>QNTS01000460.1:707629-752603 GCA_003317085.1 Hucho hucho
AGGTCCCCAGTCCGGAACCTCCAGAGAAGGTCCCCAGTCAGGAACCTCCAGAGAAGGTCCCCAGTCCAAAACAAACTGTTCCGGCAAATAGCCCAGGGCCTCCGGTGTGGGACCCCGAGCCAGCACGGCCGGCACCGGAGCCGCCACCTGGGACAAGGAGGCCCACCCGAAGACCCCCCCAATGGACTTTTGGCGCGGTCGGAGTCCGCGCCTTTGGGGGGGGGTACTGTCACGTTCAGGCCTGATATTTATAGGCTGGCGTGTTTAGTTTCGTTTTGGTGTAGGTTTTTTTTGTTCTAGGTGTTGGATTTCTATGTTGGGGTAATGGGTCCCAATTAGAGGCAGCTGAGTGTCGTTACCTCTAATTGGGAACCATATATATGTTTGTAGTTTTCAGAGGGGTTTTGTGGGTTATTGTTTGTTCATAGCTTTGTTGGTTTCACTTGTTATGTTCAACGTTACGATCTTCGTTCGTTTTGTTTATTGTTTTGCCAGTTACGTTAGTTAATAAAGAATGTATACTGGATACCTCGCTGCGCCTTGGTCTGTCCCTCACGGAGATCGTGACAAAAGCACCAGCTATACTGATATTTTAAATCACCCTTTATGTAGTATGACATTGCTTATAAATGATACGTGAAGCATTTATGTAGTGCTTATAAAGTCTTTATGAAGCCTTTATAAGTTTAAAGTTTGACCAAACTAGAGACGGTTTTTATGGGGAACGTATCTGCCCACCAAAAATGCTATGTCCTGCTCCTTCCCTGACTTTTCCTAAATGTTTGTATTTTACTCTGCTCATATCCGTGCTGCCCATGCGTTCAGCACGTGGCCACTCACACGGCAACTTTGATTTGGCTACTATAAGCAAAAACTAGTAATAGAAAAACTAGTAATAAAACTAGTAAAAAACTGAAAAATGCTCTTCTGTCGTCAATGGATGAATGGGCGCCAGAAACTAGATAGAAACTGATAATGGTGCACATGACTTCAGTTAAGTTTTGGTTAGCCGCCGATGTCGAAACCAAGTACTTGCTCAATTGCTTTGCATATCCGGGGAAAAATTCAACCAGGCCAGCGGTGAGCGACTGTCTGAGACTGTGGTTTTGAGACTCGTGGAGCCTTACATGGGCAAAGGCAGAAATGTGACCATTGGCAACTTTTAACATCAATTTCCCAGGCAGACAAGTTGATTGCAAATAAGACTAGCCTGCTCGGAACAGTGAACAAACAAAGGCAGGAGCTACCCCCCTCTGCGCAACACAACATACCAGTGGAGCTGTACTCCACATCAGTGATGGAGAGTGGTAAAAGCAACACTCACGGTGTACAGATGTAAAATAAATAAGAGTGTTTGCATCCTCAGCACAATGCATCCCACTGGATCTGGCATGTGAGCTTTGTGAGAACCAGGTCCTGCTCTCCCTCTTCCCCAAGCATCACAGCTCCCACTCGGGGAAAATAAGACACAATGTCAAGTCGACAGGTGTGATTGATTCATGAGTAAAGGTACGGGTAAGGTTCACAATACAGCGTCTAAAACAAACAACAAATGACTGTTTTTATACCTTGTCAAGAATATACTTCCACTAATATTTCTTTATTCAATTAATCCAGTTGCTCATACACTGGTGCTTTTGTTTAGGAATACAGCAAATCATTTCACCTGCACCCGGCTGATTATATTATTATTATCATATTTTCCTTTCTACTTTTCAAAAGAAGCTGTAACTGGACTTTATTAATTACTATAAGTCTAAAACTAATTGAATCTACAAATAAAGTTGCTCAAATGAATTACACTTTAATGTTTTATTGTAAGGGAAATGAAAATAGGCTATAGGCCTACGTTTTTGCTAGGACTTTGTAGAATTATACAAAACCTATCCTTGACTCTATCTAAGCAATCTTAATTCTCAGCTTTTTCTTTTTAAATGTGTGTTTTAAAAGAGAGCTTATCGCCAAGTACTTATATTGGGGAACTTGCTCAATTTGGGCACCCTTCAATGTGCAAATATGCAGGTTCTCAGGGTCAATATTACAAGACCGAGAGAACAACATAAACATGCTTGTATTAGCATTTAGCACTAGTTTAAGATCAGTAAACTATTTTTGAATTGAGTCAAAACCATGCTGAAGGTCAAAAATGGCTTTCTGTACTGAGGGGGCACAGGAGTAAATAACTGAACTATCCGTGTAGAGATGAATGTTAGAGGTTTTAACAGATAGACCAATATTATTTATATAAATAGTGAAGAGAACAGGGCCCAAAATCGACCCCTGCAGCACACCTTTCATAATATTGAGGAACAAGATTTGATACCGTCAGTAAGCTAGATACAGTTGAAGTCGGAAGTTTACATACACTTAAGTTGGAGTCATTAAAACTCGTTTTTCAACCACTCCACAAATTTCTTGTTAACAAACTATAGTTTTGGCAAGTCATTTAGGACATCTACTTTGTGCATGACACAAGTAATTTTCCCAAAAATTTTTTACAGACAGATTATTTCACCTATAATTCACTGTATCACAATTCCAGTGGGTCAGAAGTTTACATACACTAAGGTCACTGTGCCTTTAAACAGCTTGGAAAATTCCAGAAAATTATGTCATGGCTTTAGAAGCTTCTGATAGGCAAATTTTTATTTATTTATTTATTTTTATTTCACCTTTATTTAACCAGGTAGGCAAGTTGAGAACAAGTTCTCATTTACAACTGCGACCTGGCCAAGATAAAGCATAGCAGTTCGACACATACAACAACACAGAGTTACACATGGAGTAAACAAACATACAGTCAATAATACAGTAGAAAAACAAATCTATATACAAAGAGTGCAAATGAGGTAGGATAAGGAAGGTAAGGCAATAAATAGGCCATGGTGGCAAAGTAATTACAATCTATTATTTAAACACTGGAATGGTAGATGTGCAGTAGATGAATGTCCAATGTAGAAAAACTGGGGTGCAAAGGAACAAGATAAATAAATAAATATGGTAGGGGATGAGGTAGTTGGATGGGCTATTTACAGATGGGCTATATACAGGTGCAGGGGTCTGTGAACTGCTCTGACAGCTGGTGCTTAAAGCTGGTGAGGGAGATAAGTGTCTCCAGTTTCAGAGATTTTTGTAGTTCGTTCCAGTCATTGGCAGCAGAGAACTGGAAGGAGAGTCGGCCAAAGGAGGAATTGGCTTTGGGGGTGACCAGTGAGATATACCTGCTGGAGCGCGTGCTACGGGTTGGTGCTGCTATGGTGACCAGTGAGCTGAGATAAGGCGGGACTTTACCTAGCAGGGACTTGTAGATGACCTGGAGCCAGTGGGTCTGGCGACGAGTGTAAAGCGAGGGCCAGCCAACGAGAGCGTACAGGTCGCAGTGGTGGGTGGTATATGGGGCTTGGTAACAAAACGGATGGCACTGTGATAGACTGCATCCAATTTGTTGAGTTGAGTATTGGAGGCTATTTTGTAAATGACATCACCGAAGTCGAGGATCGGTAGGATGGTCAGTTTTACGAGGGTATGTTTGGCAGCATGAGTGAAGGATGTTTTGTTGCGAAATAGGAAGCCAGTTCTAGATTTAATTTTAGATTGGAGATGTTTGATGTGAGTCTGGAAGGAGAGTTTACAGTCTAACCAGACACCTAGATATTTGAAGTTGTCCACATAATCTAAGACAGAACCGTCCAGAGTAGTGATGCTGGACGGGAGGACAGGTGCGGGCAGCGATCGGTTGAAGAGCATGCATTTAGTTTTACTTGCGTTTAAGAGCAGTGCGTTTTACTTGCGTTGAAGCTCGTCTGGAGGGTAGTTAACACAGTGTCCAAAGAGGGGCCAGAAGTATACAGAATGGTGTCGTCTGCGTAGAGGTGGATCAGAGACACACCTGCAGCAAGAGCGACATCATTGATGTATACAGAGAAGAGAGTTGGCCCAAGAATTGAACCCTGTGGCACCCCCATAGAGACAGCCCGGACAACAGGCCCTCTGATTTGACACACTGAACTCTATCGGAGAAGTAGTTGGTGAACCATGCGAGGCAATCATTTGAGAAACCAAGGCTGTCGAGTCTGTAGATAAGGATGTGGTGATTGACAGAGTCGAAAGCCTTGGCCAGATCAATGAATACGGCTGCACAGTAATGTCTCTTATCGATGGCGGTTATGATGTCATTTAGGACCTTGAGCGTGGCTGAGTTGCACCCATGACCAGCTCTGAAACCAGATTGCATAGCGGAGAAGGTACGGTGGGATTCGAAATGGTCGGTAATCTGAATGTTAACTTGGCTTTCAAAGACCATAGAAAGGCAGGGTAGGATAGATATAGGTCTGTAGCAGTTTGGGTCAAGAGTGTCTCCCCCTTTGAAGAGGGCGATGACCGCAGCTGCTTTCCAGTCTTTGGGAATCTCAGACGACACGAAAGAGAGGTTGAACAGCCTAGTAATAGGGGTTGCAACAATTTCGGCAGATAATTTTAGAAAGAAAGGGTCCAGATTGTCTAGCCCGGCTGATTTGTAGGTGTCCAGATTTTGCAGCTCTTTCAGAACATCAGCTGACTGAATTTGGGAGAAGGAGAAATGGGGGAGGCTTTGGCGAGTTACTGGGGGGGGTGCAGGGCTGTTGACCAGGGTAGGGGTAGCCAGGTGGAAAGCAAGGCCAGCCGTAGAAAAATGCTTATTGAAATTCTCAATTATTGTGGGTTTATCGGTGGTGACAGCGTTTCCTATCCTCAGTGCAGTGGGCAGCTGGGAGGAGGTGCTCTTATTCTCCATAGACTTTACAGTGTCCCAGAACTTTTTTGAGTTTGCGTTACAGGAAGCAAATTTCTGCTTGAAAAAGCTAACCTTGGCTTTCCTAACTGCCAGTGTATATTGGTTCTTGACTTCCCTGAAAAGTTGCATATCACAGGGGCTGTTCGATGCTAATGCAGAACGCCACAGGATGTTTTTGTGCTGGTCAAGGGCAGTCAGGTCTGGAGAGAACCAAGGGCTATATCTGTTCCTGGTTCTATATTTCTTGAATGGGGCATGCTTATTTAAGATGGTGAGGAAGGCACTTTTAAAGAATAACCAGGCATCCTCTACTGACGGGATGAGGTCAAAATCCTTCCAGGATACCCGGGCCAGGTCGATTAGAAAGGCCTGCTCGCTGAAGTGTTTTAGGGAACGTTTAACAGTAATGAGGGTAGATCGTTTGACCGCAAACCCATTACGGATGCAGGCAATGAGGCAGTGATCGCTGAGATCTTGGTTGAAAACAGCAGAGGTGTATTTGGAGGGCAAATTAGTTAGGATGACATCTATGAGGGTGCCCGTGTTTATGGCTTTGGGGTTGTACCTAGTAGGTTCAATTATGATTTGTGTGAGGTTTAGGGCATCAAGCTTAGATTGTAGGATGGCCGGGGTGTTAAGCATGTCCCAGTTTAGGTCACCTAGCAGCACGAACTCTGAAGATAAATGGGGGGCAATCAGTTCACATATGGTGTCCATAGCACAGCTGGGGGCAGAGGGTGGTTTATAGCAAGCTGCAACAGTGAGAGACTTGTTTCTAGAAAGGTGGATTTTTCAAAGTAAAAGTTCAAATTGTTTGGGTACAGACCTGGATAGTAAGACAGAACTCTGCAAGCTATCTCTGCAGTAGATAGCAACTCCGCCCCCTTTGGCCGTTTTATCTTGTCTGAAAATGTTGTATTTAGGGATGGAAATTTCAGCGTTATTGGTGGTCTTCCTGAGCCAGGATTCAGACACGGCTAGGACATCCGGGTTGGCAGAGTGTGCTAGAGCAGTGAATAAAACAAACTTAGGGAGGAGCCTTAGGGAGGAGGCTTCTAATGTTAACTACTTAGGGAGCAGTGGGGCGCCCCACTCCCGACACTACCCGGTGAAATGTAAGGCGCCAGATTCAAAATCCAAAAGTTGAATTATTAAACATTCATCAATATACAAGTGTTTCATAGTCATCAAAAGCTCTGTTTCTTGGCAATATCACAGCGTTGTCAGATTTCAAAAGGCTTTACGTCGAAAGCACATTTGATTGCTTGAGGGTAGCACCTCCAAT
Source organism: Hucho hucho (assembly GCA_003317085.1). Lineage (NCBI taxonomy): Eukaryota > Metazoa > Chordata > Actinopteri > Salmoniformes > Salmonidae > Hucho > Hucho hucho. The sequence continues at coordinate 713,689 of QNTS01000460.1, forward strand.
ATTTTAACCATTAGCATAAATTCATAAACCATCGCGGTTCACACAAAACACATTTCACAGCGAAAACAAATCCCTTAACTTTTGAAGAATTTCTGCTGAGGGCTTCCCAAGTGTCCAACGAAGACATCCAATGGTTCTTTTGTTAGAAAAAGTCATTTATTATATCCATAAATCTCAGTTTGGTTGGCGTGTTATGTTCAGAAAATCCAACGTCGAATCGCCCATTGAAACGTGAAGAGAACGCGTTCAAATATACCTATAAACTTTTCCTAAACAAATCAAATACCAGTTAAAATGCATCCTTAGCTATCCGTTTATGAATATTAGCGATAATATTTCACTCGGATGGTCACCTAAACGTTATATAAGTAAAATAAAGTGGGGCGCGCAGCCAGGCTCGCGCCCGAGAAAACTTGTTGACATCTGAGTTACCTTGGCCATTTCCTGTACCTATTCGTTCTGTTAACTCCAATCTCTCTGAGTCTTTGTATATAGACTGTTGACATCTAGTGGAAGCCATAGGTACTGCAGTCTCAGTCCTGGTTACAATTGGATTCAATGGGGAGTGTGTCAAACAGAGCAAAAGGTCACCAGAAACTGATTTCCAGATGGATTTTTCTAGGGTTTTCGCCTGCTAAATGAGTTCTGTTATACTCACAGACATTATGTTAACACTTTTAGAAACCTCAGAGTGTTTCCTATCCAATAGTACTAATTATGTGCATATCCTATTTTCTGAGCCTGAGTGGCAGGCATTTTGCTTTGGGCACGCCAGACTCTCCAAAACCGTCACCTCACCTGCCGCTCCCTAAGAAGTTAACATGTATGAAACCAAGGCTTTTACGGTTGCAGAAGTCAATAAATGAGAGCGCCTGGGGAATAGGAGTGGCGCTAGGTACTGCAGGGCCTGGATTAACCTCTATATCACCAGAGGAACAGAGGAGGAGTAGGATAAGGGTACGGCTAAAGACTATAATGACTGGTCGTCTAGGACGTTCTGAACAGAGAGTAAAAAGAACAGGTTTCAGGGGGCGATAAAATAGGCATAATGTACAGACAAAGGTATGGTAGGACGTAAATACAGTGGAGGTAAACCTAGGCATTGAGTGATGATGAAAGAGATATTGTCTCTAGAAACATTTAAACCAGGTGATGTCATCGCATGTGTGGGTGGTGGAACTGAAGGGTTGTATAAGGTATATAGAGCAGGGTTAGAAGCTCTACAGTGAAATAAGACAACCAGACTAACCAGAACAGCAATGGACAAGGCATATTGACATTGAGGAGAGGCATGCTTAGCCGAGTGACCATAAGGGTCCAGTTAGTAGTGAGGCTGGTTGGGGACATGGCGATTCAGACAGCTAGCCGGGGGTAGCAACCTAGCAAAGGCTAGCAGGCTGGCTAACAAAGACGGAGGAAGTCTGTTTATAGCCTCCTCGTGCGTTTCCGTCGGTAGACCAGTCGTGATGGGTTAGTGGGGTTCCGTGTGGTGAAGGGGACCAGTCCAATTGGCAAAATAGGTAATAGTGGCCCAAGAAACTGTACGATGGTCCTGTTTAGCTAGCAGCAGATATGCTCTAGACAGCAAACGTTAGCAGGCCGCAGTTAGCTGATGGGCGTTCAGGTGACGTCGCGACGGAGGGCCGGTTGAATAACCCCCTCGGGAAGATAACGTCAGTGGTCCAGTCGTGAAGGCCCGGTGAGACTCCGCACCGGCAGTAAAAACGGGTCCGGATAGGTGTTGTAGCACAGGAGTGGCTGGTGGGATTCTTCAACCAGCCGGGAGATGGGCCAAGCACGGACTAGCTTCAGGCTAATTGGTGCATTGCTCCGGGACCAACGTTAGCCAATAGTCATACGGATAGCAGCTAGCTAGCTGCAAGATCCAGGTGAAAATATCCAGAGCTTGCGGTAGGAATCCGGGGATATGGAGAGAAAATAGGTCCGGAATGCTCTGGTTTGAGTCACGTTATATGGACGGCGAGAGCTTTTCCGAGCTAAAGGTTAGCTGCTCCTGTCCATTAGCAGTGGTAAGCTAAATACTAACGTTAGCTAGTGAGCTGGCTAGCTTCTGTTAGGGAATTCCGGATTCGAGGTGGATAATACTTGAAAAAAAAACAGATCCGTACCACATTGTGTGAGGCGGGTTGCAGTAGAGTGTTTTGAAGTTAAGTTTTAGAAAAAAATATATAAAAAGATATATACACTGGACCCGACAGGACGAGGACAAAAGACGTCTGACTGCTGGAATTTGAGTCAATTGGAGGTGTACCTGTGGATGTATTTCAAAGCCTACCTTCAAACTCAGTGCCTCTTCGCTTGACATCATGGGAAAATCAAAAGAAATCAGCCAAGACCTCCACAAGTCTGGTTCATCCTTGGGAGCAATTTCCAAATGCCTGAAGGTACCACGTTCATCTGTACAAACAATAGTACGCAAGTATAAACACCATGGGACCACGCAGCCATCATACCGCTCAGGATGGAGACGCATTCTGTCTCCTAGAGATGAACATACTTTGGTGCAAAAACTGCAAATCAATCCCAGAACAACAGCAAAGGACCTTGTGAAGATGCTGGAGGAAACAGGTACAAAGTATTTATAAGAAAAAACTAGAAGAAAAAGAAACGCACACCTATATAGGCGAGGTGCTGGCTAGCGGAGTGGAAAACCTGAAAATAAAGAAGAGCCACACACTCTAGGAGCTCAGATGCAAAAAATATTTTATGTCCAACGTTTCGACAGGCAAGCTGTCTTCATCCGGGTATAATCACAAACACTGCGGGGTGACTTGTTTATATAGTGTCAAAGGACACACACAGGTGTCTGTAATCATGGCCAAGTGTGGCCTAATATCATTGGTTAATTCTGAGATATTAAAATGGCATACAAAGAACATACAAAAAACAAATGGATAGCATATGATCATAGATTAGATTTAGGCTACATAAGCCTACAAACAATCACAATGGCAAAGTCACAATCACAAGAATGGTTTCAGATCAAAGTCTATGTTGAGACCGATCCAGGCAGCCTCTCGTTTTAACAATAAATTGTCGAGGTCACCCCCTCTCCTAGGGAGGGTGACATGTTCAATGCCAACAGCCCCTCTATCGACTTTTGTTTACTATTTTATTAGACCACTCGCAGAACAGCTCCCCTCCTTTGTAAAGGACACCAGCAGTATGATCTATATTATTGAATCTCTTGATCCTCTCCCTGAGAATACCTTGTTAGTTACTTTTGATGTCGAGTCGTTATACACAAATATTCCACACGAGGGCGGTATTGAAGCAATGGAACATTTTCTGCTGCAACGTGACCCTAATGAACTACCTTCCAGTGCCTGCATTATAACATTGGCTGAAATAGTACTCACACATAACTATTTCATGTTTCTAACTGATTTCTTTATTCAGACAAAGGGTACTGCTATGGGATCCCCCATGGCTCCTAACTATGCTAATTTGTATGTGGGTTACATGGAGAAACAGTCTATTTTCAATCCTCTCAAAAATGTTTTCTTGCCTAACATCATTATTTGGAAACGGTATATTGATGATGTTTTTGTTCTATGGAGGGGTGATGCAAAACAGCTCCAGGCGTTTTATGCTTTTCTTAACTCCTGTTCTGAACATTTGAGATTTACAATGCAATCTGATACACGTCAAATCAGTTTTCTTGATCTTCTGATCTCTTGTGAAAATAATGTTCTATACACTGATCTTTACAGGAAACCTACTGATCGTAACAGTTTGTTGAGGGCTGACAGTTGTCACCCACTTCCCTTGAAAAATAGTTTGCCCTACAGCCAATTCTGTCGAATCAAAAGAATTTGCAAAAGGCAATCAGATTTCGACAGAAATATGGCTGAGACGCAAAGAAAGTTCAAGGAGAGGGGGTACAAAAATGATCAGATTAATATTGCCATTGAGAAAATTCAAAACAAAACGAGACATGACCTTTTTCAAGGTCAGTCTCGTAAAAAGAAGCATTCTTGCGTTCTAACCACCCGCTATTCAAAGTGCTCTGAACAAATTAAGAGAATCGTTCAGAAGCATTGGCACATTCTAAAATCCGATGATAGTCTCAGTAATGTGTTTTCGGACCTTCCCTTGGTCGTATTCTCGCGGGGCAGAAATCTCAGAGACCAATTGGTAAACTCTGATTTACCACCCCAAGATATTCCTGAACAACGTCTATTTGCGCCCCTACTGGATGGAAATTACAAGTGTAATGGCTGTGCTCAATGCAATGGCACTTATAAATGTAGATCCTTCAAACACCCCCAAACAGGGAAACAGATCCCAATCAAAGGTGTTATTACGTGCTCCACTAAGGCAGTTNCACTGATCTTTACAGGAAACCTACTGATCGTAACAGTTTGTTGAGGGCTGACAGTTGTCACCCACTTCCCTTGAAAAATAGTTTGCCCTACAGCCAATTCTGTCGAATCAAAAGAATTTGCAAAAGGCAATCAGATTTCGACAGAAATATGGCTGAGACGCAAAGAAAGTTCAAGGAGAGGGGGTACAAAAATGATCAGATTAATATTGCCATTGAGAAAATTCAAAACAAAACGAGACATGACCTTTTTCAAGGTCAGTCTCGTAAAAAGAAGCATTCTTGCGTTCTAACCACCTGCTATTCAAAGTGCTCTGAACAAATTAAGGGAATCGTTCACAAGCATTGGCACATTCTAAAATCCGATGATAGTCTCAGTAATGTGTTTTCGGACCTTCCCTTGGTCGTATTCTCGCGGGGCAGAAATCTCAGAGACCAATTGGTAAACTCTGATTTAACCACCCCAAGATATTCCTGAACAACGTCTATTTGCGCCCCTACTGGATGGAAATTACAAGTGTAATGGCTGTGCTCAATGCAATGGCACTTATAAATGTAGATCCTTCAAACACCCCCAAACAGGGAAACAGATCCCAATCAAAGGTGTTATTACGTGCTCCACTAAGGCAGTTATTTATCTTATAACTTGTCCTTGTGGTAAAAATTATGTGGGTAAAACAAAGCGTGAATTAAAAGTACGTATCTCGGAGCATCGTAGCATCATTAGGTGCAAAAACTTGACTTACCCAGTTGCGGCCCATTTTTTGGAAGCAAACCACTCGATTTCGTCTCTGCGTTATATTGGCATTGAACATGTCACCCTCCCTAGGAGAGGGGGTGACCTCGACAATTTATTGTTAAAACGAGAGGCTGCCTGGATCTTTAATTTAAAGACCCTCGCTCCCTTCGGTCTCAACATAGACTTTGATCTGAAACCATTCTTGTGATTGTGACTTTGCCATTGTGATTGTTTGTAGGCTTATGTAGCCTAAATCTAATCTATGATCGTATGCTATCCATTTGTTTTTTGTATGTTCTTTGTATGCCATTTTAATATCTCAGAATTAACCAATGATATTAGGCCACACTTGGCCATGATTACAGACACCTGTGTGTGTCCTTTGACACTATATAAACGAGTCACCCCGCAGTGTTTGTGATTATACCCTGATGAAGACAGCTTGCCTGTCGAAACGTTGGACATAAAATATGTTTTGCATCTGAGCTCCTAGAGTGTGCGGCTCTTCTTTATTTACAAAGTATTTATATCCACAGTAAAACGAGTCCTATATCGACATAACTTGAAAGGCCGCTCAGCAAGGAAGAAGCCACTGCTCCAAAACCACCATAAAAAAGCCAAACTACGGTTTGCAACCGCACATATATCATACTTTTTGGAGAAATGTCCTCTGGTCTGATGAAACAAAAATAGAACTGTTTGGCCATAATGACCATCGTTATGTTTGGAGGAAAAAGGGGGAGGCTTGCAAGCCGAAGAACACCATCCCAACCGTGAAGCACGGGGGTGGCAGCATCATGTTGTGGGGGTGCTTTGCTGCAGGAGGGACAGGTGCACTTCACAAAATAGATGGCATCATGAGGGAGGAAAATTATGTGGATATATTGAAGCAACATCTCAAGACATCAGTCAGGGAGTTAAAGCTTGGTCGCAAATGGGTCTTCCAAATGGACAATGACCCCAAGCATACTTCCAAAGTTGTGGCAAAATTGCTTAAGGACAACAAAGTCAAGGTATTGGAGTGGACATCACAAAGCCCTGACCTCAAGCCTATAGAAAATGTGTGGGCAGAACTGAAAAAGTGTGTGCGAGCAAGGAAGCCTACATACCTGACTCAATTACACCAGCTCTGTCAAGAGGAATGGGACAAAATTCACCCAACTTATTGTGGGAAGGTTGTGGAAGGCTACCCGAAACATTTGACACAAGTTAAACCATTTAAAGGCAATGCTACCAAATACTAATTGACTGTATGTAAACTTCTGACCCACTGGGAATGTGATGAAAGGAATAAAAGCTGAAATAAATCATTCTCTTTACTATTATTCTGACATTTCACATTCTTAAAATAAAGTTGTGATCCTAACTGACCCAAGACAGGGTATTTTTACTAGGATTAAATCTCAGGAATTGTGAAAAACTGAGTTTAAATGTATTTGGCTAAGGTGTATGTAAACTTCCGACTTCAACTGTACAGTCGTGACCAAAAGTTTTGAGAACGACACAAATATACATTTTCACAAAGTCTGCTGCCTCAGTTTGTATGATGGCAATTTGCATATACTCCAGAATGTCATGAAGAGTGATCAGATTAATTGCAATTAATTGCAAAGTCTCTCTTTGCCATGTAAATGAACTGAATCCCCAAAAAACAATTCCACTGCATTTCAGCCCTGCCACAAAAGGACCAGCTGACATCATGTCAGTGATTCTCTCGTTAACACAGGTGTGAGTGTTGACGAGGACAAGGCTGGAGATCACTCTGTCATGCTGATTGAGTTCGAATAACAGACTGGAAGCTTCAAAAAGAGGGTGATGCTTGGAATCATTGTTCTTCCTCTGTCAACCGTGGTTACCTGCAAGGAAACACGTGCCATCATCATTGCTTTGCACAAAAAGGGCTTCACAGGCAAGGATATTGCTGCCAGTAAGATTGCACCTAAATCAAACATTTATCGGATCATCAAGAACTTCAAGGAGAGCAGTTCAATTGTTGTGAAGATGCCTTCAGGGCGCCCAAGAAAGTCCAGCAAGCGCCAGGACCGTCTCCTAAAGTTGATTCAGCTGCGGGATCGGGGCACCACCAGTACAGATCTTGCTCAGGAATGGCAGCAGGCAGGTGTGAGTGCATCTGGACGCACAGTGAGGCAAAGACTTTTGGAGGATGGCCTGGAGTCAAGAAGGGCAGCAAAGAAACCACTTCTCTCCAGAAAAAACATCAGGGACAGACTGATATTCTGCAAAAGGTACAGGGATTGGACTGCTGAGGACTGGGGTAAAGTCATTTTCTCTGATGAATCCCCTTTCCGATTGTTTGGGGCATCCGGAAAAAAGCTTGTCCGGAGAAGACAAGGTGAGCGCTACCATCAGTCCTGTGTCATGCCAACACTAAATTAAATAAATGTCAACACTAAATCTGACATGGTGCAGGTGTCTTGTTTTTGACACCCCATGAAAATATATCACATTGGGCCCCACCACCACACACCACACCAACCCTGCGCAATTGCTGTAACCACACACCTCCAAAACCCAATCGACCCATTCAAAGCTTTAAATAACTCTACCTTTGCAGGCTTGCAACTCTCTTGTAGTCTAATATTTACTGTACGATATTTACTGACAGTGAGCTGTGAAAATATAACACTGTGCAGACATCCATGCAACATTCTGCATACAGTGGAATTCACTATTTCATGCAAGACTGATACCCTCTATAAGAAATGTGCTATAGGCCATTTTTTACAGTCTAAATGTAATTGTAATGGTACAATTCTCCACTTGGGATCTTGATTGTGCACAACAAATGTTATGGCAATCCAGCCATTACTTTGAGATATATCTTGTTCTCAGTCTGTTCTCAGTCTTGTTCTCAGGCTGTCGGCATTATGTGTGTGGTAATCCAATATCCATAGCCATACCATTTAACAGTTATCACTGGCCCTTACTCACTAAGAGCCCAGTGCCGAGCCTTCTTGCTTGCGAAGTCACTGATCAGCTTGTTTTTCAAGATTCTCACTTTGTCTGTCTCTTTCTGTGCACCTTCTCCCATTTGCTCCAACCTCATCATCTGCATTGGTTCTGCCGGCACTGTCTTTCACCTCTTCCTCCACTTCCACACTCCTCCTTGACAAAACTGTATCACCTGAAGAGGGTCCTGGCTCTGTAGAGTGTAGATGACGCATATGATAATATATCCTACATTATAATACAATTTTTAATAATATCATAACCAAAATTTTAGTTACTACCATTTTGTTGACTTAAATTAACTGCATGCACCATGGAAAAAATGTAACAGCACCGAATCCTGCAGAATATTGACCCATATTACCTGCAGTTGCGTATCACCACCACTAAACAACCATATTTCAGTCTGCATCAAAACCTTGGCCATATGACTTGAAGGTATTATTTTAACTTTGGCTGTCACTTATAGACTGAGCCACTAAATGCTTCAAACTGTCCAGCATCCAAAACAGACTATAGGCTGTTTTGTTTCATATAATGATCATCATGTGGACAAATAATTACAGTGTTTGAATTCCTATCATTGAAAAGAATTTTATATTTTTTATTTTTTCCATAATAATAAAAAAAATAATTCCCACGGACCCCCTGCAATTATGCCAAATGACATGTCATTCAACACAATGCTGCTCACCTCCTTCTTCAGTTGGGAGTAGGGCTGGTTCAGGGGTATGGGGATGGGGAGACAGGGCTGCTGAGCCTGAAGCTGCATCTGTTGGGCCTGGCACCAGGCAGGGGCAGGGACAACTGATCTACTATGAATAGCTTGCTAAAAGTTTGCCTGCATTGATTAAATGTTGGCAAAAAGAGGAGCAAAATGTAAACACAATTTTCTGTGAAGATATTAAGTAACTAATGTTAAGGGAGCAAAAGTAGCCTATTTCACTATGGACTAAGCTAACAGGTTAATTTCCACCACTCACGGACTACACCCACCATCATTTGTGAAAAATTGGCATACTGCAGCCCTTTCTTTTCTCTCTCCTGTCTTTCTTTTCTTTCTTTTAGTTTTTGAAAGCCAGATTTTTCTTTAGGAAGCTGAGACATGATGCTCCACCGGCACTCCTCACTCGCAATTCACTGCTAGCAAGTACTGTTCGCGCATGGTTTGGGGCAGGACCGAACCATTTCATGTAAATAGAGGTTGTTTTGCCAAAAACAAGAAAATAAAAAAAGTACATTGTAAATAAAATATTATATTAATGATGATAAGTTAATAATTTAATATTGAAAAAAAATTACCTAATGTTCTAATAATTTTTTAAGGCCCCTGTCAGTCACAGGCCCTTAGAATTGTGGCTGACGGAGGAGTCGGTGTGTCAGACATCCTCGAGGTCCGGTGAGAGGAGGAACTCAGCGGCTCTGAGTCCGGGGAAGAGTCCCCCCGGTAAACTGGAGGATCCAAGTCCGAGGCAGAATCCGAGACAGAATAAAATTCGAACACCACTATAATGTTTTTCAAGCACAACATGGCATCGCTATACTAAAACATATCTTAGTTCCTTGAATAAAACACACAAATCCACTTAATCACTTCTTGAAGGATGATAATTATTTTCAGTAGAGCAGGAGAAGGCAGGTAATAGTATCTGCATTTAGGCTAAGCAGGGCCTGAAACTAAAGTAACCCTGGGCCTAGCCCTGGGCCAAGCTGGATGACTCCTGCCCTGGGCCAAGCTGAAGACACTTTCATTAATCTTTGAATTTCAAATGTGGTGCTTACCGAGCAAACAAAAATTGGTTCTGTGAAAGTTCCCAGAACATTCGTTAGGTCGCGGCAAATGTTCTCATAACACAAGAACTGTCGTGCTGATGATTATAGAATTTGTATAAAACATTTGCCTGATGTTGCAAGAACGTTCCTAAAACACATATAATCTGTTTTTTATAAAGTGTTTTATTAGCTTGTGGGAAAAGTTTGGTGAGAACATTGTGGAGACATCACAAAAGATATGTTCCCAAAACACAAAAACTGTCCAGTTGTGCAGATTATTCTACAAAGTTTATTTTAGGGTGCAAAAAACATTCACCTGATGTTACAAGAACGTTCCCAGAAAATATTTAGTCGGTTCTTTAATGGTTCCCAGAATGTTTATTGATGTTGTGGGAACATTGTGGCGGCAGGTAGCCTAGTAGTTAGAGAGTTGGGCCAGTAACTGAAAGGTTGCTGGATCGAATCCCAGAGTGGACAAGGTAAAAAAAAATATGTCCTTCTGCCCCTGAACAAGGCAGTAAACCCACTGTTCCCTGGTAGGCTGTCATTGTAAATAAGAATTTGTTCTTAACTGACTTGCCTAGCTAAATTTGTAAAAGAAAATATATGTAATCATCGACAAACAAGTTTTGCATGTGATACTGTCAGTGCACAGAGCTACAGGCATATGGACTAGAGTAGGAAAGAGATTTTTTCCCAAAATGTGTACCTAGCTCATGATTACTGTTATTTTCAGTAAAACAGTCAATGAAGTTCTCATTCAGAGGCAATTAGTGTTCCAACAAAGTACAGCAATCGATGGAACTTTGGCCACTCTAGATCAGGTGAGTGGAATTCATTGCATGTTTTCATTCTACTCTTCTAGACTCAAATATATAACTTGAAACATGTAATAGGCCATGTATGTACTTTGTATTCCAAGGACCAGGGGTAATACAGGAGTAATAAAGCTAGTGTTAACCATAAGCTACTTGTACAAAAAGGCTTACCCGCTTTCTCCTATGCCGACCATTCTTTGCATGTTTCTCCAAGATTGTGTCCCCTATGTTCTCAGGTAAACCTGAGAGATACACCCGCCTCACAGTCTCGTAATAGGTGGCACAAGAACCTACAATGGATATAAGCACAACGTTCATTTTATGTTGTTTTGGTGTATGTTAAAAGAGCATTAAACATACCTTTGAGAGTATCACTCTTTTTCAATGTTTGAATGAACACCTAGGAGAAAATTGAGTACAACATTTAACCATTCAAGATTATTGGTGAAAAGAAAAACATATCTCTAATGACATCTGGTGACATTTCCGTGCTCTGGGAACTCTCACTCATTAAGAAGGATAGCACAGACAAGACTTGCGGGGAGGTAAATCTATGGGTCAGAGAAAATGCAAAATGTTATATTTGTGTAAATATTACAACTCAATTCAACGATCTCTAGAGTAATTATTTACCTAGCTAATTACCTTTCAACACTGTGTGTCTCACTAGGTGTGTATGACGCATCAAGATTTGAAGCAGGTTATTTAGCTATTTAGCTAAATAGCTAGTGTTGTTTTATCACTAAAGATGGTGGTGTGCAAAACCACAAAATATACACATTTATAGAGTGCTATTTATAGAGTGCTAAATGTACAAACAAATTATAGAAGAGGCCTGTGTATTAAATGTAACAAAAACCCATGAACAGTAGCTAGCTTTTAGGGTGAAATGGTAGTCTACCTAGCACCTAGCACTGAGCTACCTAACATTAGTGGGTAGCAATTCGCATGTGACCGTTATATATAAATTTAATAAAAATACATATGATTAGCATGGTTAAATGCACTTAATATGATCCATCATTTAAAAAAAACAAAAAAACATTTAAGAGCCAAAACATTTAGAAACACAGAAATAAAAATAATCTGAGATGCCATCTTGTTCTCATTAACTTACAGTACATACACAGTTAGTTAGCCTAGCTTGGAAATACTCATATAAATTGGAAATTATACATAAAAATGAACAGAAAACGAATCACAGTTGAAATAAACATGTTATCTAGCGTTTTTTTTAAAACAAAACCATGCTTATAAATGGTACAAACCTGAAAACAGGATAAATAAGGAGATACGGAGATTTGGCTTGTTTTCATTGGGCTTCTCTTCCAACTCAATTTACTATCTCGTAAATTCTCATATCACGCAAGTGTTCGGGCATGCATGGGAGTGTACAGGGATCCAGATACTGCATGGGAAATTCCTACTCACGACTGTGCACCTCAAAATTCACAAGAATATGGCAGATCTGATTTCACCCACAAACTATGCTTTTCATGCAGTGGCACCCTTTGCAATCAATGGGCAAGTCTATGGGCCAAATGTCCCCTCCCCTTCCGACATTTTAAAGATGCTAAATTGTGATTTGTCCAAAGCATCTGACGCATCACATTTTATTATGACAGGTACCATTTATGTTTACATAGTCTGTCCACAAGATATTACACCATGACACACCATACCCCACCTTTTTTGGTGTTTTTATTGTTACTGGTATTAGTTTGGAGGTTGTTTTGTCAAGTTGCTTTTACATTTGATGGCAATCAGGAATTTGGAAACTGCCAGATGGTGAAGCATGATTCCTCACTCCAGAGAACGCGTTTCCACTGCTCCAGAGTCCAATGGCGGCTCTTGACATTGCGCATGGGGATCTTAGGCTTGTGTCCGCAAGCCACAAGACTAAGATCACCATGCGCAACGTCAAGCATCGGCTGGAGTGGTGTAAAGCTCGCCGCCATTGGACTCTGGAGCAGTGGAAACGCGTTCTCTGGAGTGAGGAATCATGCTTCACCATCTGGCAGTTTGACAGACGAATCTGGGTTTGGTGGATGCCAGGAGAACACTACCTGCCCCAATGCATAGTGCCAACTGTAAAGTTTGGTGGAGGAGGAATAATGGTCTGGGCTGTTTTTATGATTCAGGCTAAGTCCATTAGTTCCAGTTAAGGGAAATCTTAACGATGCAGCATACAATAACATTCTAGATGATTCTGTGCATCCAACTTTGTGGCAACAGTTTGGGGAAGACCCTTTCATGTTTCAGCACTAACAATGCCCCTGTGCACTAAGCAAGGTCCATACAGAAATGGTTTTACATAAGCCTACAGTTTCTTTATCTGAATCTCTGATATTCAATAGGATTTCAATCAATCAAAGGTATTTATTAAGTCCTGTTTACATCAGCAGATGTCACAAAGTGCTATACAGAAACCCAGGCTAAAAACCCAAACAGCAAGCAATGTAGATGTAGAAGCACAGTGGCTAGGAAAACCTTCCTAGAAAGGCAGGAACCTAGGAAGAAACCTAGAGAGGTACTAGGCTTTGAGGGGTGGCCAGTCCTCTTCTGGCTGTGGAGATAGTACATGGCCATTAAGGCCAGATTTTTCTTCAAGATGTTCAAACGTTCCAACGAACAGCAGGGTCATTCAGAGGTTGAGTGTTCCATAGCCGCAGGCAGAACAGTTGAAACTGGAGTAGAAGCACAACCAGGTGGGCTGGGGACAGCCATGAGTCATCAGACCAGGTAGTCTTGAGGCATGGTTCTAGGGCTCAGATCTTCCAGGAGGGGAGGGAGATATTGACTTTCCCCATGTCTCCTCTGTCCCAGGGAGTACAGGCCCAAGGAGAACGTGACCTTTTTAGAGAATGGGACCAGGGTCGCTGCCTACCAATCCAAGACCTTTGTGTTTCTGCCAGAGAGGTCAGTGGGTGATCCTGACATGGACATGATCACAACCATCAACATCCCAGCTGTGGTGAGTAAAAGTGTGTGTGTGTTTACACTGTTATGAGCTCTTATTTTTCTCTTTTAAAGCAAACCATCATGTTTAGTGTTGTGGTATGTAGAGGTTTAGCGGCTCCTAAGTATAAGCATACCATTCATTTCTTAATTTTTCTTTGTTTTCTCTTTTTTCTTGTTGTTATTTTAAGTAGCTGTGTTGTTTTTTTGGTCATGGTGTTTGACAATAAGTAATCTCTCCCACCTTCTCCATTACCCCCCACCTCTTATCTCTATCCATCTATCTGTATATCAATCTATCTATCTCCCCTCTCTATCTCTCTCCCTCTATCTATCCTACCCTCCCCCTCCCCCTCCCTCCTTTGCTCAGGCTGTGATGAACAAGGTAAAGGATAGCTTCTGGAAGAGTGCTATGGTGTCTATCTGGATGAACTCCCTGCATCTGGGCATGTTCATGACGCACTCCGTCAACAAGCTTTTGTGGGGCTTCAAGGACCCTCTGCTGTCCCGCATACACCCCATGAACCCTGAGATCGATGAGTACTTTGGCCTCATGTATAAGGTTGGTCAGGGAGTGAATACAAAATACAACATCTGACACACTCAACCATTTTTAAGAACAATATAAACTGTCTATGGTCCTTGATACCTGTTGTGTCTACTGGTGGTTGCCACTTTCACCTGAATATAAAATATTATTATAATAAAATAATATTAATGGCCTTTTAGAATGATTTTACTTCTCTTTTCCACTCTGTAGAAAAATGGAAGCAATGATGGTGAATTTGTTTACAATACCGGGGAGGCAGACTTCATGGACTATGGCAGGATAGCCAGATTCAAAGGAGAAAGGTACTGAAACATATTGGCCCTGATGACACACATGTTTCTGTGTTGTAACTTTAGATAATGGACAACATGATGCTCGCTCGCTCACTTACAAATCAAATCAAACTTTATTTATACAGCACATTTCTTACAACAAATCATTTCAAGGTGCTTAAAAAATGTAATAATATAAGTTGAGAAAAATAAAACACAAAACATTTCTATGCAAATATGAAATCAAGGTAGACATGAATAAGAATTAAGAATTAAGAGGTAAATGTTACTGATAGTCTGTAGAGCATCTATAGATGGACTATCCAAATAAAATGTTACCAATGAAATATATCAAAAGGGATAAAATAAACAAAGTAGATAATATGCCTAAAACAACTTAAAGCACTCTAGATAAAGCACGGCTAAAAATGTACAGTGTATTCGGGAAAGTATTCAGACCCTTTGACTTTTTCCACATTGTGTTATGTTACAGCCTTATTCTAAAATTGATTAAATCTCCTCTTCAACCTACATACAATACCACAAAATGACAAAGTAATAACAGGGTTTTAGAATTTTTTGCAAATTTATTACAAATAAAACACTGAAATATCACATTTCAGACCCTTTACTCAGTACTTTGTTGCAGCACCTTTGGCAGTGATTACAGCCTTGAGCCTTCTTGGGTATGACAAGCTTAGCACATCTGTATTTGGAGAGTTTCTCCCATTCTTCTCTGCAGATCCTCTCAAGCTCTGTCAGGTTGGATGTAGTGTCGCTGCACAGCTATTTTCAGGTCTCTCCAGAGATGTTAGATCGGGTTCAAGTCCAGGCTCTGTCTGGCCACTCTACTATAAAGGCCTGATTGGTGGAGTGCTGCAGAGATGGTTGTCCTTCTGGAAGGTTCTCCCATCTCCACAGAGGAACTTTGTCAGAGTGACCATTGGGTTCTTGGTCACCTCCCTGACCAAGGCCGTTCTCCCCCGATTGCTCAGTTTGGCTGGGCAGCGAGCTCTAGGAAGAGTCTTGGTGGTTCCAAACTTCTTCCATTTAAGAATGATGGAGGCCACTGTGTTCTTGGGGACCTTCAATGATGCAGACATTTTTTGGTACACTTCCGCAGATCTGTGCCTCGACACAATCCTGTCTCTGAGCTCTACCGACAATTGCTTCAACCTCATGGCTTGGTTTTTGCTCTGACATGCACTGTCAACTGTGGGAACCTATATAGACAGGTGTGTGCTCTTCCAAATCATGTTCAATCAATTTAATTTACCTCTGGTGGACTCCAATCAAGTTGTAGAAACATCTCAAGGATGATCAAAGGAAACAGGATACACCTGAACTCAATTTCGAATCTCATAGCAAAGGGTCTGAATACTTATGTAAATAAGGTATTTCTATTTTAATACATATGCAAAGAAAATTCACTTTATCATTATGGGGTATTGTGTGTAGATTAATGAGGATTTTTGTTAAATGTAATACATTTTAGAAAAGTCTGTAACATAACAAAATGTGGAAAAAGTCAAACGGTTTGAATACTTTCCGAATGCACTGTATGTCTTAAGATTTTTCTTAAAAGTGTCAACAGTTTCTGAAGCTCTCAGATCCTCTGTAAGGCTGTTCCAAAGGCCAGGACCATAGTGACTTTAGGCAGCCTCACCAAAGGTTTTGGTTCTGATCTTTGGAACAACTAAACGGCCAGTGACAGAAGATCATGACATGTTTTCGGGTGCCCTGCCGTACAGTGCATTAAAAATCAATAAAGCAATTTTCAAATCAACAGACCATTCTTCAAAAATCATTCTCAAAAGTTGACTGCTGGATCTTCATTAGTCAATTCTTTAGAGAAATAAATGTACAACACTCCAAAAGATGCTGTGTTGTGACTGTAACTGCCTCCTGCAATACATACTGTACATGCACATCATCTTCCCTGAGCACACACTGGACGTTCTGTGCAAAATGTATATCTTTATTTGATCATGTGAAACCCATCATTGAGTAAGTGTAAAGGACTGGAACAGAACAGTCCATCTGTTTCCTAAGAACGTCTTCATACTGCCAGACAGTAACAGAGGAGAGGGTTATGACCCAAATGGCACAATGTTCCTTATGTAGTGCACTACTTTTGACCAGAGCTTCTATGGCCATTTGGAATGCAGACTGCAGCACCAGAGATAGAGACTCCCCAGAGGCCCCTAGCCTAACCAGAACCCAGAACCCAGAGCACAGAGCTGTGTGCTTGACACATCCTAGTACTTAGCACAGTTGGAAAGGTCTCAATGAAGGCTTCCTGTCAGCTTTCTTCTAATGTAATAACAGACCTGCCAGTATGTATCATGCAGCACCCTTTCCTTCCCCCTTTGATTAGATAAAGCACACATTTTGATTAGCTTTCTTTAATATGTTGATTGATAAGTCACACAAGCCTAAACAATCAAGCATTGGGCTAGATGGTGATTTGTATTTAATAGGTATTATAAAGATGTACATGTATATTTTTTCTTTAATCAAGTTACATTTAGAAATACATTTTGTGTTTCAGCAAACTGAGTCTGTGGACGTCTAAGCAGAGTAACATGATCAACGGTACAGATGGCAGTGCCTTCCACCCCCTGCTGTCCAAGAGGGAGAGACTGTACATCTTCAGTCCTGACCTGTGCAGGTAGGCTACAATACAGAATCTTACAGATCAGAACAGAACAGATGTCTCACTAAACTGTATGTCAAAGGTCACTAAAATGCACAAATCTTGACAGGGTGGGGTTAAAAGTCAGGAAGTATTGCTTTTAAATGAGGAAATTGAATTGACCCCAACTCTGCTAAACAGTATGTCAAAGGTCAGTGTTGAATATGTGCAGTTTTACTGTGGTAAAAGGATCCCATGAGAAAATTGTAAGTTTAGAAGCAATGTTGCTCATTGAGCAATGGCCTGTGGTCTCATGTGTGACTTTAGTTAACTACTTAGGGAGAAACGGCGCGCTAGTGGGCCACTCCCGACACTACCCGGTGAAATGTAAGGCGCCAAATTCAAAATCCAAAAGTTGAATTATTAAACATTCATCAATATACAAGTGTTGCATAGTCATCAAATCAGATTTCAAAAAGGCTTTACGGCGAAAGCACAACATTTGATTGTTTGAGGATAGCACTTCCAATATTTATGCATTAGCATAAATTCATATCCAGCGCGGGTCACACAAAACCCATTATAAGAGCTAAAAAAGATCACTTACCTTTCGAAGAACTTCTGCTGAGGGCTTCCCAAGTGTCCAACAAAGACATCCAATGGTTCTTTTGTTAGAAAAAGTAATTTATTATATCCATAAATCTCCATTTGGTTGGCGCGTTATGATCATAAAATCCACAGTTGAGTCGCCCATTGAACCGTGAAGAGAACACGTTCAAATTATACCTATAAACTTTCTACAAACAAATCAAACATCATTTTTAATGTATCCTTAGGTATCCTTTTATGTATATTTACTGTAATATTTCAACCGGACGATAACGTGAACAATAGGAAAGGAAAATTAACTGGGGCGCGCTCACAATCTCGCGCACGTCAAACGTTGTAAACAAAAGTGGTCCCCTGACTACTTCCTCTTCCTATCCGTTCTGCTTACTGCTAGTGCTTCCTGTCTTTGTATAAAGACTGTTGACATCTAGTGGAAGCCATAGGTACTGCAGTCTCAGTCCTAGGTAAAATACAAATGAATATGCACAATGGAGAAGGTCATTTACAAAAAGAACTGCAAATCCGGATGGATTTTCCTCTGGTTTTCGCCTGCTATATCAGTACTGTTATACTCACATACATTATTTTAACACTCTTAGACACTTCAGAGTGTTTCCTATCCAATAGTACTAATTATGTGCATATCCTATTTTCTGGGCCTGGGTGGCAGGCATTTTATTTTGGGCACGCCAGACTCTCCAAAACCGTCACCTATGCTGCCGCTCCCTAAGAAGTTAATTTCTTTACTATCAAATGAGGAGAGACAAACTTATCACACAATTCTGAGTTATACTTAAACTAAATCTTGATTCACTTATTAATAAGGGAGCAGGTCAGTACAACACACACATATAAAGTGAATCGATTGAGTGCTCTACGATAATGATGGCTGGTCGACGAATCACCCTCAGATGATTTGTTGAGAGCCCCGAGACAAAGATACAAAGGTCTTTTACAGCCAAATTACATCCCCTTCAGTCTACATGACAAACAACAGATGTATAGAATGGGTTACAAGGTTAACAATTTGGAATGGGTCACAATTTGTATGGAATGGGTCACAATTTGTATGAAAGATATTTATAATTCACAGCAGACTGTATCTGCTGTAAAAACTGTTATCATTGTGTAGAGACCAGGGTCTGGCCCCGAGCCATCTCTCCCTGGTACCATCCAGTCAGGCACACAGACACTAATCATGCTATGGAATGCGGTCTTGTCAGGTTTATCACCAATCCATCGTAAATCTTCTGTCAGTGTTAAATCTCCCAGAGGCCCATCCTCAGTAGAACACACACAGATAAGTGTTCTAACAACCCCTTATTCTGTTGCATAAAACAACAGTATTATAACATAATCTTGTAATTTCTCTCACATTCCCCCATTTTGAGAGTCCTTTGAACTTAAAATAAAATTACAAGATTTAAGAACATTAATTCACTTGTAGAAAATGCATACATTCTTCATAAAACAAGAAGCATAAAAGCAATAATTAATTGCATGGATTCCTGCATGTGACTGGCTGCTATAGCACTGGCTCAGCCTCCTCCCAAGAAACTTAGCACTGTCTCCCATTTCAACCTCCAACACAATTTGTCTGGGGAGGTCCTGATACACAGACACCTGCATGCAGTTTATATGATTCAAGCCTATATCTTCATAGACAGTGAAAATCTAATATTTTATGCATAATGTAATGCCTGCAACAATGGAGTTTAATAAAATAAGCTTTCATTTTCTATCACAATCTAATGGATCAGCAAGGTGGAAATAACTATTTCCATCCCAGAAACTAAAATCTTGTTGGGCAAATCCAGGTAGTGACTCCTGGTTTAAGTCAAATGTATTCCGTTGTTGCCTAATGAACATGACCCAAGACAAGCATCATGATTCCACTATTTATAAGGCAATGCCTATAGATCAAAAAGATTAGGATCAGTTTCACTCTCCGGATCAGAGTTCACCCTCTCCGTTCACCGGGGCATGCTGAGAATAGTGTCAACATCTTTAGTTCACAACAGCAATCAAAACACTCAATCAATAATACAACAATTGCTTCACTCATATAGTTATTAACATACTAAACTCAAATCAATCCTTCAGTTTAAAACATCAGAATTAAAACCCAATTCATTATCCAACCAAAACGTAGAATGACATTGCTCAGTGATAGGACCAATCACTTAAAACCCTCAATTTAAGACACATCGACATTGGCAGAATGTACATTTATATTAACATACAGTATAATTATCCTATGATTCTAGTATTAACTTTCTTATCATAATTATAATTACAGATCAGTATCCTAATATATTCTTAATCTAAATGACTATAATTTTAGCAGTGTGTAGAGTGGATGGCCCATGATAATGTCCCAATTTCAATGTCTCACCTGAGCCACCACCACCTTTACCACCCATTATGTCTTGTCCATTTGTCAACCAGTATACCAGCAACATAAGAGAAGTTTGGAACAGATTTCTCCCCATGCTCACTCCATGTGGACTCCTGTCACACTCCTGAGAGAAAAAACAGCTTTGATTGGATGCTGTACACCGGTTGCTGGCTCTGTCTCAGGTCTCTCATTAGAAGTGGTGCGGACAGGGCTGTATTGAATGCCTTTGTCGCTCTTCTTCAGCCAGTTAGAGGGGGTTTTGAGGTACACACACTGTTTTGTCCAATTATCTCTTCCATGCATTAAGACACTGACTGACGTCACCTTTCATGATAACCTCAAGAGAGGACAGATCAGAACAACAGTTTAGTTCAGTTCATTTTTGATTCAGGAAATCCAGACCAGCATTGACTATATGATAAATTATTACTTTTACCAATTATTCTTAATACCAATGTCTAAAGATATGTCAAAGAGAATAACACATTCTATTGAAACTATTTTTTCAAATTGGCTTATACTCCCCATCACACTGTCAACTTCACCGCAGAGCCACAGGATCAGGAAGTTAGACCTATAACCCATCGGGAGAAATCCCAACAATCCAGAATACCTAATTTGGTGAGATTTGTATCAAAACAGAACAGAACAAACAACACAGCAATACACTTCTTCACATATCATTCAATACACTCGTACATATCACTCAAGGTGTGTAAACTTCAATCTAAAACCTGAGAGGACTAGTACCTCCCCAATTTTGACACATGACTCCCAATGTGAGTAATGTGTAAAAAAAACAGCACTACTGGTTAAAAAATAAAACAAATAATTTCAAATAACAAAATAGAATTAGAATCACTACCCTTAATAACTCCATGAAGAAAAATAATTGTACCCATACGGTAATAGTAAAATAGACTTAAGACAGCCTACCCTTAGTCAAAGGCAACGCCCTCTCCTTCTTCACATTGGTCCAAATCACAAATATGGCTAAAAACTATAAACTTCATCATAATTATCAATATTACAAATGACCTTCAAATCAGTATTACAAATGACCTTCAAATCAGTATTACAAATGACCTTAAATTCATTATCCAAATGGCTTTCCAGTGAGGGTGATCAAACCACACAGTAAAGTCAGAGGTCAGAGGTCATAAAAACCCTTAAGTGTTTCTTACTATATTAGACTAATTAACAGTCAAACATTTCATACATTTTGTATCCCAGGTTTCCAGTAAGTTTCCTTTACGTGTCTTATCAAAAGAATTCACGTGTTCAATTAAAACTCCGAAAAAAATAGCTTCAGAAAAGTCCATGTGTGTGTGTGTGTGTGTCCCTTTGGCAAAAAGACAAATGGAAAACTCACTAAACCCAAAGGAAATAGAACACTCACAATAAATCAAACATAGTATTTTAAAAACACCAACAAATAGTCATATCAAGTGTGTTGTGTGTGTGGGGGTATTTGCAAACCTTAAGGTAAAAACAAA
Organism: Hucho hucho; assembly: GCA_003317085.1. Lineage (NCBI taxonomy): Eukaryota > Metazoa > Chordata > Actinopteri > Salmoniformes > Salmonidae > Hucho > Hucho hucho. The sequence continues at coordinate 735,252 of QNTS01000460.1, forward strand.
CAAAAATTGTCCAGGCCTTATTTAATTTGGTAGTTTACGGTCTCAATCTAACTCACTGCTCTCCCCAAGACCATAGCCCTGTGAAACATTTTATTAATACATTTTATTAACATTCACTATACTAATAACATAATCAGTAACCCATTTAAGTCATTTTTACACACATTGTTTTAAGAATTGTCCCACATCGGCAAAATGTCCTTTAGATCAAGTCAACTGGATGTACCAGTTTTGGGGTCAATTCCATTTGCAATTTCTGTTTAATTCCACATTGGAGAAATGTTAATCTGTCATGAAAAATAAATATATAAATGTAAAGTTAAATAAAGTTAAAGATCTAGTTGTGGATTTCAAGATTATAGGAATGTAAATGACTTAAAGATAATCTGGAGTTACCATTAGGGTTGGGGTCAATTCTGTTTAGAATGTCAGTTTATGTCCTGAGTTAACTTAATTGAATATGATCAGAAACCTGGGTACCAGTACCCCAGATCTCCAGAGGTAATTTCCCCTGTGGGTGACTTGTTGTGAGTGACATGACCTGTGACCCCTGACCTCTAACCTATTTGTGTAAATTGGACTTAGGGTCTGTGGGTAGAGGCAAATGTAGTTCAACACATGTTCACCACTACACAGCTTTCTGAAAGATGAGCTCTTGTCTCAGACAGTAAAGAGCATTGCTGCAGGTGGCCTAGCTGAAGACCTGACAGTCAGACCTGGGTTCAATTACTATTTGTAATAATTTCAGATACTTTAGCTGGGCTTGATTCAGCTTGCCTGGCATAATGGAACCAATAGAATAGTCACAATCGCCTCCAAGCAGGTTAGAACAAACTTTCAAAGGATTTGAAAGATTTTGAATACTATTTGATCCCAGGTCTGCTTACAGTATCCTTCCAGCCTTGGCTCAGACTGTGTGTTGTCATTCGTCTTTTTTAAACACCACAGAATCCATGGCCATGTTTACAGTATGGAGCCTACAACAGTATCTTATTGTCTAGTGCACTGCAGTTCACTAGCAAAATGTAACACTTTTCACTAGGGGGAATGCAACACTTAATATGATTAAAAGACCACCCTTACTGTTGGTGTGGCTCCATTCATTCATATCAGTCCAAATGTGAGCGAGATAGTTCCGAAGATATTATGAGCTGTATTAATTTAAAACATTAGTGGGGAATGCTCTAAGTGAATATTGTGTTTGTTTTTTATGATCATGTTTTGTAATTTAGTATTTTTGTATTGATGTGTGTGTTTTGTATTGTGCAGGGCTCATTTGAAAAAGAGACTTGGTATCAGTATGACACCCTGTTAAGCAGTACATTTTCTGTTGTGATCCTCAGGTCCATCTTTATGGAGTTTGAGAAGGATGTGGAGGTGAAGGGACTCCCAGCGTATCGTTTCACCCCTCCTCGTGACGTGCTGGCCAGCAAGGACGAGAACCCAGCCAACGAAGGCTTCTGTGTCTCCCCGAAAGAGTGCCTGGGTAGCGGAGTGCTCAAAGTCAGCGTGTGCAGAAAAGGTAGTTAGCTCCAGCTCTCTACCTCCACCTCCTCTCCACCTCTCCTCTCTCTCTGTATTTCAGATCGGTGTAGTAGGCCCTTTTCCATTTCAATCAGGTGTGTTCAGGGAACAAATTGAGATATTCACACCCCAGAACACAGACACACTTACATGCATGCACGCACGCACAAACACACACACACACACACCATGTGATACAGCTGCACCATCGAGCATCCTGATTGGTTGGTATGGCAACTGCTCGGCATCTGACTGTAAGGCGCTACAGAGGGTAGTGCGTGCGGCCCAGCACTGGGGCCAAGATTCCTGCAATCCAGGAGCTATATAATAGGCGGTGTCAGAGGAAAGCCCATAAAAATTTCAGATACTCCAGTCACCCAAGTCATATTCTCTGCTACCGCACGGCAAGCGGTACCGGAGCGCCAAGTCTAGGACCAAAAGGCTCCTTAACAGCTTCTACCCCCAAAAGACTGCTGAACAATTAATCAAATGGTCACTGGACTATTACCCAAATGTGCCTAATTGGTTTATTAATAACTTTTCAAGTTCAAAATTGTGCACTCTCCTCAAACAATAGCATGATATTATTTCACTGTAATATCTACTGTAAATTGGACAGTGCAGTAAGGTTTCTGCCAATATCAGATATGTCTATGTCCTGGGAATTTTCTTGTTACTTACAACCTCATGCTAATCGCATTAGCCTACGTTAGCTCAACCGTCCCGTGGGTGACCCACCGATCCTGAAGAAGTTTTAAGGGTTTAAATGCTATTTGTAAGTAAGCATTTCACAGTAAGGTCTACACTTGATGTATTCGGCGCATGTGACAAATTTGGCGCATGTGATAATATAGATTTGATTTGGGAATGCCTGATCTGAAAGTGGCCTTTTGGGGAAAGAGCAGTCAGTGCTCTTAACCTCTTGGGGATAATTAAGGAGCGGTGGGGCGCTATTTATATCAATAAATCTCTGTTTGGTTGGCGCGTTCTGTTCAGAAAATCCACTGTTCACTCGTTCCATTATACAAGACACAGAGACCGGTAAAAATATACCTATAAACTTTGTCCAAACAAATCAAACCACGTTTCTAATCGATCCTTAGCTACACTATTATGTTTATTAACAATTATATTTCACACGGATAATATCTTGAGCGATAGAAAAGTAAAAATCCGAGGCGCGCGCTCCCGGGTCCTGCGCGTCACAGACAGAAAATGCTTCCTCACTCCACTAATATAAACTTCCTGTATTCGTCTAGTTTTCAAGATAAACGCATCAAACCTTGTCTAAAGACGGTTGACATCTAGTGGAAGCCATAGGTACTGTAACCTGGGAGCTGGAATCCAGCAGATCCTATAGCAACTCATTGGAAAATGAGAAAGCTCACAAAATGACATTTTCTTGGATGGATTTTGCTCAGGTTTTCGCCTGCCATATCAGTTCTGTTATACTCACAGACATTATTTTTAACAGTTTTAGAAACTTCAGAGTGTTTTCTATCCAATACTACTAATACTACATATCCTAGTTTCTTGGCCTGAGTACCAGGCATTTTACTTTGGGCAGGCCAGACCCTCCAAAACTCCGAACACTGATGCCGCTCCCTAACAGGTTTTAATCTTCTTGTGTTCGTCCAAAATGGCACTCTACTCCCTATATAGTGCGCTATTTTTCAAACTTTTCAATTGAAGTACAAGGAACCCTGGTCAAAAGTAGTGCACTATGTAGGGAATAGGGTGTGACCTAGACTAAATCAGTACAATATTTAGGGAGTAAAGTGTGCCCTGGTCAAAGGTAGTACACTATATATGAAATAGGGTGCCATTTGAAATGCAGCCCTAGCGCCCCACTCCCGACACTACCCGGTGAAATGCAAGGCGCCAAATTCAAAATCCAAAAGTTGAATTATTAAACATTCATCAATATACAAGTGTTGCAAAGTCATCAAAAGCTCTGCTTCTTGGCAATATCACAGCGCTGTCAGATTTCAAAAAGCCTTTACGGCGAAAGCACTACATTTGATTCTTTGAGGGTAGCACCGCCAATATTTTTCCATTACCATAAATTCATAAACCATCACGGTTCACACAAAACACATTTCACAGCAAAAACAAATCAATTACCTTTAGAATAACTTCTGCTGAGGGCTTCCCAAGTGTCCAACGAAGACAATCCATGGTTCTTTTGTTAGAAAAAGTCATGTATTATATCCATAAATCTCAGTTTGGTTGGTGCGTTATGATGAGAAAATACAGCATCCACTCGGCCATTGAACCGTGAAGAGAACTCGTTCAAACTATACCTATAAACTTGTCCAAGAACAATCAAACATCATTGATAATGTATCCTTAGGAACACTTTTATGTATATTTAGTATAATATTTCAACCGGAATATAAACTGGGCGATAGGAAAGGAAAAAACCATCCTCTTCTGTTTACTTTTTGTGACCACTTCCTAATTCTTCTTCTATTACCGTCCAGAGCAACTAAACAGAATCAAAACACTGTCTAGAGACTGTTGACATCCAGTGGAAGCAATAGGTACTGAAATCTTACTCCCTTATATGGTCATTTTCAATAAGGAGGGGTTCAAAATGAGGCAATGTGTCAAATACACTTTTTCCAGGACAGAAATTCCTCGGGTTTTCGCCTGCTATATCCATTCTGTTATACTCACAGACAATATTTTAACACTCTTAGAAACCTCAGTGTTTCCTATCCAATAGTACTAATTATGTGCATATCCTATTTTCCGGGCCTGAGTGGGAGGCATTTTACTTTGGGCACGCCAGACTCTCCAAAATGGTCACCTTGGGAGCTGATCCCAAATAAGTTTTTTTTATTTTACTAGGCAAGTCAGTTAAGAACAAATTCTTATTTTCAATGACAGCCTAGGAACAGTAGGTTAACTGCCTGTTCAGGGGCAGAACTACAGACAGCTTGGGGATTTGAACTTGCAACCTTTCAGTTATTAGTCCAACACTCTAACCACTAGGCTGTCCTGCCACCCCAAAGAAGTTAACATCTGTCATATAAAATTTAACATATCATACAAATTTTTGTCTCAGATTTAAATGTACTATGTTATGTCTAGTCTGAGACTAGGCTACCTATACGTACAGTGCCTTCAGAAAGTATTCATACCCCTTGATTTATTCTATATTTTGTTGTTACAGCCTGAATTCAAAATGTACAATAAAAATCTAATTCACCCATCTACACACTACCCATAATGACAAAGTGAAACTTTTTTGTTTGTTGTTGAATTTAATTCAGAATTATCTCATTTACTTAAGTATTCACACCCCTGAGTCAATACTTTGTAGTATTTGTATTTATTAAGGATCCCCATTCTCTTCCTGGGGTCCAGCACCAGTTATATACAGTTTAAAAAAATTACACATTACATTTCATAACACTTTACCCAATACATTTACCTCGGTACATTCAGCATGTTAACACTTCTTACAAAAACAAGTAGTGATGAAGTCAATCTCTCTTCCACTTTGAGCCATGAGAGATGTATTCAGCAATAGGTACTGAAATCTTACTCCCTTATATGGTCATTTTCATAAGGGAGGGGTTCAAAATGAGGCAATGTGTCAAAATCACTTTTTCCAGGACAGAAATTCCTCAGGTTTTTGCCTGCCATATCCATTCTGTTATACTCACAGACAATATCTTAACACTCTTAGAAACTTCAGAGTGTTTCCTATCCAATAGTACTAATTATGTGCATATCCTATTTTCTGGGCCTGAGTGGGAGGCATTTTACTTTGGGCATGCCAGGCTCTCCAAAACCGTCACCTCGGGAGCTGCTCCCTAAGAAGTTAAAAGATAAATACAATTGGGCATCATCAGCGTAGCAATGTTGTTGTGCTTACAAATGATATTACCAAAGGGAAGCACGTTCAAGGAAAATGAAAGGGGTCCAAGCACAGAACCTTTGGGAATGCCACATTCAACCTTGGAACCTTCAGATTAATGATTGCACATCTGAACAAATTGATACCGCCCAGAGAGGTATTATTTGAACCAATTGTGAACCTGTCCTCATAGACCAACCAAGTCTTCTAGCCTCTTCGTGAGAATAGCATGATCAATCGAATCGAAGGCAGCACTTAAATCTAAAAGAACAAGAATAGAGACGTGACTAAGGTCAAACAACAGAAGTAGGTAATTTACTACCTTGACAAGTGCAGTCTCAGTGCTGTAAAATGGTCTACAATCGGAATGGTAGGTTTCAAATATACTGTGTGAATGAAAAAATTATGTCAGAAGCTGGGCTACGGCTTTCTCTAGTATCTAAAAAAGGAGGGGGAGATTTTAGATCAGCCTATTGTTTTTTCGTTTTTAGGCCTATAATATATATTTTTTAAGAGGTCTAATTAAAGCCTACTTAAGAGATTCAGGAAATATCCCCGTTTGGAAAGATGTGTTTACAATTATTAGTGGGAGAAGTTCTTTGACTAGCAAAGTGGGTATAGGGTCAAGTTGGCAGGTGGAAGGCTTGGAGTGCATAATAAGTTCAACCAAGTCAGGGGTGTTAAACAATCCAGAATAGCTGTGGTCTCCTCATACTCCTGTAGGGTATGTGGCATATCAGATGACTTCATTGAGATTATAGCTCTAATTGTAGTAATTTTCTCATTTAAAAAAATCATTAAATCTCTTACAGGTGAGGCTAGAAAAATGCTCAGGCAGGCTGGGGCCTGCTTCTATGTGAGGCTGGCTACAGTGCTGAAGAGAAATCTAGGGCTCTTTTTGTTATCATCTATTAATTTAGAGGAGTAGGACGCATGTGCAGATCCTAGGGCTTGCTTGTAATCAGTGATGCTGTCTTGCCATGCCAGCCAGTATACTTCAAGCTTGGAGGAATGCTATTGTGGTAGGAATGCTAGAATCTATCATTTCTGGGAGGAATTTGTAAGGCGGCTAAAATAAAAATCCAGGTTCAGCTCTAGGGCGGACTATCAATTGAATTTCAAAAGTTCTAAGAATATGGTCTGAGAGTACAGGATTTTGTGGAGAGACTGATACATTTAAAACATCAATACCATAGGATAGGGCTAGATCTAGCGTATAGCTATTGCAGAAGGTGGGCACGATACATTCTGAGCAAAGACAAAATACTCTATAGGAGAGGAAAACGCTATTCCCAGGGCATCACTGTTATTGCCCACATGTACATTAAAATAACCTACAATTGCTATTTTGTCATACAGGATTACAAGGCTTGATAAGAATTCAGAACATTCTGTCAAAAACATAGCATAAGGACCAGGTGGTCTGTAAAATCATTCAAGTAGTATTTTGCCTTAAGCATGGTATAGTTCAGAGTACCACAAAGGAGGAAAGGTCAGTAGCAGCAGTAGGTTTAAAACAGAGTCTGGGCTCATGTATGACAGTTATCCCACCACCTCTTCCTGATTCACAAGATTTCCCATTGGAGATGCCTCATACTCATCAGATCTCAATTAAACTCATAATATGCATATTTTTTTTTAAATAACCTTTATTTAACTAGGCAAGTCAGTTAAGAACAAACTCTTATTTACAATGACATCCTACACCAGCCAAACCCAGACAACGCTGGGCTAATTGTGCACCTCCCTATGGGACTCCCAATCACGGTTGGTGGCGATACAGCTTGGATTCGAACCAGAGTGTCTGTAGTGACGCCACCTGCACTGCGATGTAGAGACTTAGACCGCTGCGCCACTTGGGAGACTGGCAGTAGTAAGTTAATTTACAGTATAAGTGCAGCTTTAGGACTGAGAGATCTAATAGGCCAAGTATGATACATTGTTTAGTGTTTGTAGCTGAGATGTGATGAGTCTGTATAGTAATAAGATTACTCACATTTAATCCAGGCTGTTTTTGCTGTCTTTGAATGAGTCAAATCGTATTTGTCACATGCGCCGAATACAACAGGTGTAGACCTTACCGTGAAATGCTTACTTACAAGCCTTTACCCAACAATGCAGTTTTAAGAAAATAAGAATTAAGAAAATATTTACAAAATAAACTAAAGTAAAAAAAAATTAAGTAACAATAAAATAACAATAATGAGGCTATATACAGGGGGCACCGGTACTGAGTCAATGTGCAGGGGTACAAGTTAGTCTAGGTAACTGAGGTAATAAGTACATGTACTGTAGGTAGGGGTAAAGTGACTCAGCATAGATAATAAGCAGCGAGTTGCAGCAGTGTAAAAAAATGGGGGGGTCAATGCAAATAGTCCAGTTAGCCATTTTATTAATTGTTCAGCAGTCTTATGGCTCGGGGGTAGAAGCTGTTAATGAGCCTTTTAGACCTAGACTTGGCGCTTGCCATGCGGTAGCAGAGAGAACAGTCAATGACTTGGGTGGCTGGAGTCTGACAATTTTTGGGCCTTCCTCTGAAGGCCTAGTATATAGGTAGTATATAGGTCCTGGATGGCAGGAAGCTTGGCCCCAGTGATGTACTGGGCCGTATACACTACTCTCTGTAGCGGCTTATGGTCGGATCAACTCCAGATGGGCAGCCGTGGTCATGAGAAGATCAGGAAGCTCATAGCTAGATGGTCAACGGAGGTGGTGGTCGGAGGTGGTGGTCAGGTCAGCAAGGGCTGACCTGACCACCTCTAATCAAAATACAGTTGTGGCCAGCTCGATGTCATCAGGGTGTATCCGCCATCTGCAGATTCTTTATTGGGACTCTATGATGAAGTTTGAGCTCCCCACATAATACAGCCCACTGCTTACTTCAGAAGTATCCTCCTGAGCAATGAAAAAGCTGTCCCAATGCCAACTCTGCATGCATATCCTCTTTTTGGATCACTGTTGGTGAAAAACAACCCAACGTCCGCAGGTGTAATTCTAATGAAATCACACACTGGCTAACAAGCATTAGCTAGCTTGTTGACAACACTGATTTTCATAAATTTATGGGCAGGAATCCAATTCATGATATCAAGACTAGATCTGCACTCCTTTAGCTAATGAGAAATAAAACGTTTACATGAAAATGATTAAATATGTACAGAATTTACACCACAAGGCGCCATGGCAACTATAGAACCTATAGAATGACTAGCCGTGCTCAGAAGGGAAAGATCCTATCACAACACTATTTCAAGGACAAAGCCTCCTCCATTGAAATTATGTGGAAACAACGTTTATTCAACCAGTATGTGCCCAGTGGGAGATCTCTTTTCAGTAAGCTGGGAAGTTAGAGGCCAACTACTGTTTTGTCTTAACCCTTTTGTTGTTTTGTTGTTGCTCTGGTGAATGATAACAGTGCTGCGTATTTAGGCCCCTACCCCCTGAGAACTACACTGTTCGGGATGTGCTTTTATTGGTCTTGTGACTCATGAGCCATCTGTGTGTTGCTCTAGTATTAGCTGCATCTCAAGGGTTTGTTTCTTTTGCTGCCCATTCACATTTGACATATTCCGCTTATATATTGCAAACAAGAGGATCCAATCGCATTTGATTACTTCCTCACTGAGCTTGAACAGCCTCTCCTTTTTATCGTCATCGGAGTTTCAGAGGAGGAAGGGGAGGACCATCCTCCTCAGTGAATTTCATATTTTTTTAAATTTTAAAACATTTTAAAAGTTATAACAAAACTATACCAAATATAGTCACGTCACCAAATAATTTATTCAAAACAAAACAAATCAAATCAAATCAAATGTATTTATAATGCCCTTCTTACATCAGCTGATGTCACAGAGTGCTGTACAGAAACCCAGCCTAAAACCCCAAACAGCAAGCAATGCAGGTGTAGAAGCACGAAGGCTAGGAAAAACTCCCTAGAAAGGTCAGCCTAGGAAGAAATCTAGAGAGGAACCAGGCTATGAGGGGTGGCCAGTCCTCTTCGGGATGTGCCGGGTGGAGATTATAACAGAACATGGCCAAGATTTTAAAATGTTCATAGATGACTAGTAGGGTCAAATAATAATAATCACAGTGGTTGTCGAGGGTGCAACAGGTCAGCACCTCAGGAGTAAATGTCAGTTGGCTTTTCATAGCCGATCATTCAGAGTATCTCTACCGCTCCTGCTGTCTCTAGAGAATTGAAAACAGCAGGTCTAGGACAGGTAGCACGTCTGGTGAACAGGTCAGGGTTCCATAGCCGCAGGCAGAACAGTTGAAACTGGAGCAGCAGCACGGCCAGGTGGACTGGGGACACACTATTTTGCAAAGAAGGTCTACAGTAGCCTCAATAGCACTCTGTAGGGTAGCAACATGGTGTACCTGGAGTACAGCTAGTTTCCGTCCTACTCTGAGTACATTGACTTCAATACAAATCCTAGGAGGCTCATGGTTCTCACCTCCTTCCATAGACTTACACAGTAATTATTACAACTTCCGGAGGACGTCCTCCAACCTATCAGAGCTCTTGCAGCATGAACTGACATGGATCAGAGAATAATTAATGTAGTGCTGAAAGCATAAGCTACAGCTAGCTAGCACTGCAGTGCATAAAATGCGGTGAGTAGTAGAAAATAGTTGAACGGTTTTGATCAAATTCATTTTTGCCTAAATGAAGGAGAAACAAGTGAAAGAGAGAGAGAGAGATTGTAATTTTTTTCCACTTTCAGTTTCACATACTTAGCTAGCAAATGCAGCTAGCTAGTTAAGCCTACTGAAACACCCTGCTCAAACAGAGGTGTGCTATGTTAGCTAGCTGGCTATGACTATCCAACACAACACTGGAACTCTTCTAAGTTAAGGTAAGCTTTTGATTTGACAAATGTATTGCCACTGCAGCACGCCGGTGTAACTGCTTACTGGCTGTACACTTTAATGTTACTGCATGATTGTAGCAGGTTTACTAACGCATTAGTTCTATTAGCTATGACATTACCTTAGCTAATATGGTGACAACGATGTAGGCTGTGTGTAGCGGTTTGGCTTGGAAAGTTTTTTTTGCCTGGTCACATATGTCTTCATTCTGCCAATTCTGTTGAAAATGTTTCTTAAACAGAAGCAAACGGACCAAAACGGGGATAAACGTACCTGAATTTGTCCAATAGATAATCTTGTTTGCAACTGTTGGACTAATGATTACACCCACTATCAGCTAGATACAGGCAATAGTGTGTAAGGCGGTATTGAATGTCACTGTTTGTCCATGTGTCACTGTCTGACATCAAATTTGTCTCTTGACCTGTGTGCACCTATGTTGTAAACTTTCATTCATAGACTAGGTTGTAGAAACGTAATGATGGGTATAGGGAAAATTTGAGTATCATGCAGTAGCCTAAACCTATCGTTATTTCTTTTAACTGGGTGAATGGAATATGAATGACAGTCATCCAATATACTGTAATTGAAATAAGGCCATGCTCATGAAAAAGAATTGGCACTGAAACTGCACTGACCGCCACTGCTCTCCAGGTGCTCCAGTGGTGGCGTCCTTCCCTCATTTCTACCTGGGCGAAGAGAAGTACATTAATGCCATTGAAGGACTAAGTCCTGTGAGAGAGCACCACCAGACCTACCTGGACCTAAACCCGGTACACTATCCTCTAGTGTTCACTTCTCTGGGGGTCTGCCCTAGAGTAGAATAGATCATCTACTTCAAAATGCATTGTTGCACCACCTAGTGTTAAATTTGTGGAATAGAGAATTGCACCAACTGTAAAAGATTAAATACTGTTCCCAAAATACCAGCCTATATTTATTAATGTTTAACCTAGACATAAATCATGTATCTAGTACATTGAGCATTACACCTGCAGTTCACATGGCTCATCAAAAGTGTGTATGTGTTATTCTACACTTCCAGACCACTGGTGTTCCTATCCGTGCCAGTAAGAAGGCTCAGATCAACATCCTCATCAACAGAATCTCTGGCTTCCCGTGAGATATCACAAATCCACATCCACAACCCAAGTTCAAATAGCTAAAGGCTTTTATAATCTTTGTTTCTATATGATTTCCTTCCATTGTTTAATGATTTCCATCTCACAACCCCCGTTCAACTAGCGATATACTCTTTATTATTTCTATATTGTTTCCTTTCTTTGTTGAATGATTTTCTTCCAATCTCTTCTCCTTCACAGGAAAACAAAATCTCTGAATGAGACTATATTCCCTGTCATGTTTATCAATGAGGTAAGAAGATCACATTGACTACACAAAAACATACAACTTTGGGAGAATATGGCATTTCATTTCAGAAATAATGTTTTATCTGAGCATTGATCGCAAATTTGCAATGACAACTTTGTCCTTTTCGACTGTACTGTATCACTTTACAGAGCAGTGTGCTGTGAGTGACACCCCCAGACAGTACATTGTCAGTGAGTTTACAGTGTCTACTCTGTCTGTACTGATATATTATGCACCTTCTTTACCCCCTTCTTCAGACGGTGGTGATAGATGACAAGTCGGCTGCGAAGCTCCAAAAGCTGTTGCTGATGGTGACGTTGGTGTCCAACTTCCCTCTCATCATTGTTGGTCTGGGGGTCTTGCTGCTGCTGGTGTTCATCTGCCTCATCGTCTGTGAACGCAAACTGAAGGTACCACTGACCTGTGGGAATGTTGAGGGCTTAGCCGAGGGAGATGTACAGTAAGGTAGAAGCAGAACAACATGTCCTCTAATCAAAATACAGTTGTAGCCAAAGGTTTTGAGAATGACACAAATATTAATTTCCACAAAGTTTGCTGCTTCAGTGTCTTTAGATATTTTTGTCAGATGTTACTATGGAATACTGAAGTATAATTACAAGCATTTCATAAGTGTCAAAGGCTTTTATTGACAATTACATGAAGTTGATGCAAAGAGTCAATATTTGCAGTGTTGACCCTTGTTTTCCAAGATATCTGCAATCCGCCCTGGCATGCTATCAATTAACTTCTGGGTCACATCCTGACTGATGGCAGCCCATTCTTGCATAATCAATGCTTGGAGTTTGTGGGTTTTTGTTTGTCCACCCGCCTCTTGAGGATTGACCACAAGTTCTCAATAGGATTAAGGTCTGAGAAGTTTCCTGGCCATAGACCCAAAATATTGATGTTTTGTTCCCCGAGCCACTTCGTTATCACTTTTGCCTTATTGCAAGGTCCTCCATCATGCTGGAAAATGCATTGTTCGTCACCAAACTGTTCCTGGATGGTTGGGAGAAGTTGCTCTCGGAGGACGTGTTGGTACCATTCTTTATTCATGGCTGTGTTCTTACGCAAAATTGTGAGTGAGCCCACTACCTTGGCTGAGAATCAACTCCACACATGAATGGTCTCAGGATGCTTTACTGTTGGCATGACACAGGACTGATGGTAGTGCTCACCTTTTCTGGATGGCAGGAAGCTTGGCCCCAGTGATGTACTGGGCTGTACGCACTACCCTCTGTAGTGACTTGCGGTCGGAGGCTGAGCAGTTGCCATACCAGGCGGTGATGCAACCAGTCAGGTTGCTCTCGATGGTGCAGCTGTTGTCACACCCTGATCTGTTTCACTTGTATTTGTGCTTGTCTCCAACCCCCTCCAGGTGTTGCCTATCTTCCTCATTATACCCAGTGTATTTATACTTGTGTTCTCTGTTTCTCTGTCTGTTGCTAGTTCGTCTTGTCTTGTCAGGTCTTATCAGCGTGTTTTCCCGTCTCCCTGCTTTCTTAAGTTCTGTTCCCTAGTTTCCCCGGTTCTGACCATCCTGCCTGCCCTGACCCCGAGCCTGCCTGCCGTTCTGTACCTGCCTGACTCTGACCCGTTTACAAACCTCTGCCTGTCCTGACCCCGAGCCTGCCTGCTGTTCTGTACCTTATTGACTCTGCCCTAGAATACGGACTTCTGCCTGCCTTTGACCTGTCTTTTGCTTAACCCCTGTTTGGGTCAATAAACATCTGTGACTCTAGCTGTCTGCACCTGGTTCTTATCCTGAGTTCTGATAGTTGTAGAACTTTTTGAGGATCTGAGGACCCATGCCAAATCTTTTCAGTCTCCTGAGAGGGAATAGGTTTTGTCGTGCCCTGTTCACGACTGTCTTGGTGTGTTTGGACCATGATAGTTTGTTGGTTATGTGGACACCAAGGAACTTGAAGCTCTCAACCTTCTCCACTAAAGCCCCGTCAATGAGAATGGGGGCATGCTCGGTCCTTCCTTTTCCTGTAGTCCACAATCATCTCCTTTGTCTTGATCACATTGAGGGAGAGGTTGTTATCCTGGCACCACATGGCCAGGTCTCTGACCTCCTCCCTATAGGCTGTCTCATTGTTGGTGGTGATCAGGCCTACCACTGTTGTGTGGTTGGCGAAATTAATGATGGTGTTGGAGTCGTGCCTGGCCATGCAGTCATGGGTGAACAGGGAGTAAAGGAGGGGACTGAGCATGCACCCCTGAGGGGTCCCCTTGTTGAGGATCAGCATGGCAGATGTGTTGTTACCTACCCTTACCAAATGAGAGCAGCCCGTCAGGAAGTCCAGGATCCAGTTGCAGAGGGAGGTGTTTAGTCACAGCGTCCTTAGCTTGGTGATGAGCTTTGAGGGCACTATGGTGTTGAATACTGAGCAGTAGTCAATGAATAGCATTCTCACCTAGGTGTTCCTTTTGTCCAGGTGGGAAAGAGCAGTGTGGAGTGCAATAGAGATTGCATCATCTGTTGATCTGTTGGGCGGTAGGCAAATTGGAGTGGGTCTAGGGTTTCTGGGATAATGGTGTTGATGTGAGCTATGACCAGCCTTTCAAAGCACTTCATGTCTGCAGACGTGAGTAGTCATTTAGGCAGGTTACCTTAGTGTTCTTGGGCACAGGGACTATGGTGGTCTGCTTGAAACATGTTGGTATTACAGACTCAGTCAGGGAGAGGTTGAAAATGTCAGTGAAGACACCTGCCAGTTGGTCAGCGCATGCTCGAAATACACCTCCTGGTAATCCGTCTGGCCCTGCGGCCTTATGAATGTTGACCTATTTTTTAAGGTGTTACTCACATCGGCTACGGAGAGTGTGATCACACAGTCATCCGTAAAAGCTGATGCTCTCATGCATGCTTCAGTGTTGCTAGCCTCGAAGCGAGCATAGAAGTAATTTAGCTCATCTGGTAGGCTCGTGTCACTGGGCAGCTCGTGGCTATGCTTCCCTTTGTAGTCTGTAATAGTTTGCAAGCCCCGTCACATCCGACGAGCATCAGAGCCGGTGTAGTACGATTCAATCTTAGTCCTGTATTGACGCTTTGCCTGTTTGATTGTTCGTCGGAGGGCATTGCGCGATTTCTTGTCTGAGTTAGAGTCCCGCTCCTTGACAGCGGAAGCTCTACCCTTTAGCTCAGTGCGGATGTTGCCTGTAATCCATGGTTTCTGGTTGGGGTATGTACGTACAGTCACTGTGGGGACGACGTCATTGATGCACTTATTGATGAAACCAGTGACTGATGTGGTGTACTCCTCAACGCCACCGGAAGAATCCCGGAACATACTCCAGTCTGTGCTACTAAAACAGTCCTGTACATTAGCATCTGCGTCATCTGACCACTTCTTTATTGACCGAGTCACTGGTGCTTCCTTCTTTAGTTTTTGCTTGTAAGCAGGAATCAGGATAGAATTATGGTCTAATTTGCCAAATGGAGGGTGTGCGAGAGCTTTGTACACATCTCTGTGTGAGGAGGAAAGGTGGTCTAGAGGTTTTTTTCCTCTGGTTGCACATTTAACATGCTTGTAGGAATTAGGTCAAATGGATTTAAATTTCCCTGCATTAAAGTCCCCAGCCACTAGGAGCACCTCCTCTGGATGAGTGTTTTCCTATTTGCTTATGACCTTATACAGCTCATTGAGTGCGGTGGTCTAGACTCCAACACCATCATTAATTTCGCCAACCACACAAGTGCCAGCATCGGTTTGTGGTGGTAAATAGACAGCTACAAAAAATATAGATGAAAGCTCTCTTGGTAAATAGTGTGGTCTACAGCTTATCATGAGATACTCTACCTCAGGTGAGCAAAACCTTGAGACTTCCTTAATATTAGATTTCGTGCACTAGCTGTTGTTTACGAATATAAACAGACCGCCACCCCTTGTCTTACCGGAGGCAGCTGTTCTATCTTGCCGATGCAGCGTAAAACCCACCAGCTGTATTTTATCAATGTCTTCGTTCAGCCACGACTCGGTGAAACATAAGATACTACAGTTTTTAATGTCCCGTTGGTAGGATATTTATGATCGTAGTTTATCTATTTTGTTATCCAATGATTGTACTTTGGCTAATAGGACTGATGGTAGAGGCAGATTACCCACTCGCTGTCGGATCATTACAAGGCATCCCAACCTTCGTCCCCGATATCTCTGTGTCTTTCTCTTGCGAATGACAGGGATTTGGGCCTTGTCGGATGTCTGAAGTAAATCCTTTGCATCCGACTCGTTAAAGAAAAAATCTTTGTTCAGTACGAGGTGAGTAATCGCTGTCCTGATATCCAGAAGCTCAAAAGAGACGGTGACAGAAACATTATGTACAAAATAAGTTACAAATAACACAAAAAAACACACACAATTCATTAGGATGCAGCCATCTCCTCCGGCGCCATTGGACAACAAATACTGAATCTGAAAGATTATGATCCTGAAAAGCTCTTTTGTCTAATGTCTTGCCGCTAATATTGTACTCTGTAACCTCTCTCTCCCTCCTTCCACTCTCTCCCTCCCTCCCTCTGCTTCCTCCCTCCCTCCTCTCCTTCCACTCTCTCTCTCCCTCCCTAAACTCTCTCCATCTATAGACGACAACAAAGGAGGACACATCTTATTGTCCTGAGAGCAACAAGGAGGGTGACGAAGAAAATGTCAGCACCTACATTGGCATTACTCCCATTATTGAAAAGTCTTGAGGAGGGAATGGGATGTTTTTGTTGTTGTTGAGATTCACAGATCTACTGAGTGTGAGTTGCTGTTCAGAGCTGGATTGTTGCCTCTCTGTGCCTCAAAGTTATAGTCTTGATCAACGTGAAACTAGTTACACTATTATTGTGATATCTCCCCATTTGTTTGTTTGTTTGGATCTTGTTTAACCCACAATGGAGGCTAATCTTCCAAGACTCCCTGTAAAATTGGTTGATAATACGCATGACCCTTTGACCTGCTGTTTCAGACCTTCTCTAAAAGTAAAACCGTTTGATACCTGTTATTCACTTCTAATCTCATAAATAAAAGACAGTTTCCTGTAACAAAAATATGCATCCTTCCTTCTGCCCCTGATTGAATGGATGAAAACAATATGGTGGAGGGCTAAGTAAAGCCATCGCTATATTGCATAATTAGAGATGGCAAAGGAAGGGAACATGTTTTTTGAATCCAGTTGAACACCATGGTCCAGTTTCCCAGACACAGATCAAGCCTAGTCCTTCTCAATGGATAATCTCCATCGAAATAGCTTTTTAGTCCAGGAACTGGCTTAATCTTTGTCTGGGAAACCGGCCCTACTCCATGTGTGTCCTAAAGGTATACGTATACTCATTCAGGTACTATGCTAGGAATTATTATTATTATTCTCTACCCATATGTGTCAAAGAAGGTCAAGGAAGTGGTAAAATGCTCTATTGAGCAACGGAGGCTAAACATTTAATGCAATGAGGATGTCCTTTTTATGAATTTGGATTCATATTAACTTCTTAGGGAGTGGTGGGGCGCTAGCACCAATATATGCACCAATATACAAGTGTTTCATAGTCATCAAAAGCTCTGCTTCTTGGCAATATCACAGCGTTGTCAGATTTCAAAAAGGCTTTACGGCGAAAGCACCACATTTGATTGTTTGAGGGTAGCACCTAACATATTTTTACCATTACCATGAATTCATAAGCTATCACGGTTCACACATAACACATTTCACAGCGAAAACAAATCAATTACCTT
>QNTS01000461.1:10909-53648 GCA_003317085.1 Hucho hucho
TTTTTCTGGATTTTTTTGTTGTTATTCTGTCTCTCACTGTTCAAATAAACCTACCATTCAAATTATAGACTGATCATATCTTTGTCAGTGGGAAAACGTACAAAATCAGCAGGGGATCAAATACTTTTTTCCCTCACTGTATAGAGGTTATGCACCTGCAAAAGCAAAATATCTAGGTACCTAAACACATACATGTACACATGCAAACACCCATCCTTGTCTTCCACAACCTGTATTCGTGTAGATTAACCTCTTAAGGAGCAGCAAGGTGCGTTGGGGCGCTAGCGCCCCACTCCCGACACTACCAGGTGAAATGCAAGGCGCCAAATTCAAAATCCAAAAGTTGAATTATTAAACATGCACCAATATACAAGTGTTTCATACTCATCAAAAGCTCTGTTTCTTGGCAATATCACAGCGTTGTCAGATTTCAAAAAGGCTTTACGGCGAAAGCACCACATTTGATTGTTTGAGGGTAGCACCTTCACTATTTTTCCCATTACCATGAATTCATTAGCCTTCATGGTTCACACAAAACACATTTCACAGCGAAAACAAATCAATTACCTGTTGAAGATCTTCTGCTGATGGCTTTTCCAAGTGTCCAACGAAGACAATCCATGGTTCTTTTGTTAGAAAAAGTAATGTATTATATCCATATATCTCCGTTTGGTTCGCGCGTTTATATTCAGAAACTACAGCCTCCACTCCTCCATTGAAACGTGAAGAGAACTCATCCAACTTATACCTATAAACTTGTCCAAGAACAATCAAACATCCTTTTTAATGTATCCTTAGGAACACTTTTATGTATATTTACTATAATAATTCAACCGGAATATAAACTGGGCGATAAGAACGGAAAAAAAACAAAGGACGAGCCTGGCGGGAGCGCGCGTTGTCTTGTATAGGACATCTGAGGGGACACTTCCTGATTCCTCTTCTTCTCTGCTCTAATGCATCTAATAAAAATCTGAACACTGTCTCGAGACTGTTGACATCCAGAGGAAGCGATAGGTACTGCATTCATATGCCCTTATAAGGGCATTTTCATAAGGGAGGGGTTCCAAATGAGGCACTCTGTCAAAACCACTTTTTCCAGGACAGAAATTCCTCGGGGTTTCGCCTGCCATGTCCGTTCTGTTTTACTCATAGACAAATGGTTAACACTTTTAGATAATTCAGAGTGTGTCCTATCCAGTGGTACTAAATATGTGCATATCCTATTTTCTGGGCCTGAATGGGAGGCATTTTACTTTGGGCACGCCAGGCTCTCCAAAACGGTCAAGTTGTGCAGTGATCCCTGAGAGGTTAAATAAATCAAAATATATTCAGATTTTAGCCTTGGTGACAGCTTTGCACACTCTTGGCATTCTCTCAACCAGCTTCTTGAGGTAGTTACCTGGAATGCATTTCAATTAACAGGTGTGCCTTATTTGAAGGTCCTTCTTAATGTGTTTGAGTTAGGGGTAGTATACAGAACATTACCAAATAGGGTTAATACCAAGTCCATATTATGGCAAGAACAGCTCAAATAAGCAAAGAGAAACAACAGTCCATCATTACTTTAAGACATGACGGTCAGTCAATCCGGAAAATTCTATAACTTTTAACGTTTCTTCAAGTGCAGTCGCAAAAACCATCAAGCACTATGATAAAACCGGCTCTCATGAGGACCGCCACAGGAAAGGAAGACCCAGAGTTACCTTTGCTGCAGAGGATAAGTTCATTAGAGTTATACCAGCCTCAGAAATTGCAGCCCAATAAATGCTTCACAGAGTTCAAGTAACAGACACATCTCAACGTCAACTGTTGACTGCGTGAATCAGGCCTTCATGGTCAAATTGCAACAAAGAAACCACTACAAAAGGACACCAATAAGAAACACAAGCATTTGACATTATACCGGTGGAAATCTGTCCTTTGTTCTGATGAGTCCAAATTTGAGATTTTTGGTTCCAACTGCCGTGTCTTTGTGAGACGTAAAGTAGGTGAACGGATGATCTCTGCATGTGTGGTTCCCACCGTGAAGCATGGAGGAGGAGGTGTGATGGTGTGTGGATGCTTTGCTGATGACACTGTCAGTGATTTATTTAGGAGAATTCAAGGCACACTTAACCAGCATGGCTACCACAGCATTCTGCAGCGATACGCCATCCCATCTGGTTTATGCTTAGTGGGACTATCATTTGTTTTTCAACAGGACAATGACCCAACACACCTCCAGGCGGTGTAAGGGCTATTTTACCAAGAAGGAGAGTGATGAAGTGCTGAGTCAGATGACCTGGCCTCCACAATCACCAGACCTCGACCCAATTGGACCGCAGAGTGAAGGAAAACCAGCCAAACAGTGCTTAGCATGTGTGGGAACTCCTACAAGACTGTTGGAAAAGCATTTCAGGTGAAGCTGGTTGAGACAATGCCAAGAGTGTGCAAAGCTGTCATCAAGGCAAAGGATTTGCTTAACACTTTTTTGGTTAGTACATTTCAGTTTTGATGTCTTCACTATTATTCTACAATGTAGAAAATAATAAAAATAAAGAGAAACCCTTGAATGAGTAGGTGTGTCCAAACTTTTGACTGTTGGTTGTTTTGCTCTAGGACACCGACAAGACTCATTAAAATCTCCCCCGTTACCAGTTTAAAACATCAATGAAAGTACAGTATATATGGAGACAGTTTAGTGTCATAAATAAGGGGTTAAAACATGTATCTGTTGTCCAGTGTAGTGAATCTGTTATTTGTGTCTTTATATGGGCTAATACAAGTATTTTTCAGCAAATAAAGTTATATATTTTTTACTTCAAGGGGTCTTAAAATTCTAAATCAAACAGCTAAGTTATCCTTGTATTGACCTTCTTAAAACAATTCCATATAGCTTAGTATAACCCCCTTCTCCCCCAGCTTAGACAGGGCTTAGACTGTAGAGGGATTTAATCAGCTTCTTGATATGCCACACCTGTCAAGTGGATGGATTATCTTGGCACTAACAGGCATGCTCACTAAAAGGCATGTAAACACATTTCTGCACAAAATTAGAGAGAAATATGCTTTTTGTGCATATGGAAAATGTCTGGGATCTTTTATTTTACCTCATGAAACATGGGACCAACACTTCAGATGTTGTGTATATATTTTTGTTCAGTGTAATATTAATATATTAACATTGATGATTACATATAGTAATAAAGTGGTAACTATTCCAATTTTGGGATTTGCATAGGCTCTTGAGGAACTCATACACCTCTGTAAGCCTTATTGAAGCTCCAAAACTCTCAGGGATCAGCCTTAACATGTGAGAGAAAGAGAAACTTTGGGACTGGTATAGGGACAGCTCAGGGTTTCCTGCCCTCTTCTATCGCTTTTCTCAGTTTCCAGTTAAGGTTTACTCTGTTGACAATACAACAGAACGGATTAACAGGAATTACATTTACTCTAGTGGGAGGCCAACAAATATCTATCTGAAAGCCACTAAGCCATGCCTCCAGTCCAAGGTTTCTCCAGGAACCCTTTGCTAGATTGAAACATTAAAGGTTCCTCCAAGAACCCCTCAACTAACCAAATGTGCAAATATGAACCATTGACTAGCAATGAAGAGCCGCACTCCTTTCCCAGACAACTGTAGCTACTGAGGTGACCGTCTGGAATTGTTGACACGTGCTGTGACATCCAATGAATGCTTTGTCACCAGTTCAAGCCACCCATCTGTGCTGTGTCTCTTCACCTGTCACCTCTAGCTGTGACTGGCCTTGTCCCACTGGATAGCACTCTTCACCTGCCATATGTCTCTGTCCCCTTACACGACCAGGCACCCCTCTGAGAAAACATGCTCACGACAAAATCAATTACCAGGGCCTTTCACTCATCCGTTTCACAGCCACGTTCTTATTTAAGCCTGGCAGCGGCAAGGGCGGACGGAACAAGCAAGGCTTAGCCTAGCGCATAATGTTGTCTTTTTTTTATTACTTTTCCGTCTCACTCTCTGCTTACAGCATTTCCAAATCTCAATAGAGTCACTTGTGTTTATCGTTTCTAGACACACAGGGGGATGTAATCACATGTCACCCATTGCAACCTTCTGGTTTTGGACAATGGGACTGCCTCCATGCCCGGTGACAGATAAACCTTTATCCCTCTTGAGTAGGGTGTATTTTCAAACTGGGGGCTTGGGGTTTAAGTGTACAGTGAGCTCCAAAAGTATTGGCTCAGTGACACATTTTCTGTTATTTTGGCTCTGTACTCCAGCACTTTGGATTTGAAATGATACAATGACTAGGAAGGAAAGTGCAGACTCAGCTTTAATTTGAGGGTGTTTTCATTCATATCGGGTGAACCGTTTAGAAATTACAGCAGTTTTTGTACATAGTCCCTGTATTTTAGGGGACCAAAAGTATTGGGGACCAAAACAAATCCACTTATATCAATCAAATGTATTTATGAAGCCCTTTTTACATCAGCCGATGTCACAAAGTGCTATACAGAAACCCAGCCTAAAACCACAAACATCAAGCAATGCAGATATATAAGCACAGTGGCTAGGTCAAACTCCCTAGAAAGGTAGAAACCTAGGAAGAAACCTAGAGAGGAACCAGGCTCTGAGGGGTGGCCAGTCCTCTTCTGGCTGTGCCGGGTAGAGATTGTAACAGTACATGGCCAAGATGTTCAAATATTCTTAGTTGACCAGCAGGGTCAAATAATAATAATCACAGTGGTTGTAGAGGGTGCAACAGGTCAGCACCTCAGGAGTAAATGTCAGTTGGCTTTTCATAGCCGAGCATTCAGAGTTAGAGACAGCAGGTGCGGTAGAGAGAGTCGAAAAACAGCAGGTCCGGGACAAGCTAGCACGTCCAGTGAACAGGTCAGGGTTCCATAGCCGCAGGCAGAATAGTTGAAACTGGAGCAGCAGCACGACCACGTGGACAGCAAGGAGTCATCAGGCCAGGTACGGTCCCAGGGCTCAGGTCCTCTGGGAGGGGAGGGAGAGAGAGAGAGAATTAGAGGGAGCATACTTAAATTCACACAGGACACCGGATAAGACAGGAGAAATACTCCAGATAGAACAGACTGAGCCTAGCCCCCCGACACATAAACTATTGCAGCATTAAAACTAGAGGCTGAGACAGTAGGGGTCGGGAGACACTGTGGCCCGTCCGACGATACCCCCGGACAGGGCCAACCAGGCTACTTTTATATGTGTATTAAAAGTAGTCAAAAGTTTAGTATTTGGTCCAATATTCCTAGCACGCAATGATGATATCAAGCGTGTGACTCTACAAACTTGTTGGATGCATTTGCTGTTTTGTTTTTTGGTGTTTCAGATTATTTTGTGCCCACTATAAATGAATGGTAAATAATCTATTGTGACATTTTGGAGTCACTAATAATAAAATAATAAAATATTTTTCTAAACACTTCTACATTAATGTCAATGCTTCCATGATTACGAATAGTCCTGAATGAATAATGACGAGAGAGAAAGTTACAGACGCACAAACATCAAATCCCCAAGATATGTTAATCTCTCCTTACTACAATAATAGAGGGGCTAGTATTTCTTTTTTTTTTGGGGGGGGGCGGGGGCTATTATATTTGTGGGTCTGAGTCATTTCAAAAAGAAAATGCTGGAGTACAAATCCAAAGCAACAAAAAATGTGTCACTGTTCCAGGACTTTTGGAGCTCACTGTATATTTGAGTTTATGTTAAAAAAAATATTTTTGCAATTTTGAGAGTCACACTCCAGAACAGGTTTGTGAGCCCCAGACTGGAAAAGTAGGAATTCAGTGGTTTACCTTCTCAAGTGTATGCACATTTTCTATGCGCAATATGAGGCTTGTTTGTGTGTGCGCTTGTAGATGCCGCCACAAACGGAATGCTTCCGTAAAGAAATGCAGAAAGATTATCTGTCGCTCATACAGAGGCTCATACAGTTTAGCCACCAATTACAGTAAAACCTCTAGGATGATTTGATCCCCAAGTCAGTTTTATATGAATTGAGGAATTTGCATTGTAATTAGCAGCTTAGTGGTTACATGCCTCAGTGGTTAGTTAATCAGCAGAGTCAGCAATGTGCATGTCCTCGTTATACTGTCAATGGAAAATAGTCCTTGTCAATCTGCTGCCAGTATAGCTGCTGCTGTAGTAAAACCCCCAGACAATTTTTGCCCACTGCAATTTATTAGGTTATCCCATAGGATATGAAATCATTTGGATAATGACAATCTGGGATAATCCTTTATATAAATAGACTATATTATAACGTTCTAGAATATCAATTTTATATCAAATATTTAAGTGAGTGTGTGGCCTTCTAGGCAGAGTTCCTCTGTCCAGTGTCTGTTTTCTTTTGCCCATCTTAATCTTTTATTTGTATTGGCCAATCTGAGATATGGCTTTTTCTTTGCAACTCTGCCTAGAAGGCCAGCATCCCGGAGTCGTCTCTCCACTGTTGACATTGAGACTGATGTTTTGCTGGTACTATTTAATGAAGCTGCCAGTTGAGGCGTCTGTTTCTCAAACTAGACACACTAATGTACTTGTTCTCTTGCTCAGATGTGCACTTGGGCCTCCCAATCCTATTTCTATTCTGGTTAGAGCCAGTTTGCGCTGTTCTGTGAAGGGAGTAGTACACAGCGTTGTACGAGATCTTCAGTTTCTTGGCAATTTCTCGCATGGAATAGCCTTCGTTTCTCAGAACAAGAATAGACTGACGGTTTTCAGAAGAAAGTTCTTTGTTTCTGGACATTTTGAGCCTGTAATCGAACCCACAAATGCTGATGCTCCAGATACTCAACTAGTCTAAAGACGCCCAGTTTTATTGCTTCTTTAATCAGTACAACAGTTTTCAGCTGTGCTAACATAATTGGAAAATGGTTTTCGAATGATCAATTAGACTTTTAAAATGACAAACTTGGATTAGCTAACACAACGTGCCATTGGAACACAGGAGTGATGGTTGCTGATAATGGGCCTCTGTATTCCTACGCAGATATTCCATTAAAAATCAGCCGTTTCCAACTACAATAGTCATTTACATTAACAATGTCTACACTGTATTTGTGATCAACTTGATGTTATTTTAAATGGACAAAAAAATGTGCTTTCCAAAACAAGGACATTTCAAAGTGACCCCAAACTTTTGAACGGTAGTGTACATATTCTTGTATTTTCATGGTAATCAAAATTAACAAATGTTCAAATATATATGTTTCCTAGGGCCAGAATATCTCACAATTTCATTCAATCTCAGGGTGGTATTTGCAAAGCACTCTGAAGTAATAGAAAAGCTCATTTAATTAATCCTTTCCTCTCGTTCTCTGCAGCAAGCTCTGGTTGTGAAAGCAGCCAGACATTAGATTATTTAAATTCTGCCCAGGGGTGAAAGTGGATTTCATTTCTTACTGGTACGGGACTCCCTATGTGTGCATGAGCACACCATTTTTTTTATAGCCTAGGTGTAATCATAGAATTACATATAGAATCCCTATTAATTTCATATGATCTCTGTAGGCCTAGTAAAGGTTTGTCATATAACTTTTAACATGTATTACCTTTTAATGTGGCATAAACACAACCAATCATGAAGGTTTCATCTGATTGTCAAACAATCACTTCAAAAAGGCGCACCTGTAGGCAACCCGGCACATTCGTCCACTCACAAAATCATTCCAGCATCCAAACAGTGCACCCACAATTTCTTGAATTGAAAGAGACATCTCTTACAAAAAACCGAAACGTGTATTGTAATGACATTCTGTAATTGCCATTATTAGGCCTAAACTTGTTGCATGAATTGATGCGTCCACTGCTGTCCACCCGTGTCTCGGTCTTGACCACTCATCTCCGCTTTAGGAAAATATAAGTGTTCTAGTTGAACCACAACAACGCGATTTGGATCATATGCATACCACCCGGTTTCAAGTCAATTCACTCCTTTTTCATGAGGCTGACATGCGGTAATGTTAAATAATGGTGTAATAGCCTATAGTTTTCTTGGCATGTTGTGTTAATTATTGTGATAGGCTCACGTGTTACTGGTACCCCCACAATATATTTTGCCAGGACGGTGTACCGGACTGCACCGGCTTACTTTCACCCCTGGTTCTGCCTTAGTCACTCATATTGTCACGCCTGCTCCCGCTCGAGGGCGCCAGGCTCCCTAGCATTACACACTCTTGCCACAATCATTACGCACACCTGCCTTCCCCCGTCACGCGCATCAGCGATTATTGGACTCACCTGGACTCAATCACCTGTCATTACCTCCCCTATTTCTGTCTGTTGCCCCGCTCTGTTCCCCACTTCAGCATTGATTGTCATATGTTCTTGTATACCCTTGTGCTGACGCCCTTCCTGTCTTGTTCCATGTCTGTTCCGATTAAATGTTTGACTCCCCGTACCTGCTTCTCTACTCCAGCATCGATCCTTACACATTTCACTGAATTTTCACTAAACATGCTCTTTCTCATATAACAGAGGCAGGAAGAATCTAGGCTTAAAGGGAAAATCCACTCAAAAACAATATTTTTGTATTTGTTTACCAGGGTGTTTACAAACTACAGGAACTATATTGTCAACATGCATTTATCACATGTTTACTAATACTGTAGAACTTTGTTCTAAAGCTGTATCCGTATCCATTGGATGCAGTGATCACAGTGGATATATCCAGGAAAGCCAAGGTTCCAAAAAATGGGCCTAAAATAGTGTATAAGAGCTCATACAAAAGATGCTGCTGTAACTCTTATGTGGATGATGTAAAAAATATTTGTTGGTCTGATGTGATTAATAAGGAGAATCCAGACGCTGCACTTGATGAGCTTATGAAATTGCTTCTTTTAATTATTGATAAACATGCACCTGTTAACTTCTTAGTGACATTCTGAAGTGTCGATTTTGGGGAGTCTGGCGTGCCCAAAGTAAAAGGCCTGCCACTCAGGCCCAGAAACTAGGATATGCACATATTAGGATATGCACATAATTAGTACTATTGGATAGGAAACACTCTGAAGTTTCTAAGAGTGTTAAAATATTGTCTGTGAGTATAGCAGAACTGATATAGCAGGTGAAAACCCGAGGAATTTCTGTCCTGGAAAAAGTGTTTTTGACACATTTTGAACCCCTCCCTATTGAAAACAGCCATATCTGGGAGTAAGATTGCAGTACCTATTGCTTCCACTGGATGTCAACAGTCTCTAGACAGTGTTTGGTGATGTTAGGTTGCTCTGGATGGTAATAGAAGAAGAATTTCGAACTAGTCACAGGATGTAAACAGAAGAGGAGGCGCGTTCACGGGCTCGGGCGCGCTGTGGTTTTTTCCTTTCCTATCGTCCAGTTTATAATCCCGTTGAAATATTATACTAAATATACATAAAAGTGTTCTTAAGGATACATTGTAACGAAGAGTGAGACATTGTATTTATGCATAAAAAACAAATAATGAAAGAAAAGCATTATAAATTAGAATTGTGTAAAATGTATGTGGAGAGGTGAAACAAATATTGTTATCGATCAATAATGACAAACCTCCTGGCATTGACAACTTGGAAAGCTACTGAGGATGGTAGCTGACTCTATAGCCACCCCTATCTGTCATATCTTAAATCTGAGCCTAAAGGAAAGTGTTTGTCTGCAGGCTTGGAGGGAAGCTAAAGTCATTCCACTACCCAAGAATGGTAAAGCAGCCCTACTGGTTATAACTGCTTGCTGCCAGCTCTTAGCAAACTGTTAGAAGAAATTGTGTTTGACCAAATTTCTCTGTAAACAAACAACAGACTTTCAGAATTCTGATAGGAGAAGGGCACTCAACACTGCACTGACACAAATGACTGATGATTGGTTGAAAGAAATTGATAATAGGAAGATTGTGGGAGCTGTGCTGTTCGATTTCAGTGCAGCCTTTGGGAGGGGTTCCAAATGAGGCAATGTGTCAAAACCACTTTTTCCAGGACAGAAATTCCTCAGGATTTCACCTGCCATATCCGTTCTGTTATACTCACAGACACAATGTTAACACTTTTAGAAACTTTAGAGTGTTTCCTATCCAATGGTACTAAATATGTGCATATCCTATTTTCTGGGCCTGAATGGGAGGCATTTTACTTTGGGCATGCCAGGCTCTCCAAAACCGCCACTTCGTGCGCTGCTCCCAAAGAAGTTAGAGTTACCATCTCCCGAATTAAACTCTAAAAAGTCTTTACATTTCAAATCTATAAAAACAGGCAACTTATCATATCATCTTTCTGAACAGTCGTAACCTCCTTGCATCTGCAGAAACCCGAGCCTTGCTAATGATTCAGTACTACACAAATTGGTTTAATTATTTATTTACTAGCTAATTAAGTCTGGCGTGCCCAAAGTAAAATGCCTCCCACTCAGGCCCAGAAAATAGGATATGCACATAATTAGTACTATTGGATAGGAAACACTCTGACGTTTCTAAGAGTGTTAAAATATTGTCTGTGAGTATAACAGAACGGATATAGCAGGTGAAAACCCAAGGAATTTCTGTTCTGGAAAAAGTGTATTTGACACATTACCTCATTTTGAACCCCTCTCTATTTAAAATGACCATATAAGGGAGTAATATTTCAGTACCTATTGCTTCCACTGGATGTCAACAGTCTCTAGACAGTGTTTGATTATGTTTAGTTGCTCTGGATGGTAATAGAAGAAGTATTGGGAAGTGGTCACCAGAAGTAAACAGAAGAGGATGCGCGTTCACAGGCTTGTGCGCGCTGTGGTTTTTTCCTTTCCTATCGCCCAGTTTATAATCCGGATGAAATATTATACTAAATATACATAAAAGTGTTCCTAAGGATACATTATCAATGATGTTTGATTGTTATTGGACAAGTGTATAGGTATAGGTTGAACGAGTTCTCTTCACGGTTCAATGGGCGAGTGGACGCTGTATTTTCTGATCTTAACGCACCAACCAAACAGAGATTTATGGATATAATAAATGACTTTTTCTAACAAAAGAACCATGGATTTTCTTCGTTGGACACTTGGGAAGCCCTCAGCAGAAGTTCTTCAAAAGGTAAGGGATTTGTTTTCGCTGTGAAATGTGTTTTGTGTGAACCGCGATGGTTTATGAATTCATGCTAATGGAAGAATATTGGAGGTGCTACCCTCAAACAATCAAATTTAGTGCTTTCGCCGTAAAGCCTTTCTGAAATCTGACAACGCTGTGATATTGCCAAGAAGCAGAGCTTTTGATGACTATGCAACACCCCACCACTCCCTAAGTAGTTAAATGGGAACGCAGGATAAAAATAGACACTGCACCAGTTATTAACTGGAGAATGAATACGTTAAAACAGGATGACAACAACATGGCTGCTTGTTACAGGGAGAGAGGGATAGAGACACTTAACATTGGTACTTTCAGAAACTACTCTCACTTAGAGTAACCATATACATTGCAAACGAACCGCCGCCCGCTTTGGGTAAGAAATCATGAATGTATTTATGCGAATTGCCTAGGTTTGCCGGATCTCTTTCGTGGGACAGGTCCGCCTTGGGAAGGGAGTTGGGCCTTTTCGCGGCACGCATGTAAGGCTCTGATTGTCCAAAATGGTTCCGACAAGTCTTATACTGTTGTCCTTCTTTGAAGTTGTCCGTTATCCAGTGACTGGTCGTGTAGTCCTGAACAGAATTACAGAGTTTATTTTCCTTCCATTCACTCTTGAAGATGCTTCTATGAATATAGGCCTGCCAGCCGTGTCAATGGTTCCCAGTGGGGTGAAGAGAGTAGTGTAATACGATGGTCTGAGCAGAGTAGTAGAATGTTCCTACTTAAATTCACTTTCAAAGATACTTTACTTAAGACAGCTAATCAGCCGTACCAGTGATTGTTCAGGAGGTGAGTTTATCGTCTCTACTTCGTGTTGAGATTCAAAGTTCAAACAACTTTAAATGTGCAGCTGCAGCTTCATGCTTTTCTGGTCTGGTATGTTAATTTCTTTACTCCTCATTTATACAGTTTGTTCGAAAGGGGCGGTTCCGTCATGCTGACACGCTCTTTGATGTCAGTTGGGTGGTGTGACTTTTCACTGTGCAAAGTTTATGTAAAACAATTATCTCTTATAGCTTCTCAAATCACATACCTCTTTTAACAAAAATACTTTAATAATTTTTCATATTACATGCACAATGTATAAAATGGAAACTTCAAACTTCATGTAGTGGGTATACTTTCCAAGTTACAGTACTTCCTTTATAACATTTTTTATGACATCACAAAATAACAAACAAAATGACATGAGTGTTCTATAAATCAATGGGCGACGCGATGGTGGATTTTCTGATCATAACGCGCCAACCAAACAGAGATTTATGGATATAATAAATGACTTTTTCTAACAAAAGAAGCATGGATTGTCTTCGTTGGACACTTGGGAAGCCCTCTGCAGAAGTTCATCAAAGGTAAGTGATTTTATATTAGCGATTTTATGCGTTTTGTGAGACCCGTGTTGGATTATGGATTTATGCTAATGCGTAAATATTAGAGGTGCTACCCTCAAACAATCAAATGTTGTGCTTTCGCCGTAAAGCCTTTTTGAAATCTGACAACGCTGTGATATTGCCAAGAATCCGAGCTTTTGATGACTATGCAACAATTGTATATTTATGAATGTTTAATAATTCAACTTTTGGATTTTGAATTTGGCGCCTCACATTTCACTGGGTAGTGTCGGGAGCTTGCGCCCCACCACTCCGTAAGTAGTTAAGCGGCAGCTGGTCTAGAACAGAGCCGTACGCTTTGCTCTTTATTGTAAGTCTCTCTTGGTGTTGAGAGTTGAGGAAAGACTGACTGCATTGCTTCTTGTTTAATAACCAGAGTTAAATCAAAACCACTTCCATTATTATCATATTTCCCAGAATGTTCTATTGCAAGTACATTTTAAAGTTGTTTGTTTCAATATCTATGCTTTTGAATTAACATTGATTGATTAAAGAGCGACTGCCCCTAAAAACCAGCAAATCCCTTTACAAACTTCTTCTGTGGCATCAATATGGGTCAGAAAGATTTTTTTCTAGTGCGAAAATTGACTACAAGTGTAAGTAGGATAATTTTGGTCATAAAGTCAGTCTCGTATGAAATGGAGCTTGGAACTATAGTTCTCACAAAAAGGAAATTAAGGTTGGGTTTGGATTATGTCAACATATCATGCCCCCTTTTGCCAAGCTCCACGTGCAAAACACCCCTCTGCCCACTTCGCTTCCCTTCATTGAGAAGGCTCCACTGTTTCATTGTCCCCAACGCGTTAAAATGATCACGGCCATTTGAGACTGAAAAGCCCTATACAGATTTACCAACTATGGTTTGCATGCCCTGCCGAAGGACCCTATCACGTGGAGTAGGTGGTTGGACTTCGTTGGTCCCCAGGGGTGGTGAGTGTACCAATAGCTAGACCATAGACTGCTGGTTGTGTATCTGGTTATGTGTAATTTGATCATCGTTATCACTATCATCGCTAGCATAGCTGACGTTAGCTAGCTAGTTACCTAATTATCTATCTACCTAGCCTGCTAGCTGGCTAATGTTAGCCTACCTGGACCTAACTTAGATTTGGCTTGGAAACACAATAACATTTCAAAAGAAGACAAATAATTTGTAGGAAAATGTTATTTCATGATTGTGATGTTGCCATATTGACTTTAGGTGCAGTATAACTTTAGCCAGCTAGCTAACAATCTTTTGTCCCCTCAATATTCTCAATATTTTTAGCTGTGCTAAATCAAATCAAATCAAATGTATTTATAAAGCCCCCCTTACATCAGCTGATGTCACAGAGTGCTGTACAGAAACCCAGCCTAAAACCCCAAACAGCAATTGCATTTTTCTCATATTACTCTGTGGGGTACTGACCTATTCAAAGCTTCTCACCATGAATCTGCCTGTAGTTAATGAACATTCTTTCGGAGGTTTGTTCCTTGTGATTGAGTGGGAGAAAAGCTGCGGGCAAGGTTCTGACAGATGGATGTGACTTGGTGGTAAGGACACACACAAGAAACACCCACATCAAACCACACCCCCAAGCCATCTCACGTTTCGCTTTTGTCATGGCCGCCAGCATTTCTTGAGGAGCAATCCTAAAAACGAGGCCAAATCAGCAGGTGCAGTTCCCCTTTAATTAGTCTTATGCTACACAAATATAAGTAACATACATTTTTCTAAACTAATCTGTTAGTTTGACTT
This sequence comes from Hucho hucho, assembly GCA_003317085.1. Taxonomy (NCBI): domain Eukaryota; kingdom Metazoa; phylum Chordata; class Actinopteri; order Salmoniformes; family Salmonidae; genus Hucho; species Hucho hucho. The sequence continues at coordinate 25,114 of QNTS01000461.1, forward strand.
ATTGCACCTGTTACTGAAATGGTTGTTCCAGTTTAGATGGTTTAGGTACTCTCACGTCTCAGTCCTTATGACCCTGGCAGACATTCTGAAGGTAGGTTGTGGGTGAATAAAAATGTGTTATGTTGCATAGTCCCACTATGGCTGGATTCCAATTATTAAACATCAATTTGCAAGCCAGTATAATATGACTTGTAGGCCTGATGTGGCCTGTAACACGAGTTTCAGGCCACTGTATTAGGTTAAAATGAGGCACTCAAAATACAGCCTCTTGAAATGTATAAGCTCTGATTCTTGGCAATATCACAGCGTTGTCAGATTTCAAAAAGGCTTTACAGCGAAAGCACAACATTTGATTGTTTGAGGGTAGCCCCTCATATTTTAGGCATTAGCATGAATCCATAACCAACGCGGGTCTCACAAAATGCATAAAATCGCTAATATAAAATCGCTTATCTTTGATGAACTTCTGCTGAGAGCTTCCCAAGTGTCCAACGAAGACAATCCATGCTTCCATTTATTATATGATCATAAAATCCACCGTTGAGTCGCCCATTGAACCGTGAAGAGAACGAGTTCAAATTATACCTATAATATTTCTCCAAACAAATCAAACATAATTTTTAATGTTTCCTTAGGTATCATTTTATGTATATTTACTATAATATTTCAACCGGATTGTAGCCTGACTGATAAGAAAGGAAAATAAAAGTGAGGCGCGCTCTCGTTCTCGTGACCACTTCCTTCAGTAAATCTTCTTCTATGCGGTTCCCTTTAGCCCTATTGTTTTGAAACCCTGTCTAAAGACTGTTGACATCCTGTGGAAGCCATAGGTACTGCAGTCTGTCTTACATAACAGAAAAATGAATAGGCACAATGGAGAAAAAGGTCATTTACAAAAAAAACAGCAAATCCGTATGGATTTTCCTCAGGTTTTCGCCTGCTATATCACTTCTGTTATACTCACATACATTATTTTAACACTTTTAGAAACTTTAGAGTGTTTCCTATCCAATAGGACTAATTATGTGCATATCCTATTTTCTGGGCCTGAATGGCAGGCATTTTACTTTGGGCACGTCAGACTCTCCAAAACCGTCTCCTCGGCAGCTGCTCCCTAAGAAGTTAACCTACCATTAAAATTATAGACTGATCATTTCTTTGTCAGTGGGCAAACATACAAAATCAGCAGGGGAATAAATACTTTTTTCCCCTCACTGTATGTTACATTATCAGGCCAATAGATTAACCACCCCTGCAACATACTTTTTGTTAATTTATCTCCTGTTAGCATTCTCTTCTGCTTCTTCAAAATGGAATAGTATTCTTATACATGTGAATGATGTGTCAGGTGCATAAAGTCTAATGTTATGTGAAAATTACATTTTCCCTCTAAATACAGTATACTGGTAATTATACTGGTTGTTAAATTCATTTCTCTCCTAAATATAAAAAGCTGTGATTAACCATTTCAATAAAGTTGATTCCCTGTTTCTCTGAATGTATTAGGCCTAGCAGCAGAATCCTATTTATACCATAAATCATAAGATATTATACACAGCAATGCCTGATGTGATGTAGAGTAATGGATTGCATTTAAATAACACTTTTCACTAGTTCTGAAAACTCCATCCACCACCAATGTGTGGCACCTACCTACTTTTGTAATGTCAACCTGTAATTGCACTGCCAAAAAGTTGCTAACATGTTTAATGTTTTAATGACAATCCTTACAAAATGCAATTATTTATGTCCACCAAAGAAACCAAATACAGTATGATATTTATGGTGTCCATATCAAGACCGCTTCGGATTCAAAAGGAATTGGTGTCAAACTCCGTTGAAACTGAGGCTGTCCTAATATGGACACTAATATTGAGTTGTTTTGCCTTTGGAGAAAACAATATAGTAATCAACGTAATGTTGATTTATTGGGAACCGGAAAAAGTTGTTGGTAGAGCTATTGTAAAGCTGTATCAGAAAGGTAATATTCATGTTTTTGGAATCTGTTTGAGACTTTCTCTCCTCTCCCCCTCATGGTACATGGAGCTCCAAATGAAAGCCAAGCATGAATAAACACAACCTATGCCGTAAACGCACCACCATATGATCTAGTCCAAGCACGTGAGGTTACATGAACCAATGAATCAACTCCCAACATCACCAGTAGTTTCCTCACTGCGTTACTGCAGTGTATTGTGGGTGTTAGCTGCCTTTCCCAGGGACAAAATGTAAGCTTGTAAGAATCACTCCAAAAGCGTGACAATCATTTCTACCCTCATTTCCTTCTCTTTGTTTCTGATTAGATCTACATTCTGTGCTAAGCAAATTAATGTTTTATTCTGCTAAACTGAGGCAAAAAGTATCATTATTCATTGCAATGTGATTATTGCTATCATTATTACCACTTAGCAGTTAGCTGTACGCAGGGTGAACAGTGCCATATGGCATAAATGCATAAATTAATACAAATCTGCATAAGTATTAATATATGAGCGTATTTACATAAGTATATGATGCTTCATTTAACAGCATGTGGGCAACAGATGAGGCGAAGCAGTAGATTAATCCTGAAGTCCCTCCCTGCAGTATCGCAGTAGAAAAAGATTGAGTGGATTGTGCAGTGGCCACCTCCATTTATCAAAGATCTTGTTACTAATGAACAGAACAAGGGTATTGAACAAATGCTTGAAAAGTAATTTAGAAAGTTAATTTCAGTTCCAATTTAGCTGTAGACACAAAGCTATTAGTTTCCTGTAAAAGGAGAATCACTGCTGTTTTTTTTATTCTTACTCCAAAGGATGGACAAAGTTACATTCTGTTTGATGTGCTTAGTTCGTTGCACGGCATGGACACTTCAATTAACTTGCTGAAAGATGCAGTAGGCTTATAGGCCATGACATTTTCACTCATTGTTCAGTGAATATTAAATGTCAATTTAGACTGCATCTTGCTAATGTTGTTGCTATAGCATTGGTCATAATTATTTTTCTGTGTAAAGTCTGCAGTGTTTTGGACATAATTCGCTATGGTTCTACACTCTCAAAAAAAGGTTATTGAGTGGTTTTGTGTCAGGAGGGAGGGTGATATGTGTAACCATTTTCACCAAATGGATATTTGCATATCAGGAAGGGTTCTTCACCGCTGTGATGGTTGTGAAGAACCATCCTGTTTTGCCCCTCTCCACCATGTTTTCCTTTTATGAAATGAAATGAATGCTGATTACTTGGGACTATACTTCATTTTGGATTTGAACTTACAAACTCTTGGTTTCTAATGCCCTGAATATCCTGCTACGACACCAGGTCTGTGGGAATGACAGAGATTGGCCTCTGATTTATTGCCAATAATGCATTTCTGCACTTTGCTAAAAGTTGCAGTAAAAATAAATTAAATATTCAACAACTTGAAGGTGTGATTGCGAGAATATGCTGCTGTATTCTGATTACAGTACACTCTTGTAAATTATTATATTTACTCTATTTTAACTGCAACTCAGTAGCCAGTAAGTTATTGTAATTTTACAGGATAAGTAATACAGTACAATTTTGTGAGGATATGTACTGTGGGCACACTTGGACTTAACTTCTCCTGGGATTGGAAATCACAACCTCTTGGATGCCAACAACATTACCTTTTCCTGCTATGCCACCAACTCTGTGGGCATGTTAGAGATTGGCCACAGATTTAATGGTAAGAATACATTTCTGCACTTCGCTAAAAGTTGCCCAGAATCAAGTTAATAATTGTCAGATTGTCTGACAATGCCAAAATAAAAATAGCAGTGCTCAAGGACTCATGGTGTAAAGTGTACATAGATAATGTGGGGATTTGAACTTGCAACCTTTGGGCTTAATGTTTCAGCCATGCCACCAGGTACATATTTAATATCAGGAGCATACATCCACACACTCTCTAAACTAAGGGTGCGATTAGAAATGTCCTGTTGCTGTCAGGAAAGAAAAGTGATAGACAATATAGATAAAAAATAACAAGAAATGGTGTGCAGGTATGGTTGGAAGCCAAAGGACTTATATGAAAACCACAACACAAAATATACTGTACAAAAACAAAAGTACTGTCATGACGTGGCCCTTTCTAGGTATAGATCGTGGCATCCCCTCTCACTCCTACAGCCAGGTTCTGTTATCTCAGGTCGTAAATTCCTGGAGGAGATTCTCTCCCCCTGGCCATGCAGAAAGAGAGACACATGGAGAGAACAAAGGATTTCACATGGCAAACTCCTAAATCCCCAAAATGGGGATTTGATACAAAAGGTCCACTTGTGAGAAGGTGGGAATGGTCCGTGGACACTTAAGGGACGGGTATGACGAGTGTGTTTCATTTGGTGACCTTAGACAGGACAGGGAACCCACATAACTATAACATGTACATTCTCAATTAGGGGGTTTGCATCTAATTCTTGTATAAAATGAGTGAGTAAATATGAAACTATTTGTGAAATGATGTAAGGTGATGTTAAACATTTAATGAAAGAGAATTTTATTCCCTTTAAAGTTTAAGTCATTGGATCGCCCCTGTGAGCACAGACATGATCTGGCGTCATAGACCCGCATTTTCTATTGTTACGAATAAAACCCCCTCCTGAGGAAATCCTCTTCAGACCCAGGGTACCTCGATGGACACAGAGGGGGCACAGGTTGAGTTTAGACCACAAAAACCTCAGTTTAAGCTAAGGTTGAAATGGTTGTTGAATTATATCACGTGGAGCATTGGCTACACGGCTGGAAATTGTTAAACTCTGAGACTGTCGATACCTACAGAATAAGAGCAAATCTTAGATAATAATTACTAGTCTGCAGCTTGAAATTATGTCAACCTGGGACGCGAAGACCGACAAAACATCTATTGTAACATCTATTGAGAATGAGAACATTTCTGAATGGTACTCTGAATGGTACTCTGAAGTATCCATTCTAACCACGAAATACTTTGATCTTCAGGGAAGCAGAGAGAGAAGGACTGACGATTCCAACAGAGATCACGACGACATACTGGGCGTAAATATATATTGATTGCAAATATTCCCGAATGAATGAGTGTTCATGTGCAAAGGATTACCATTTTCAATTGATATAATTATCAACTGTTGTCTTTCCTGCCCTTTTCAGTCCACACCCACTTCCCTTTGTCCACCAAGCCGTCCTATCGGCTTAGCCCACTAGGGAACCTCCCCTACAATTTCCTTGTAACCATAACTGTTGTTTGTTTATGCATTTATGTGATTATTTAGTTAGTTAGTAAATTATTAAGACAATTGGTGTATGGATGATTCATAGTAAAGGCTGGGTTAGATGCATAGCCATTTGCATAAACAAATTGTTCTCTGTCATAAACATAACTATAGCCAATTATACGTATGTATAATCATGAAAACCATAATGCAATTTAGAAAGTAATATTTCATGACCAACCGTGTCAAACGCTTTGGATAAATCTGAAAAGATTCCATTGTTGTTCAGGGCTATAAAGATTTCATCCACAAGGTGCAAAATAGCCATATCTGTGGAGTAGTTTTTACAAAAACCATATTGGTGCTCATATAGAATAGTGTTGATTTAAGTGTTTCAACATTCTCTTATACAGCAATTTTTCGAGGATTTTAGAAAAACGTGGTAGTACAGATATTGGGTAATAATTTGTGAAATATCTGGGATCCACAGATTTACAGAGGGGGATAAAATTGGCAATTTTCTAATCTTTAGGAACAACCAGTTTGATATACATTGGAGGCGCAGTAATCGAGGAACACACTTATTTCACCAAAGAGACACCACTGTCATCATAACCTGCTGCTGATATCTTTAAGTTACCAATTACCTCCATTACATCAGGAAAAGGAAACTGAAGAAGGGAAATGCCCCTTCATTTCCATCAGTGTTCTTTGACAGAGAGGAACCCACATTCCTAAAAAAAAAGTTATTAAATTCACATTTAATAACATCAAGTTCACTATAGGTGTTGTTTTCAACAATGAATTGAGATGGGATAGTTGTGGGGCCTTTTTCTTATTCAACAGTTGATTGATCAAATCAAATGTATTTATGAAGCCCTTCTTACATCAGCTGATGTCACAGAGTGCTGTACAGAAACCCAGCCTAAAACCCCAAACAGCAAGTAATGCAGGTGTAAAAGCATGGTGGCTAGGAAAAACTCCCTAGAAAGGCCAAAACCTAGGAAGAAACCTAGAGAGGAACCAGGCAGTGAGGGGTGGCCAGTCCTCTTCTGGCTGTGTTGCCGGGTGCAGATAACAGAACATGGACAAGATTTTCATAAAACAGGCAGAACAGTTGAAACTGGAGAAGCAGCATGGCCTGGTGGACTGGGGACATCAAGGAGTCATCAGGCCAGGTAGGCCTTGAGGAATGGTCCTAATGCTCAGGTCCTCCGAGAGAGAGAGAAAAAAGAAAGAGAGAGATAATTAGAGAGAGCATACTTAATGATTTTCCAAGTTGATTATGTTATTTAAGGATTCTTGAAATTTGTTATTGAAATATATTTAGGGGGACATGCAAAGTAAGTAAATGTGTTCTTATACTTTTTGTAATTGGCAGAATTCAGGGGAGAGGGATTTGAGATAAACTTTTTATAGCACTTTTTCCTTTTTTACTGAGGATTTTTGAGACCGGTTGTAAACCAAGGTTTCCAGATCCCATCTGCTGCTCTCTTACGTGAGTTAATTAACTAAGTGAAGCAGTGGTGAAATACAGAATTGAAAGATGTGACAAAAGTCTAGTAAGCAGACTCCACATCGGCCTGAATATAAAAATGTTCCCAGTCAATATCATCAATCAACATCTTAAAGCACAATTACTATTGTTAAATATTCTACCCTTAAATGCTACTAATCATTCCCATCTGTTTATTTCCAGCTGCCAAACAGAAGCGGAAAATGGTAAGAAATGTCAATATAAAGCATACCTGTATTAGCCACATTATTCAAAGCATTTGTAAAAATATGATAAATAACAGTGGCAGATGAACTGGTCAGTTGTGGGTTTATAGATGAAGGGATACAGATAGCTGGAGTATAAAGTACTTCAACATTCAGATGTCAGTGAGTGGTTCTCACTTTTAAATATGTTTATGTTGTAATAACCCAATAGAAAACAAATGTTATCTTCATTATTCATTAAATCCAAGGTTGATGCAAGGATATCAATACAACTATCAATGTCAGAATCGGGTGGCTGACAGATGCATCCAATTACCACTTTTTTACCGCCAAAAAATGAACAGGAGGGAATTTCTATGAAAAGAGATTCAACATCAATGTTTCCCGATGTAAGTGTGAGGTCCTCTCTTACAAAGAATTGAAAACATTTATGAACAAAAATGGACCTCCTACCAATCTTGAGGTTCTACAGTCCTGGCCAAAAGTTGAGAACGACACAAATATAAATACATTTTCACAAAGTCTGCCGCCTCAGTTTGTATGATGGCAATTTGCATATACTCCAGAATGTAATGAAGAGTGATCAGAAGAATTGCAAAGTCCTTCTTTGCCATGCAAATGAACGGAATCCCCTAAAAACATTTTCACTGCATTCCAGCCCTGCCACAAAAGGACCAGCTGACATGTCAGGGATTTCCTCATTAACACAGGTGTGAGTGTTGACGAGGACAAGGCTGAAGATCACTGTCATGCTGATTGAGTTCGAATAAGAGATTGGACACTTCAAAAGGAGGGTGGTGCTTGGAATCATTGTTCTTCCTCTTTCAAACATGGTTACCTGCAAGGAAACACGTGCCGTCATCATTGCTTTGCACAAAAAGGGCTTCACAGGCAAGGATATTGCTGCCAGTAAGATTGCACCTAAATCAACCATTTATCGGATCATCAAGACCTTCAAGAAGAGAGGTTCAATTGTTGTGAAGAAGGCTTCAGGGCACCCAAGAAAGTCCAGGACCGTCTCCTAAAGTTGATTCAGCTGCGGGATCGGGGCACCACCAGTACAGAGCTTGCTCAGGAATGGCAGCAGGCAGGTGTGAGTGCATCTGCACGCACAGTGAGGCAAAGACTTTTGGAGGATGGCCTGGTGTCAAGGGCAGCAAAGAAGCCACTTCTCTCCAGGAAAAACATCATGGACAGACTGATATTCTGCAAAAGGTACAGGGATTGGACTGCTGAGAACTGGGGTAAAGTCATTTTCTCTGATGAATCCCCTTTCCGATTGTTTGGGGCATCCGGAAAAAAGCTTTTCCGGAGAAGACAAGGTGAGTGCTACCATCAGTCCTGTGTCATGCCAACAGTAAAGCATCCTGAGACCATTCATGTGTGGGGTTGCTTCTCAGCCAAGGGACTGGGCTAACTCACAATTTTGCCTAAGAACACAGCCATGAATAAAGAATGGTACCAACACATCCTCCGAGAGCAACTTCTCCCAACCATCCAGGAACAGTTTGGTGACAAACAAAGCCTTTTCCAGCATGATGGAGCACCTTGCCATAAGGCAAAAGTGATAACTAAGTGGCTCGGGGAACAAAACATAGATATTTTGGGTCCATGGCCAGGAAACTCCCCAGACCTTAATCCCATTGAGAACTTGTGGTCAATCCTCAAGAGGCGGGTGAACAAACAAAAACCCACAAATTCTGATAAACTCCAAGCATTGATTATGCAAAAATGGGCTACCAGTCAGGATGTGGCCCAGAAGTTAATTGATAGCATGCCAGGGCGGATTGCAGAGGTCTTGAAAAAGAAGGGTCAACACTGCAAATATTGACTCTTTGCATCAACTTCATGTAATTGTCAAAATCCTTTGACACTCATGAAATGCTTGTAATTATACATCAGTATTCCATCGTAACATCTGACAAAAATATCTAAAGACACCGAAGCAGCAAACTTTGTGGAAATTAATATTTGTGTCATTCTCAAAACTTTTAGCCACGAATGTACAATGGTGAACAGCATTATAAGGAGGCATGTCATAAAGCATGTTTCTGAAGGGCAACAACAGAAATCCATGATTGAGAAAAGACAGATAACAAGGTGGTCATGATTTTTAGGAAGACTGAATGTTGAAATGAAAGGTAGAAAATAAGCTTGTCTTGGAATTAGTTCAACTGCTATACAGGTTGTTAAATCACTTAACGTTATAGTAATCATCTCTGGTAAATCTCAGGAAATTTGAATCTGGATCAACACAATCATTAGACTTTCTTACATTTGTATTAGTTTTATCATAGGGGTGCACATTGACACAGTTCACATAACACCGCTGAAGACTTCAGAGGGTTATGACATTTAGAGCAATGTGTGTTTTTGGTCATGAGGTTAGGTAAAATACATGAACAAAGAATAATATGTAGGTGTGTGCATGTGTGCGTGAGTCAAATAATTTCTCTATAACGGAGTACTTGCCATAAGCCTACGAGAGGGGGGTGAACGACCAGCTGATCATTCGTCAGGTATGCGATGTTGCCTTTTTTTCCTTCTTCAACAAGTCGTGGCAGCAGTTCCTTTCTTTTGAGGCGTACCTTTTCGGAGAAGTCTTCATTGATGAAGATTTTGGTTCCCTTCAGGCACTTGGCTCTCCTCCTTGTTTTTGAACCTGAGCAGTTTCACCACTATAGATCTGGGCCATCCATCGGGGAAGAAAGTGACATTCCTTTGCGTCCTCTCCATCTCGATGAGTTTAGGGTCCAGTTTGAGTTGATCTGCCGGGAGTTTCTTGGCCTTGACTTCTGTGTCATTCCAAGTTTCAGTCTTTACGTCCTCAATTCCATCGATTAAAATGTTATTGTGCCTCAATTGGTTTTCAAGGTAGTCTCCTTTGTAAAAGGAGTGCTTGTCAAGTGTTTGGAAAATTGCGAAATCCTCAGACATGGTATTAAATGTGGTCTGGCTGGTAACATTCACACCCTTTAGCTCCTCCACCTCCGACTGCTCAAATTCCAAAATGTGTTTAAATTCCATTACATCCTTAAACAGATCATCAAGCCTTTTGTTGGTAGAATCCATAGAGTTGCAGGAAGGACAGAAAGTTATTTTCCTGCAGATCTATTACGTCTTTATAGAACCCTTGTTGATCGAGTAGTTCATACAGTGTAGCGCTTGATACGTATTCCTCTGAGCTTTGGGCGTTAGCAGTTTAAGGACACATAACTGTGGATCATTTGGCCATTATGACTTGTTTATTGATGGTGCTGGTAGCGCCCTGTTGGAGGTTACTTTCACTTTTTCTACTCTCGGATCTCAAAGGGTCTTTCGGATCCGAACCGTATCTGTATCTGTTCAACAGGGGTGTGTTAGCTGTTGATGTTATACTTTAATAACACAGACCCCAAAGCAAATCAGGGGGAGGAAAATAGGTTTATTCAAAGAGGATAAATCACAGATGCTATGCTGAGAGGTAGATGGTAGATGGTCGTTCCTTCTAGTGATGGGTCTTTCACGAATGAGTCGGTTCTACGCACAACCTACACCAGCAAATGTGAACTGTGCACCCTACTGTGAAGCTAGCTGTAGCGGAGCTAGCGGGCCTGCTCCGCGACCCACAGCAACGCAGTCTTCTTTGGACCAGTTTATGCCAAAGTCTATGTCTGTAGCAAATCAAAACAAAATTCATATCGCATTGGCAAAAATGATTGCCACCAATTTCCAGCCATTTTCAATCATGGAGGACAGAGGTTTTAGAAATTATAGCAATAGTCTAAATCTAATGTAGACAATTCCAAGCAGGAAAACCCTTTCAAAATCACTTATTCCACAATCGTACGAGAGCACACAGGCTTCAGTGCGGGAAAGAGACCAAAAAGCTACTGCAGTTTGCCTTACCACTGACTGCTGGACATCAAGGGTAACCACTTCTTACATGTCGGTAACATGTCACTTCATTGAAGATTTTTCGATGTCTAGCTGTCTTCTGGACTGCTTTGAGTTAAGCGACAGACACACCTCAGATAACTTGGCAGAGGAACTGTTGAGTGGCCAGAGAATGGCAAGTAGATGGAAAAGTGATCTGTTGTGTTAGCGACAATGCAGCTAACATAACCAAAGCCATGAAAATGTTTAAATGAACCCGTCTTGCCCACACAATCAACCTGATTGTAAGAGATGCTCTGATGGTGATGAAGCCCACTGTGGACAAAGTGAAAGCAGCTGTGGAATACTTCCACAGGAGTACAGTAGGTGCTGAAAAACTAGTCTAAAAACTAAACTAACGCCAGATGGGGATGCCTGAGCTGAGGCCTAAACAAGACTGCACTACAAGGTGGAATTCAAAATGTTATATGTTGAAGCGGTTTCTTGAGTCAAAGGATGTCATCAGCTCTACCCTGGCCATTGTCAATGCACCTGTTTATGCTCTGACCCAAGAGGAATGGGAGGTGGTGGAGGAAGTGTGCTGAGTCCTGGAACCATTTGAGCAGGTCACTGTGGAGAGAGGTACAGTAAGCAGTTCTTACTACATCATTATTTAATCCAGTATTTATATATATATATATATATATATATATATATATATATATATATATATATATATATATATATATATATATATATATGAGCAGTAGATGAGAATGTAGTATCAGTAAACAAAACATGAACCTGAACTAATATGTTACTGTTCTCTCTTTTCAGCTATGTGACAGCCTCAAAAAGGATACTCCTGTGTAAGGGTCTGCAGCGAATCACAGCCAGCCGCCAGAGAGAAGCAAATGTAACCACAAGACATGTGACAGAGTTGATGGACACCCTTTATTCATCAATGGACAGAAAGTTCCACAGAATGGAATATAATCACGTGATATCAAAAACCGCTGCACTTGACCCCAGGTTTAAGAAGTTAGCCTTCAGTGATGCCAGAGCGATTGATGACGCTCTTCAAAGAATAACCTCAGAAGCAGGGAGGGACAGCCCCAGCAGTCAGCTGGCTCAGGCACCAGGGCAACAGGAAGAAGAGGGAGCAGATGGAGCAGAAGCACCAACAGTAGTGTCACAAACGTCTGCTGTTTGGATGCTGTTTGACGAGAGAACTGGGGATGCAGCACGATGGAATCCCTCAGCAGATGCCATAATGGGGGTCCGATCCTATCCAAAGATATGCAGATCCTCTGAGCTGGTGGAAGAACAAGGCCTCGGTCTACCCACGGCTTACTAAAGTCATGACAGGGAGACTCTGCATAGTGGCCACATCCGTTCCCTCTGAGAGGGTCTTCTCAAAAACAGGACAAATAATTACTGAGAGAAGAAACCGCACCAGCCCCTCGAAAGTGAGGCAGCTTGCATTTCTGAATGCAAATCTCTCATAAAAGCAAAATATGGTCAGCATTGCTGTATGCTGCTGGTTATAACATGGCAATAAAGAGAGAGAAAAGAGGGACCAGTTTAATAAGTGGGATGCTGCAGTTTTGCAAATTGTTATTTATTTTCCTTTGATATGGTGCAATATTCTATTATGCTGTTCAGATTGTATTCGTTTGGAATGGTTAGATTCATATGCACTTTGTTTATATACATTAAAAACGTATACTTTAAATGCAAACGTTTAATGGCATTCTTTTTCATAACAAACCAATAAATTTTTAAATGCATTGTGTGTAATAGCACCCTTCTTTTTTACATTTATTTCAACTTGTGGGATGCTGCAATTTTGCAAATTGTTATTTATTTTTCTTTCAAAGGGGGGCAATATTCTATTATGCTGTTTTGAATGGTTAGATTTATGTGCACTTTGTTTATATAGAGTTGAAGTCGGAAGTTTACATACACCTTAGCCAAATACATTTAAACTCAGTTTCACAATTCCTGACATTTAATCATAGCAAAAATGCCCTGTCTTAGGTCAGTTAGGATCACCACTTTATTTTAAGAATGTGAAATGTCAGAATAATAGCAGAGAGAATGATTTATTTCAGCTTTTATTTCTTATTTCTTTCATCACATTCCCAGTCGGTCAGAAGTTTACAAACACTCAATTAGTATTTGGTAGCATTGCCTTTAAATTGTTTAACTTGGGTCAAATGTTTTGGGTAGCCTTCCACAAGCTTTCCACCATAAGTGATTTTTTTTTCTTTCATCAGACCAGAGAACATTTCTCCAAAAAGGTACGATCTTTGTCGCATGTGCAGTTGCAAACCGTAGTCTGGCTTTTTTATGGCGATTCTGGAGCAGTGGCTTCTTCCTTGCTGAGCGGCCTTTCAGGTTATGTCAATATAGGACTCGTTTTTACTGTGGATATAGATACTTTTGTACCTGTTTCCTCCAGCATCTTCACAAAGTCCTTTGCTGTTGTTCTGGGATTGATTTGCACTTTTCGCACCAAAGTACGTTAATCTCTAGGAGACAGAACGCGTCTCCTTCCTGAGCGGTATGAAGGCTGCGTGGTCCCATGGTGTTTAAACTTGCGTACTATTGTTTGTACAGATGAATGTGGTACCTTCAGGAATTTGGAAATTGCTCCCAAGGATGAAGCAGACTTCTGAGGTCTTGGCTGATTTCTTTTGATTTTCCCATGATGTCAAGCAAAGAGGCACTGAGTTTGAAGGTAGGCCTTGAAATACACAGGTACACCTCCAATTGACTCAAATTATGTTAATTAGCCTATCAGATGTTTTTAAAGCCATGACCACATTTTCTGGACTTTTCCAAGCTGTTTAAAGGTACAGTCAACTTAGTGTATGTAAACTTCTGACCCAATGAAATTGTGATAGATTATTTCACTTATAATTCACTGTCTGTAAACATTTGTTGGAAAAATTACTTGTGTCATACACAAGTAACCGACTTGCCAAAACTATAGTTTGTTAACAAGAAATGTGTGGAGTGGTTGAAAAACGAGTTTTAATGACTCCAACCTAAGTGTATGTAAACTTCTGACTTCAACTGTAGTTTCTTCTTTCCTTTTGCCTTATCCCTCTCAACCGTACAATTTTTCAATTCCTCATCAATCCACAGGGATTTAACAGTTTTTTACAGTAATTTTCTTAATGGGTGTGTGCCTATTAGTAACTGGAATTAACAATTTCATAAATGTGTCAAGTGCAGCATCTGGTTGCTCTAAATTAAACACCACAGACCAGCAAATATTCTTTACATCATCAACATGGGAATCACTACAACACTTCCTGTATGACCTCTTATACACTATATTAGGCCTAGCCTTTGGAACTTTGGTTTTCCTAGAAATTGCTACTATATTGTGATCACTACATTAGATGGATTTGGATACTACTTTAAAGCAGATTTCTGCAGCATTAGTAAAGATGTGATCAATACATGATGATTTCATTCCTGTGCTGTTAGTAAATACCCTGCTGTGGTTGACTGATAACCTGAACCAGGTTGCAGGCACTGATTACAGTTTAACTACTTAGGGAGCACCCGCGCGCTAGCGGGCCACTCCCGACACTACCCGGTGAAATGTAAGGCGCCAAATTCAAAATCCAAAAGTTGAATTATTAAACATTCATCCATATACAAGTGTTGCATAGTCATCAAAAGCTCTGCTTCTTGGCAGTATCACAGCGTTGTCAGATTTTAAAAAGGCTTCACGGTGAAAGCACCACATTTGATTGTTTGAGGATAGCACCTCATTTTCCACATTAGCATAAATTCATATCCAGCGCGGTTCACACAAAACCCATATAAGAGCTAAAAAATATCACTTACCTTTCGAAGAACTTCTGCTGAGGGCTTCCCAAATGTCCAACGAAGACATGCAATGGTTCTTTTGTTAGAAAAAGTAATTTATTATATCCATAAATCTCCGTTTGGTTGGCGCGTTATGATCAGAAAATCCACCGTTGAGTCGCCCATTGAACCGTGAAGAGAACACGTTCAAATTATACCTATAAACTTTCTACAAACAAATCAAACATCATTTTTAATGTATCCTTAGGTATCCTTTTATGTATATTTGCTGTAATATTTCAACCGGACGATAACGTGAACAATAGGAAAGGAAAATAAAGTGGGGCGCGCTCACAATCTCGCACCCGTCAAACGTTGTTGACAAAAGTGGTCCCTTCTTCCTACTTCCTATTCCTATCCATTCTGCTTAGTGCTAGAGCTTCCAGACACTGTATAAAGACTGTTGACATCTAGTGGAAGCCATAGGTACTGCAGTCTCAGTCTTAGTTAAAATAGAAATGAATAGGCAGCCTGGAGAAGAAGGTCATGTACAAAAGAAACTACAAATCCGGATGGATTTTCCTCTGGTTTTCGCCTGCTATATCAGTTCTGTTATACTCACATACGTTATTTTAACACTTTTAGAAACTTCAGAGTGTTTCCTATCCAATAGTCCTAATTATGTGCATATCCTATTTTCTGGGCCTGAGTGGCAGGCATTTTACTTTGGGCACCCCAGACTCTCCAAAACCGTCACATCTGCTGCCGCTCCCTAAGAAGTTAAATTACCGTAACTTCCTTGCTACTGAGTTGCAGTAAAAATACAGTACATATCATAATTTACAAGAGTGTACTGTAATCTGATTACAGCAGCATACAGCCATTTTACAACACCTTCATTCAGCTTTAAAAATACAATCTAAGTTCTTAGTGTATTTTCACTGCAACTCATTAGCCAGTAATTTACTGTCAGATTACAGATACCTTTTAACAGTGTGTGCCTTAAGCACATCTTAAGTATCCTATAAGTATAACTGTAAAGAACATGTCATTAGTTCTACCTGGAACCAGAGAGTTCTTCATGAGGGAGTTCTACGGAAAAACTCATTCTGATTGGCTTGGCCTGGCTCCCCTGTGGGTGGGCTTGGCTGCCAAGTGGGTGAGCCTATGCCCTCCAGGGCCTAGCCATGGCTACACCCCTGCCCAGTCATGTGAAATCCATAGATTAGGGCCTAATTTATTTATTTTAATTAAATGATTTCCTTCTATGAACTGTAACTCAGTAAAATCTTTGAAATTGTTGCATGTTGCATTTATGTTTTTGTTCAGTATAAAAAGCAAATTATTTAAATGTATGCTCACTCAGCTGTGTGCTCACTTTCTCTGTTAAAACTATCAATGTTTCCCTTTACTGAGGCAATTGTGATAGAATCAATGCAATAAAAACTATGCAAGAGATTTTGTTGTAGGCACACCACATTGGAGTACAATTCTATTGCATTGACATGCACTACTCAGCCTGTACTCTACACAGACCGGTGCAGCATAAACAATCAGAGCCGCAGTAGGCCTATATGTAAATAGACCATTGCCATACGGATCTGTGCCATTTACTTTGAACTGGACTGTGTTTACAGCATGAGCGGTCGTAAGTATATGCACTTGTTTTGAGATCAAAGCAAGAGCTGCATGTAGCCATGTGTGCACATTTTATTCATATCCTTTGTTAGTTAGTGAGTTATTATCCCAGTTATAGATCATTTGTAGTCAGCAATAGGGGAGTTATCACTTCCTACAAGAGCACAAAACATATACATTTGTAGACATCTTTGAAAAGCGAGTCAGGTAAAGAGCTTTTTTTTGTCTTCAAGGGGCAGTGTTGTATTTCGAGACAGGCTTGAATAAGCTAAGTAGCCAATAGTGTTCAGTGTTCAAACGTGCGCTTGAAGTTGCACTGAATTTTCACAACGTTCAAGGTTGCTCTCAAGTTTGTTAGAGGGAACATTGCTCTCAAGTAATCAGTATACAGCAGCATACTGTCCCTTACAGCAAAAACACCTTAATCCTGCACTAAAAAGTCACTTGTATATTTACCATATTTTCACTGCAACCAGTAGCCAGGAATTTAACAGTTGAATGAAAAACCCGTACACAGATGGTTATACAAAGCACCCATAAAAAAAGGTTATCCACAAGGTTCCCCTGCAGTGATATAACTAGCACCTTTTTTTCTGAGAGTGTATGTGGTGTGTGTGTAGGCTATACTACAACATTGCTTACAAAAAAAAGGAGGTTAGTGAGTGTAAGGTGATTTCATAAGTACATTTTGCCACTTCTCAGCAGCTTTTATGTAACTGTGTTAAGAATGTAATAACTTCACATTATGAAAATTCCATTTGAAATACTTCAATAGTAAAGCTCACAGTTCTTTTTAGTCTTGTTGAGTAGAAGCTTTCCTTTTCTCATTTACATTCTGAAGTATGATTACATAAAACACAAATGTGCCTTTATAATACCATACCCCATTCAAAGGTAGTTTGATTTTGTCTTGCCCATTCACCCTCTGAATTGCACATATACACAATCCATGTTTAAATTGTCTCAAGGCTTAAAAATCCTTATTTTTTTCCTGTCTCCTCCACTTCATCTATACTGATTGAAGTGGATTTAACAAGTGACCTCAATAAGGGATCATAGCTTTCACCTGGATTCCCCTGGTCAGTCTGTCATGGAAAGGACAGGTGTTCTTAATGTTTTGTACATTCAGTGTTTAAGGTGTGTGTGTGTGTGTGTGTGTGTGTGTGTGTGTGTGTGTGTGTGTAAATTATTGGTATAAACTTCAGAGTAGTCAGAGGCTGTGAAATAAATCTCTGTGAGACTCAATTTTGAAACCTGTCATCATTCTCCCTTAAAACAATGGTCTAACAGGCCAGCAATCAGCTGCCAAGCATCATTACAGAGTTGTCATTGCGCTTTTAGTAAAACTGTTACAATCAGGCTGGCTTTTGGCTGGGGCCGCAGAAAGCACTAAATGATCGTACTCAAGTTTTCAAAGGGTTTTATCAGGCTCAACACTGTGGTGGGAACCAAGCCAAAGAGCCACTTGGCCAAAAGCTTACAAATAAGAAAAATCAATCATGTTTACAGATAAGGGAACCAATCAAATGGAAAAATAAAAAATGTCATAGTGTGAACAAAGCAGTTGATTAAATAAAACTGGAATTGGGTGATTTAAAAATCAGGTCTTCAGTGCTGTTATTTATCTAGTTCTTCAGGATTATATTGTAACTGGCAAAGGAAAGCTTCTTATGCTGTCCTTCCTCCTGCTGGGGATATCTTGTTTTAGCTTTTTGATTCAACTAATGGGAAGATATGACTCACTGCACTGTTAATGCACTACTCAGTCAAGTGTTTTTCTTTATTTTTACTATTTTCTACATTGTAGAATAATAGTGAAGACATCAAAACTATGAAACAACACATTTGAATCATGTAGTAACCAAAATGTTTTATACATTTTATATTTGAGATACTTCAAAGTAACCACCCTTTGGCTTTGACAGCTTTGCACAGTTATTTTCTCAACCAGCTCCATGAGGTAGTCACCTGGAATGTATTTCAATTAACAGGTGTGCCTTGTTAAAAGTTAATTTGTGGAATTTCTTCCCTTCTTAATGTGTTTGAGCCAATCAGTTGTGTTGTGACAAGGTAGGGGTGGTATACAGAAGATATTTGGTAAAAGACCAAGTCCATATTATGGCAAGAACAGCTCAAATAAGCAAAGAGAAAAGACAGTCCATCATTACTTTAAGACATGAAGGTCAGTCAGTCTGGAGATTTCAAGAACAGTATTTTGCTAGACAAGAAAATCACCACAACATAACCTGAAGCAAAAATACAAACCTGAAACCTAACCTGAAGCAAAAAAAACATTAGAGAAAGAAAGTACACATCCTCTCCATAGCTGCAGGTATGGTGGGGACTGGGGCAGCGAAACAGTACCATCATAAACATAAAGTTCATGTCTTCTTTAATGGGATAACCCGAATTTCACAATGTCACAGAAAATGGCTTTTAACACCCTAAGGTTGATGTCCGTGCCTCTGCTTAAATCAAATTAGCATAATAAAATTCACCATAAAATCTGTCAGTTTAAGGTAGAGATAGCCGTTGTTTTTGCATTGGATGAGTCTCAATCCACCATATCTGTCTGTCACACATCCGCATCTACGGTGAAAGGTGACAGCTCTATCACAGTGTTTGTCAGACCACGGCACACCCCACAATTTAGGAACCATTGGCCTAAACCAGCTGAACCAAATATTATTTATTAAGGAACTCAGTCCAGCTTTCAACTTTCTCTTGGCTGATTTCTTTTGATTTCCCCATGATGTCAAGCAAAGAGGCACTGAGTTTGAAGGTAGGCCTTGAAATACATCCACAGGTACACCTCCAATTGACTCAAATTATGTCAATTAGCCTATTAGAAGCTTCTAAAGCCATGACATAATTTTCTGTAATTTTCTGTTCAAGCTGTTTAAAGGCACAGTCAACTTAGTGTATGTAAACTTCTGACCCACTGGAATTATACATTGAATTATAAGTCAAATAATCTGTCTGTAAACAATTGTTGGAAAAATTACTTGTGTCATGTGCAAAGTTGATGTCCTAACCGACTTGCCAAAACTAGTTTGTTAACAAGAAATTTGTGGAGTGATTGAAAAAGGAGTTTTAATGACTCCAACCTAAGTGTATATAAACTTCTGACTTCAACTGTACATACATGTAAAAAACAAATTATAATAAGATATAGGACAGACTTCATAAAATGTATTTTTGGATGATCTGTTGTTCCATGTATTTAATGTTATTCAATGTATTTGTTTGGGCTAATAGCAGTAAGGCCAAATACACATTTTCATAAAATATATTTTTTTTAGATTTTTGTTGATACTTCAAGGGGTCTTACATTTCTAAATCAAATAGCACAATTATCCTTGGTATTAAAATTCCAAATAGCTTAGTAAAACCCCCAACTCCCCCCGGTATAGGCAGGGCTTAGACTCATTAGAATAATACTCAGCATGCCTTGCAATCGTCCTTTTTGACATGCACATTTATATTTCGTTCATTTATCAGATGCTCTTATCACAGGGCAATTGAGAAGGTGATTGTTACAGGTTTTGGTTTTTCCATGTATGTTTTGATGTTGGACTTAGCACGTATATCACATTAGCACGTAGGGAGCACGGATTGGCATCACCTCGTTAGTCAGTATTTGTTCCACCTGCGCTGAGTTTTCCATCTCGTTAGTCGGAAGGAGGTTCCACCTATGTTGGCACAGGTGATGTTTAAGAGCGGCTGGCCCAGTGCTCTAATTGTCTTTAGAGATGTGGGGGTTTACACCTTTAGTTGGTGTGCCCTATTTTGAGTTCTAGACAAACAATCCTTTATCAGATCTTCCCTGTTTTTGTTTTGCTCCACTTTTTGGTTTGCGTCCTGTCTTTAAGTTTGGTGTGTTTTTTGTTTGTTTTTGGTTTGCTACTTCTTGGGCAAATTTAATAGGTGCTCATGGTAGGTATCTTTTAGGTTCCAGTTGTTGTTTGTAGTGAACTTTCAGTGGACACCCCAATGATTGTCTTTGTTACACCAAATAAACCACATAATTTATTATGAAATTTACGATGGTTAGCTGAATAGTCCCAAAAAAGTATAATGGAGCCAAAGCTCAACAGCGAACGCACACTAGGCAAAATGTGCTTTGATTTAAATAAAATACAGGAAGGGTATATAATTCAACACCATCCATTCTAATTTGCTCACGAAACAGTAATTCAAGAAGCTCTAAATGCATATTCCCATGAAACTGATTTGAGATCAAATGAATGTCATGCAGATGCAGTTTGGATATTCCATTGGTAAAATGTGACGAAATATCATTCACGATTGACAGTGATGATGCCATGGCCTATTTTGAAGTTAGGTATGCCTAAAGTGGTGTTTGAAGGTACAAAAAATAGGCAGACGATGCATATTTTATAAAGATATTCAATATCTGTCGATACAAACTTTTGAGAAATTATGACGGTGGGGTGCTGCCAAATGTTTTTATTCTTGTAGGTTCCACTGTCCTGCAAAATGATCCTGTTATCCCACATTTGGGTATTTTAAATGTGGTCACCCTAACCAAACAACTTCATGTCCTGTATACAAAGTGTTCATTTCTTTGCCACACTTTAGCAGTTTTACCTCTGTGCTTTATTGCAAACAGGATGCATATTTTGGAATATTTTATTCTGTACAAGCTTCCTACTTTTTCACTCTGCCATTTAGGTTAGTATTATGGAGTAACTAAAATGTTGTTGATCCATCCTCAGTTTTCATCTATCACAGCCATTAAACTCTTAACTGTTTATTTCACCATTGGCCTCATAGTGAAATCCCTGAGCGGTTTCCTTCCTCTCTGGCAATTTTTTTTATTTAACCTTTATTTAACTAGGCAAGTCAGTTAAGAACAAATTCTTATTTACAATGACGGCCAACCAAGAGGCAGAAGGCCTCCTGCGGGGACGGGGGCTGGGATAAAAAACACACATCACAAGAGAGACAACACTACATAGAGAGACCTAAGATGACAACACAGCATGGCAGCAACACATGGCAGCAGCACAAGATGGTAACAGCACAAACATGGTACAAACATTGTTGGGCACAGACAACAGCACAATGGGCAAAAAGGAGACAACAATACATAATTAAAAGCATCCACTAGTGTCAGTAAGAGTGTCCATTATTGAGTCTTTGAATGAAGAGATGGAGATAACTGTCTGGTATGAGTGTTTTTTGCACCTCGTTCTAGTCGCTAGCTGCATCAAACTGAAAAGACGAGCGACCCAGGGATGTGTGTGCTTTTGGGACATTTAACAGAATGTGACTGGCAGAATGGGTTTTGTATGTGGAGGATGAGGGTTGCAGTAGGTATCTCAGATAGGGGGGAGTGAGGCCTAAGTGTTTTATAAATAAGCATCAACCAGTGGATCTTGCGTCGGGTATACAGAAATGGCCAGTTTACAGAGTATAGAGTGCAGTGATGGGTCCTATAAGGAACATTGGTGTAAAATCTGATGGCCGAATGGTAAAGACCATCTAGCCGCTTGACAGCACCCTTAGCTGCCGATCTGTAAATTACATCTCCGTAATCTAGCATGGGTAGGATAGTCAACTGAATCAGGTTTAGTTTGGAAGGTGGGGTGAAAGAGGAGTGATTATGGTAGAGGAAACCAAGTCTATATTTAACCTTAGCTTGCAGCTTGGATATGTGCTGAGAGGACAGTGTACCGTCTAGCCATACTCCCAAGTACTTGTATGAGGTGACTCAAGCTCTAATCCCTCAGAGCCAGTAATCACACCGGTGGGGAGAGGGGCATTATTATTATCAAACCACATTACCTTTTTTTGAAAGTGTTAAAAACAAGGTTAAGGGTAGAGAAAGCTTGTTGGACACTAAAAAAGCTTTGGTGTAGAGCGTTTAACACAAAATCCGTGTAGGGGCCATCTGAGTATTGTATCATCTGCATATTGATATAAATTGAGAAGAGTGTAGGACCTAGGATCAAGCTTTGGGGTATTCCTTTGGTGACAGGCAGTGGCTGAGACAGCAGATGTTCTGACTTTATACACTGCACTCTTTGAGAGTGGTAGTTAGCAAACCAGGCCAAAGACCCCTCAGTGACACCAATATTCCTTAGCCGACCCACAAGAATGGAATTGTCTACCGTATCAAAAGCTTTGGCCAAGTCAATAAAAATAGCAGCACAACATTGCTGCTATAGAATCAAGGGTGACATAATTTAGGACCTTTTTAAGGCTGCAGTGATACATACTGTACATAACCTGAGCGGACACCAGATTGCATACCAGAGAGAATACTATAGACATCAACAAAGCCAGTCAGATGATTATTGACAAGTTTTTCTAACACTTTTGATAAACAGGGCAAGATAGAAATTGGCCTATAACAGTTAGGATCAGCTTGATCAGTGTCCACCTGCATGGAGAAACTGTAGGGGCAGGGGGAAAAGAGGGAGGAGCTTTGGGGCTTGTCACATTCGATGGGCTGAGACATCAGGAAATGTTGGACGGGCAAGGAGGTGTGGCTGATTTAATGAAGTGGTGATTAAATTGCTTAGCAATGTGCTTCTTGTCAGTAACAACCACATCATAAACATTAAGGGATTGGCAGCTATGAGGTGGAGGGTTTATTCTTCAGGTCTTTCACTGTTTTCCAAAACTTATTGGGGTTAGACCCACAGAGCGAGAACTGCTCCTTAAAGTAACTAACTTTGGCCTTCCAAATGGCCTGAGTGCACTTACTTTTCATTTGCCTGAACGACAGCCAGTCAGTATTTGTGTGCCAAGCCTTTCACCAAATGGTGTTCTTGAAGTGGAGAAAGTCTGCCAGATCACAGTCAAACCAGCAACTGAAGTTAGGAAGGACGCCTGTATGTGTATTGATACACCATCCAAAGTGTAATAACTTCACCATGCTCAAAGGGATATTCAATGTATCCTTTCTTTTTTTTACCATTATTTTTAACCGTCCACCAATACTGTAGGTGCCCTTTTGCGAGGCGTTGGAAAACTTCCATGGTCTTTATGGTTCAATCTGTTTTTGAAATTCACTGCTTGACTGAGGAACCTTACAATTATCTGTATGTGTGGGGTACAGAGATGAGGTAGTCATTCCAAAATCATGTTAAACACTATTATTGCACATAGTGAGTCCATGCAACTTATGTGAGTTGTTAA
Organism: Hucho hucho; assembly: GCA_003317085.1. Lineage (NCBI taxonomy): Eukaryota > Metazoa > Chordata > Actinopteri > Salmoniformes > Salmonidae > Hucho > Hucho hucho. The sequence goes on from QNTS01000461.1 coordinate 48,518, forward strand.
GCAATTTTTTACTCCTGAACTTATTTTTAGGCTTGACATACAAAGAGGTTGAATACTTATTGAGTTCAGCTATTAATTTGAATTAATTAGTAAATGTCTAAAAACGTAATTCCACTTTGACATTATGTGGTATTGTGTGTAGGCCAGTGACACATAATCTAAATTGTAATCTATTTTACACTCATGCTTTAACTTCTACAGGATTGGTGGGTCCCCCTCGGGACGGTTGAGCTAACATAAGCTAATGCGATTAGCATGAGGTTGTAAGTAACAAGAACATTTCCCAGGACATAGACATCTCTGATATTGGCAGAAAGCTGATTTACAGTAGCTATTACAGTGAAGGAATACCATGCTATTGTTTGAGGAGATGGACAGTTATGAATTTTAAAAGTTGTTAATAAACAAATTAGGCACATTTGGGCAGTCTTGATACAACATTTTGAACAGAAATGCAATGGTTAATTGGATCAATCTAAAACTTTGCACATACAGTGCTACCATCTACTGACCAAAATCTAAATTAAACCTGGGCTGGAATAATACATTATGGCCTTTCTCTTGCATTTCAAAGATGATGGTACAAAAAAAATTATGGATTTTCCTTTATCATCTTTTACCAGATCTAATGTGTTATTTTCCTACATTCCTTTCACATTTCCTCAAACTTCCAAGTGTTTCCTTTCAAATGGTATCAAGATTATGCATATCCTTGCTTCAGGTCCTGAGCTACAGGCAGTTAGATTTGGGTATGTCATTTTAGGCGAAAATTGAAAAAAAGGGTCCGATCCTTTTAACACCACAAAATGTCAGTAGTCAAATTTACTTTTTACTGATGCAGACAGTAGCAGTAAGATCTGAATGCCGTGAACCAAGAGGGTGTGAGTTCTAATCCCAGGTGAGGACATATAATAATTATGTATAAATTAACATGCACAATGTAATTATGTGTGTAAAATATTTAAGTTGAAAACACTATGTTTAAAGCACTCTGTGTGTGTGAGTATCCTTAACGTTTCCAACAGACAAAAAGAGCTGTGAATGTATCAGTGGTTCACCAATCAGGGCCATCCGTTTTGTTACCAAAGCCCCTTTTACCACCCACCACTGCGACCTGTATGCTCTAATCGGCTGGCCCTCGCTACATATTCGTCGCCAGACCCACTGGCTCCAGGTCATCTATAAGTCTATGCTAGGTAAAGCTTCGCCATATCTCAGCTCACTGATCATGATAACAACACCCACCCGTAGCACGCGCTCCAGCAGGTATATCTCACTGGTCATCCCCAAAGCCAACACCTCCTTTGGCTGCCTTTCCTTCCAGTTCTCTGCTGCCAGTGACTGGAACGAATTGCAAAAATCGCTGAAGCTGGAGACTTATATCTCCCTTACTAACTTTAAACATCAGCTATCTGAGCAGCTAACCGATCGCTGCAGCTGTACATAGCCCACCCAATCTACCTACCTCATCCCCATATTGTTTTTATTTACATTTCTGCTCTTTCGCACACCAGTATTTCTACTTGCACATCATCATCTGCTCATCTATCACTCCAGTGTTAATTTGCTAAATTGTAATTACTTCGCACCTATGGCCTATTTATTGCCTTACCTCCTCACGCCATTTGCACACACTGTATATAGACTTTCTTTGTGTTATTGTGTTATTGACTGTACGCTTGTTTATTCCATGTGTAACTCTGTGTTGTTGTTTGTGTCGCACTGCTTTGCTTTATCTTGGCCAGGTCGCAGTTGTAAATGAGAACTTGTTCTCAACTAGCCTACCTGGTTAAAAAAGGTTAAAAAAAATGTTTAACATTTGGTGGGCTTGGCAACAGTAACAAGGTGTGATGAGGAATGTATATATATTTTTTGAGAACATTTCTTTGGGACCATCAGGCGACATCCTGACAACTGATACACAGAAATGTTCTTGCAATGCTACCATGAAACGTATTTGGAACCTTAATATCTTACATTCTGAAAACATGGCACGTTGATGGCATATTCTACTAATCCTCAGAAATCTGGACAACTGAATGTTCTTGCAAAGTCCAATGAAATGTGTCTAGGACATTAATATCTTATATTCTGAGAACATGGCAACCATATTCTGTGTTTATTAATGTGATGTTGATGGAATATTCTCCTGCTCCAAAACTGGACTATGGATGTTCTTGCAACATTCTCTAGAACATTGTTGTATATTCTTAGAACATTTTAAATTTCTTATAGATAAAATCTGCTTGATATTAAGGGAATGTTCTCCTAACTTTTAAACCAAAACATGCTAAAGGTTTTTGCTTACATAGATTGAATGTTCCCCTAAATAACGGAAAACTTGACGCTCAAACATAAGGGTAACATTACAAAAACGTTCTCTCTCCCTAGAATTGTTAGTTGTGAAGCTGAATGTAGGACTACTTTGACATTAGTTGGTTGAGGTAAACTCTTGAGTTTCTATGTAATTTTTATCACCATCTTCTTAGCTCCACGTTTGCTCATTCTTAAGATATCTCATATCTATTGCAAACCCTCTCTCTATCCATTCTTTAATTTCCTCCTCATCTCTTCTTTCGCTCATTCCCTTTGTCTTTGTGTTGTGTCTTTGTGTTGGTGAGACGTCTGATGGGTGTAGAGAACAGTGAGAAGTTTGGAACAGCTCACCATCTGATGGTCTGTAAACCTGACATAATCCCTACTCCAGGCTCTTTTCACAGTTTGTTTTTTCAAACTACTATTGCAATTATCAATCTGGAGATAATTCTCCAGATTGCTGCCTTCAAATGCTCCTCGGAACCTTGTACTGTAGTGAATTGAAAACTGAATGGTGACCCAATGCATGATCGCAGGGTTTATATCCAGTTCTATAAATAAACCACTGCATTTCCAGGTCACAGTTCACTCTTCCACTTATTTGTAGTTTAATTTTGACTTCTGGCCACCAAGAAAGTGGAGTCAACCCTACATGGTTGAAAGGTATTTAAACGGTTGTACCACTCTGTGGTATGCAGGCTTGACAGACATATTAATAACCACCATCTTATCTGACTTAACTCTAATCCTACCCCTTCAATGCCACCCCCTCCTGATTCCTGACTAATTTCTCTCTTTATTATTTCTCAATTTCAAGCATGTCTTCCCTTTTGCCCCTCTTTGTTCCCTCTCTCTCCTTTTGTCCAATTATCCAGATGTCCCAGAGGATTGGTGGGGGCCTTCAACATCTCAGCACACCCTCACTTACACTCCTGACGGACAGCTTAATTAATGATCCTGTTCCATGCATTAACTCTCTTTCTATCTTTTACTTAAAATTTGAGTTAAATACAGAGTCTATGAGCGTGGCCATTTGGCCAGAACGGGTGACTGTACCAAGGTCTCCACAAAGGAGATATGGAGAAACTAAGGTTCTGGGTCCTGCTTACAAAGACTGGTTCCCTTTCAGTCAGTCAACTTCTGTACAACGTACAGTACTATGGGGAGTCACACTCTCGTGCCAAAATTACGCCTGACAAAGCCAATGAGATCCACGCCTTGCTGGAAGTGTGAAGATTAATTCCTTCAATTATTCCTCTCTTCACCTCTTGTTGAACAGGAACGATTAAGGCTACTAAAACAAGCAATTGGCGCAATGTAAGAGAATCTCGTGTTCCAACTAAACTGTCTCTTTTTTTGTAGAGCGTGCTCACCCCCTGGACATTGTGTGCTAGAGTTTGTATGGTTCTCATAGTTTCCTAATCACAAACAAGTCATTATCCTTCGGATTGCTTTGCCTGGCTATAGCAATAAGTAAGATGGTGAAAAATGCGACCAAGATGTCACGTCCAGGCCTGTAAAGACAGGCTGGCGTGTTTTGTTTTGGTTTTGGTGTAGGGTTTTTTATGTTCTAGGTGTTATATATCTATGTTGGGGTAATGGTTCCCAATTAGAGGCAGCTGTGTGTCGTTGTCTCTAATTGGGAACCATATATATGTTTGGGGTTTTCAATAGTATGTCGTGGGTTATTGTTGATGCATAGCTTTGTTTGATTTGTCTGTCAGTCTATGTTTAAATTACGATCTTCGTTCATTTTGTTATTTTGCCCAGTTACGTGAGTTTCGTTCATTTAAATAAACATGTATACTGGATGCCTCGCTGTGCCTTGGTCTGTCATTTCCGAAGATCGTGACAGAATAACCCACCACAGAAAGACCAAGCAGCGAGAGACTCGGGAACATTGGAGCTGGGAGGAAATCCTGGCTGGAAAGGGACCTTGGGGGAAGACGGAGGATTATCGTCACCCCAGAGAGGAAAAAGTGGCGAAGAAGGAGCAGCGCAGGTGTGAGGAGCTTAGGTCTTGGGAGGTGGAACTATTTAATGGAAGTGCTTGGACCCAGCCTGGAGAGTATCGCCGTCCTAGTGAGGAGCTGGAAGCAGCGGCGCGGAGCGGCGATACTATGAGGATCTATACGGAGCATGGGATCCGGAGAGAGAGAAGTTCATTGGAACTCGCCTGGCACGGAAGCCCGAAAGGCAGCCCAAAAAAACTTTTGGGGGGGGGGCACACGAGGAGGTTGGCCGGTTCTGGAGGGACTCGTGCTTTGTGGAGAGAGCGTTGGGGAGAGCGTCGCACGGAAAGGACACCGTGCTATGCAGTTTTGCGCACGGTTTCTCCTGTGCGCGTTCACAGCCCGGTGCGAGAGATTCCAGCGCCACTCATCTGTCAGGCTACGATGAGTGTGCAGCCTGGTAGAGTGGTGCCGGCTCAGCGCTCCTGGTCTCCGGTGCGCCTCCTTGGACCAGGATATCCTGCACCGTTTCTGCGTGCAGTGTCTCCGGTACGTGTCCACAGCCCAGTGCGAGAGATCCCAGCGCCACTCGTCTGTCAGGCCAAGGTCAGTGTGCTACCTGGAAGAGTGGTGCCAGCTCTGCGCGGCAGGTCTCCAGTGCGTCTCCTAGGACCAAGATATCCTGCACCGGTCCTACGGGCAGAATCTCCGGTTCGCATCCACAGCCCAGTACGTCCTGCTCCACGCTCCAGGATCCCTGTTCCACGCTCCAGGATCCCTGTGCCCGTTGTGAACTCAGCACGTCCTGTCCCTGTTCCACGCTCCAGGATCCCTGCACCCGGCGTGGACTCAGCACGTCCTGT
>QNTS01000461.1:61068-74511 GCA_003317085.1 Hucho hucho
CAACTCGTCGTGTTTGGAGGACAAAGAACACCATACCTACTGTGAAGCATGGGGGTGGAAACATCATGCTTTGGGGCTGTTTTTCTGCAAAGGGACCAGGACGACTGATCTGTGTAAAGGAAAGAATGAATGGGGCCATGTATCGTGAGATTTTGAGTGAAAACCTCCTTCCATCAGCAAGTGCATTGAAGATGAAACGTGGCTGGGTCTTTCAGCATGACAATAATCCCAAACACACCGCCCGGGCAACGAAGGAGTGGCTTCGTAAGAAGCATTTCAAGGTCCTGGAATGGCCTAGCCAGTCTCCAGATCTCAACCCCATAGAAAATCTTTAGAGGGAGTTGAAAGTCCGTGTTGCCCAGCGACAGCCCCAAAACATCACTGCTCTAGAGGAGATCTGCATGGAGGAATGGGCCAAAATACCAGCAACAGTGTGTGAAAACCTTGTGAAGACTTACAGAAAACGTTTGACCGCTGTCATTGCCAACAAAGGGTATATAACAAAGTATTGAGATAAACTTTTGTTATTGACCAAATACTTATTTTCCACCATAATTTGCAAATAAATTCATTAAAAATCCTACAATGTGATTTTCTGGATTTTTTTTCTTCATTTTGTCTGTCATAGTTGAAGTGTACCTATGATGAAAATTACAGGCCTCTCTCATCTTTTTAAGTGAGAGAACTTGCACAATTGGTGGCTGACTAAATACTTTTTTTCCCCACTGTATTTGTAGTTGTAGAGTGAGAAGCTCACTAAATGGATGACAACCACCATTAGTGAAATGTATATTTCCTGGTGACAGTCCTTCTCGTGGGAATAGTGAACTCTCTAATGGAATATCGGAGCACGGATCCTATGTTTGCAATTCCCTTCTTTGCTACTCTCTCTTTTCCCAAGGCCGCTTACTAGTTCTACTGTGATGCCTGCAGTTCATCAACAATGCTACTGCCAACCTAAATAACCCCTGACACAAAATAAGAAATGTTCTTACCAGCCTAATCAGTATTTGGTTGGGTCTTTGTGCCGTACAAAAGCATACAAAAGCTGGCCTCAATCTTCACTAAGAAAGATGTCCCTTTCCAGTTAAAATGTTGGCAAATAATGTTATGTAGTGTGTGTGTGTGTATGGTTTCTGAAAGTGCAGAAACACTGGGTCAGTACATGGGCTTTCATCAAAGAGAGAAGTTTTTCAGAGTCATCTAGCTATTCCTCGCCTCGCATGCCTCAAACGTAAATTGTCCGCCACAGTGAGGAGGCAGAACACACCTCATTTGAAGTTGAAACATAACCTATAAATAATTAGCAGGCAGCGTGACATGGTTTGAGGGCAGCACAGGTTAACTGTCCTATTGCGTAACAATCACATTTTGGAACAGTGAGCGCATTCTGACATCACGCAGGGGGGACCATTAGAGATACTTGGAACTCGCGTGAAAAGGTTAACTGCTAAATGTTCACTCCGCCGCATGTCAAAATGTGTACAATTCCAGGAAATTAGCTTTAAAAGTGCAAAATGTTATCTCAGCCCAAAAGAGGACTGTGAGCAGCTTGAAGAGTTTGGGGTGGCATAGGTCGTGAGGTGGGGGTTTGTTACTACATAGATAAATTAAAATATATTTTAAGTACCTAGGAAATTTGTGTGATCACACCTTGTCACAAATATTTTGTTCTCAATGTTCTAAAATGAACTTCTATTAAACTACTCTGTCTGTAACCCAAAGGTCGTAAAGCTTTGGTTAAAATGAAACAGACAGAGACCCAGCTGCAAAGATCAGAATTTTATTCATGGGAGCTTCGTTCACAAAATGGAAAATCAGTCCTTTCATACACATGTTCTTCTCTTAGGCTACTCCCTTCTAAGACATTCCTTATCCCACCCCCAGACATCTCTTATCTACTCAGACAGGCTGTATTTTTCCACCATACTGACCCAAAGTTTTATGGTTTATCACCTCTCCTCCCTGTGTGGGGGGAAGTCTGTTTTCACAGTTGCACTCTACTTGAAAAAAATATCACAACCCCCTTTTTACAATTCTAACTAAGACAAACACACCTTATGATTCTAACACATTTCACACATAGTTTCGATGTGGAATAATTTTAGTAATTACATTTAAACATACAAATTCTCTTATCACACCGTCTCATATAGTATTTGAGTACTACATTGATATTGAATTTTAAATTGGCTAAGATGACATTTACACAGCATAGCGATGTGTGCGCAAGACGGCGGTCAGAGCAGATGTGTTTTCTTTTTTTGTAGCTGAAGGAATTATTGGATTTCCTCACCCAAACATGGCCATTTGGTAATTTCTAAGGTCATAAAATGCTGTATGAATATGGTTTAGTTTACTTTCTGCAAGTTATTCACCTCTAAAACTATTAAGTTAGCCAGATCAGCTAGCAAACTCAAAAACTAGCTTGTCTACATGGAAACTTCCACGACCAGAACCAAAAGAAAAGAAATGGAGAAATCATTATGTGGACAAATAACGGCTAAATATGGTATGATTTTGGATACCCCTCTTCAGAATGTAACTGGGGGGAAATACTGCTGTGGGTGATGAACATTTGTCGAACACGGAAGACAATGCTGCGCCCATCCAGTCCCCAGCTCAGGCCCTTACCTTACGACCCTGACACCCCAGTCAAGTCCCAGGAGAAAAAGATGAGAAGGCAAGTGAGATGCAAATCAACAATGTGATGCTTTTGACAACAAAGATGAAAGGGCAAATGGCTTTGAGGACATGGTTAGGGGGAATTCGATGAACATTTTAACTTCTCTCTGGAGAAGTGAAAACCCTCAAAAGTGACATGAAGAAGGTATCTTCCAGGAAAATGAAAAGGTGGCTGAACTCAAACAAAATGTGAATGAGGTGGAGAGATACCAGTACAGGTGGAATTTGAGGCTCCATGGAATTACAGAGTAGGTGGGTAAGGACATCAAATGCAGAGTTGTTGACATTGGTGGAGCTGTCATTCCCGAATCAAAAGCCAAACTTCAGGAAAATGTGGACATCGTTCATCGTTTGGGAATACTCAATAGACCGAGGACATTTTTGTTCTATGGAGGGGTGATGCAAAACAGCTCCAGGTATTCCATGCTTTTCTTTACTCTTGTTCTGAGCACCTGAGATTTACTATGCAATCATACACACGTCAAATCAGTTTCCTTGATCTTCTGATTTTTTGTGAGGATGATGTTCTATACACTGATGTTTACAGGAAATCTACTGATCCTAACAGTTTGTTGAGGGCTGATAGCTGTCACCCGCTTCCCTTGAAAAACAGTTTGCCCTACAGCCAATTCTGTCAAATCAAAAGATTTTGCAAAAAACATTCAGTTGCAGCCAACTTTTTGGAAGCAAACCAATCGATTTCGTCCTTACGTTATATCGGCATCAAACACGCCACCCTCCCTAGGAGAGGGGGTGAACTAAACAATTTACTATTAAAACGAGAGGCTGCCTGGATCTTGAATTTAACATCTTAGGGAGCGGCAGCAGAGGTGACGGTTTTGGAGAGTCTGGCGTGCCCAAAGTAAAATGCCTGCCACTCAGGCCCAGAAAATAGGATATGCACATAATTAAGACTATTGGATAGGAAACACTCTGAAGTTTCTAAAAGTGTTAAAATAATTTATGTGAGTATAACAGAACTGATATAGCAGATGAAAACCTGAGGAAAATCCATATGGATTTGCGTTTTTTTTTGTACATGACCTTTTTCTCCAGGCTGCCTATTGATTTCTATGTTATCTAGGACTGAGACTGCAGTACCTATGACTCCCACTAGATGTTAACAGTCTTTATACAGTGTTTGGAGGCTCTAGCACTAAGCAGAACAGATAGGAAGAGGAAATAGTCAGGGGACCACATTTGTCAACGACGTTTCACAGGCGCGAGATTGTGAGCGCGCCCCACTTTATTTTCCTTTCCTATCGTTCACGTTATCGTCTGGTTGAAATATTACAGTAAATATACATAAGGATACCTAAAGATACATTAAAAATGTTGTTTGATTTGTTTGGAGAAAGTTTATAGGTTTAATTTGAATGTGTTCTCTTCACGGTTCAATGGGCGACTCGACGGTGGTTTTCTGATCATAACGCGCCAACCAAACAGAAATGTAACCTATATTATTTACTGAAAAAGATTGTTTTCTTGGTAACCTACAGAAGCAACCTGTGAACCCTTCGGGAGTCGTCTTCAAGAACTTTTCCATTCCCTAAACAAAAGCGACACTTTACACAAAACACCCCAGACTCAGAAACTTAAATACGATTACGTCTTTATAACCTCCACGATGGGAGTTTGTTAGTTTACGACACGAAAGCGGGTAAAGCCTTTTTGAAATCTGACAACGCTGTGATATTGCCAAGAAGCAGAGCTTTTGATGACTATGCAACACTTGTATATTGATGAATGTTTAATAATTCAACTTTTGGATTTTGAATTTGGTGCCTTGCATTTCACCGGGTAGTGTCGGGAGTGGGGCGCTAGTAGTTAGCGCCCCACTGCTCCCTAAGTAGTTAAGACGCTTTACAATAATAGTAACAGCTCTGTTAAATTATCCCATGGAACTTCAGAGATTCAACATTAGACGCGGAATTAAACAATGATGCCCAATTTCTCCTTTCTTATTTTTATTGTTCACACAAGTTATGGTACTTCATGTCAATAAGGATCGTTTTAGCGGTATTCAGATACAAGATAAAGAAACTGTTCACAGTTGGCTGACGACACCACAATTGTTTTGAAAGATCATAATGAAGTCAGGAAAGCTATTGAGTGTATTAATATCTTCTCACATGTATCTGGTTTATCTCTGAATTGTAGGAAATGTGAATTATTTGCGTTGAAAAGATGTGACTTAAACTCAGTATGTAATATCCCTGTAAAAGATCTGATCACATATCTTGGTATTAAATTTAGCAAAGATTAGACATAAAGGGCAAACTTAAATTTTCTGATCTAACCCCAAAAACAGGAATAAAACTTAAAACCTTACAGTGAGCGTTCTCCTGGCACCCGCCGAACCCAGATTTAGTCTGTCGGACTGCTAGATGATGAAGCGTGTTTCATCACTCCAGTGATTGCATTTCCACTGCTCCAGAGTCCAATGGCAATGAGCTTTACACCACTCCAGCTGACACTTGGCATTGTGCATGGTGATCTGAGGCTTGTGTGTGGCTGCTCGGCCATGGAAACCCATTTCATGAAGCTACCAACGAACAGTTATTGTGCTTCCAGAGGTAGTTTGGACTTCGGTAGTGAGTGTTGCAACCAAGACAGATGATTTTTACATGTTCTGTGAGCTTGTGTGGCCAACCACTTCACTGCTGAGCCGTTGTTACTCCTAGCCGTTTCTACCTCACAATAACAGCACTTAAAGTGGCCCAGGGCAGCTCTAGCAGGGCAGAAAGTTCACGAACTGACTCCCTCCTCTCAAGGCAGGTGAAAAGTTGCTGGAAAAGGGCTACCATGGTTGGGTGTGGTTCTGGTCCCCCAACTGCTCCTTCAGTCAGCTGGTCCTTTATGGCTGTATCTGCAGGTTCAACCGGTAGCTCAAGCAGTTCTGGTTGTGTTTGGCCCCTTGGTCGGGCTCCTAGTTTTTCATAATTGACCTCTTCACCAGACGATTCCATGGTATTCCACCCCGTTTCAAATTTATGTACCTTTTCTGACAGTTGATGCTGCTGCTGAGAATGCAATCCTGTACGCGTTCCCTTACATCTCTTTTTGGAATTCACTGATTTGCGGTGCGCCATCCCACTTCTGACACCATATGTCACAGTCTTGGAGGACCTTGTCCATCAGCCTCTGGAAAGTCGCAGGGGCCCCATGAAAGCCAAACGGCATAACCTTGAACTGGAACAGGCCCATCGGTGTCTGGAACGCAGTGTATGCCTTTGATTGATCGTCCAGGGGCACCTGCCAGTACCCTTTGCAGAGATCCAATGTGGTGATGTAATGAGCTCCAGGAAGTCGTCAATGCGGGGCATTGGGTAGACATCAAACTGGGAAATGGCATTCACCTTCCGGAAGTCCATGCAGACGCGCAAAGAGCCATCCTTCTTTGGGACAATGACAATGGGGCTGCTCCATTCACTTGACGATGGCTCGACAACATCCATCTCTATCATGGAGTGGACCTCATTCTTGAGGGCTACCACCAGCCTCTCAGGCACACGGTAAGGATGCTGGCGGACAGGACTCTGTCCTGGTTCCAACTCTCTGTGGCGAGCGTGCTGGTCATACCCTCTCTTCTGGGCCTTCTGGGCTTGCTGAAGGTTTGCCCTAGCTTCCTCTCGGTACCGCTCCAGCCTGTCTCGCATCTGGAGGACGTACTGGACAATCCCCTGTCCTGAGGTACCTACTGGGGAACCTTCCCAGCACTTCTTCACCAGGTCCAGTGGTCCCTGCACTGGCCACCCATAGAGGAGTTCGAATGGCGAGAAACCTGTCGATGCCTGAGGCACCTCCCTGTAAGCAAAAAGCAGAAAGGGTAACCACTTCCTCAGCATGTTCTTTAGCTTTTGATTGAATCTCTCTACGAACCCATCCGTTTGTGGATGGTAGGGAGTGGTCCTCAAGCCTTTAATTCCCAGCTGTTGGAGGAGTTGAACCATCAGTCGCAAAGTGAAGTTTGTGCCTTGGTCCGTCTGGATTTCATCTGGGATTCCTACACGAGAGAAGAGCTGAACAGCACTGATTATTTTTGGAGTGGTTATGGAACAGAGTGGGAAGGCTTCTGGGAACCGGGTGGCATAGTCGCAGATCACCAATATATACGTCTAACCTGCGCTACTCTTCTCCAAGGGTCCAACAATGTCCATTGCAATTCTCTTGAATGGGGTAGAAATAACTGGCAGTGAACATAGAGGAGCCCGGTCAGACCTACGGACAGCCGTGTTTTCTGGCATGTGGGGCATGTTTTGCAGTATGTTTGTACATCGGTATACATGGAGGGCCAGAAGAAACGGGTGCCTAGCCTAAGATAGGTCTTATGTTGCCCTAGATGGCCAGTCCATGGAACTGTATGTGCAAGGTTGAGAACAAGTGGTCTACATGTAGATGGCACCACTAACTTCCTGCTATCTGCTTCTGACCCAAGGTATGTGGTTGTCTACTGTGTAAATTCCCCCACATGAAGATTGGCTGTCCACAGCAAAGGCCTTGTCAAACAAACATTTCAAGGTTGCGTCAGACTTCTGCAGTGTAGCAAAATTTTGTGGAACATCCCATTGCACCTCTAACCCAGACACATCAGCAACAGGTACAGGGGTCCCCACATACTTCTCAAGACGCTGCTGGCGGCGTGACTTTCTGGGCCCTTTGGTTCCCCCCTCACACAGACTATCACACAAGTCAGGCAGAGGTTGTAAACCAGCTTTGCCCTGGGCACGAGTGACAACTGAACATGACACATGAACATCAGACTGGCAAACTGACTGCTCATATAGCTGACCCCCCACACTTCCCAACAGATCAGAGAGTACAGGCACATCCCTTCCCAAAATCATCTCAAAAGTTAGGTTCTCCATTATCCCAACTTTGAGTAGGTATTTCTGACCCTGAATCTCAACTGTGAGTTCAGCTGTGGGCTGCTGCGACTGGTCCCCATGGACACATTGGATCAGTGTCTGGTGACCGTAATCAATGTCATTAACTTCTTAGGGAGCAGCGCACGAGGTGACGGTTTTGGAGAGCCTGGCGTGCCCAAAGTAAAATGCCTCCCATTCAGGCCCAGAAAATAGGATATGCACATATTTAGTACCATTGGATAGGAAACACTCTGAAGTTTCTAAAATACATTTTGTCTGTGAGTATAACAGAACAGATATGGCAGGTGAAAACCCGAGGAATTTCTGTCCTGGAAAAAGTGGTTTTGACACATTGCCTCATTTGGAACCCCTCCCGTATGAAAATGCCCATATAAGGGCATATGAATGCAGTACCTATTGCTTCCTCTGGATGTCAACAGTCTCGAGAAAGTGTTCTGATTCTTTTTAGCTGCTTTTAGATTGTAGAAGAAGACGAATAAGGAAGTGTCCACGCAGATGTCAATAGAAGTAAATGCGTGCTCCCGGCTGGCGCGTTCTTTGTTTTTTTTCCTTTCTTATCGCCCAGTTTATATTCCGGTTGAAATATTATACTATTTATACATAAAAGTGTTCCTAAGGATACATTTAAAATGATGTTTGATTGTTCTTGGACAAGTTTATAGGTATAAGTTGAACGAGTTCTCTTCACGTTCAATGGACAATTGGAGGCTCTATTTTCTCATTATAACGCGCCAACCAAACAGAGATTTATGGATATAATACATTACTTTTTCTAACAAAAGAACCATGGATTGTCTGTCTTCGTTGGACACTTTGTAAGCCCTCAGCAGAAGTTCTTCAAAAGGTAATTGATTTGTTTTCGCTGTGAAATGTGTTTTGTGTGAACCGTGAAGGCTTATGAATTTATGGTAATGCCAAGAAGCAGAGCTTTTGATGAGTATGAAACACTTGTATATTGATGCATGTTTAATAATTCAACTTTTGGATTTTGAATTTGGCGCCTTGCATTTCACCTGGTAGTGTCGGGAGTGGGGCGCTAGCGTCCCAGCGCACCTTGCTGCTCCTTAAGAAGTTAACAGGTACATTACATTTTCTGATCAACGACAGGGAACTGCCGGTGTCAATCATTGCATTAAGACTTTTACCATTCACTTTTACCGGTACCAAGCCTGACCCTTCCCCACTCTGTCTATTCTGAACACCATCCCCCTCTCTGGGCACATAACAGTAACCTGAGAGCTTGGATTTACGTAGTGGACACATTGAAGCTTTGTGTCCCTGCTGTCGGCAGTAAAAACAGGTCAGACCTGTCCCATCAGAGCGAACTGCTCCTCAGGAGGTAGTTTTCAATGTCCTCCCCCTGCTGGTATGAGGGCATCTTTGGCTCCTTCCTCAGGAATGCTGGAAGATGGACGTTAACACTACTGGACTGGTCTGATGCTGGGGCTGGCCTCGCTCTCACTGACGAGTTCTGCCTGGTGAGGAGCTGTGAGGATAGATTGGAGGCTCCGGAACTCCTGCTTGAGGTCTTCGTCCCTCCTCTCAAGGCAGGTGAAAAGTTGCTGGAAAAGGGCTACCATGGTTGGGTGTGGTTCTGGTCCCCCAACTGCTCCTTCAGTCAGCTGGTCCTTTATGGCTGTATCTGCATGTTCAACCGGTAGCTCAAGCAGTTCTGGTTGTGTTTGGCCCCTTGGTCGGGCTCCTAGTTTTTCATAATTGACCTCTTCACCAGACGATTCCATGGTATTCCACCCGGTTTCAAATTTATGTACCTTTTCTGACAGTTGATGCTGCTGCTGAGAATGCAATCCTGTACGCGTTCCCTTACATCTCTTTTTGGAATTCACTGATTTGCGGTGCGCCATCCCACTTCTGACACCATATGTCACAGTAGAGTAGGCCAGAAGGCTAAACTGGAAAACCTAACCTCCATAAAAATCAAAAAGTTGGTGGAGCTGCAACAGTTCTTCTGTGCAAGGGTTAGTACATACATCAGTATACATGGAGGGCCAGAAGAAACAGGAGCCTAGCCTAAGATAGGTCTTATGTTGCCCTAGATGGCCTGCCCATGGAACTGTATGTGCAAGGTTGAGAACAAGTGGTCTACATGTAGATGGCACCATTAACTTCATGCTATTCCACTTCTGACACCATATGTCACAGTAGAGTAGGCCAGAAGGCTAAACTGGAAAACCTAACCTCCATCAAAATCAAAAAGTTGGCGGAGCCGCAACAGTTCTTCTGTGCAAGGGTGTTTATTTACAAAGTGATTTGCGAAAAAACAACAGTACTGCCATCAAAAGTATACCTAACGGGGACAGCTTAAAACCATGCTGCCCCATCCAGAGCTCAATACAAAATGGCCTCTCCATTGAACTGAAAGAGAGGCTCCTTTTGTAGGGGAAGCCCCTCCCCTAAGAACAACACTAATTAATTAAGAAATTATCTTCATTAAGCAATTACCTTTATCAAAGCCTACATTCAGCTAAACATACTGAATTACATACATTGAGACACGTTTTTCAAGATATACTAATCTAACATTTACAAAATCACATCACTACTGACATGGTCTTTCAATATGCCAATTGACATTAATGAGCCATTCGGGTCAGGCACTACAAAGTCAGCCCAATTGCTCAGCTCGGGTCCTTATCCAGCATCCCGGAAGCTACAGAGATGGAGAGAGAGAGAAACAGAACCAAACAACGCGTAACATTGATAAGTATAATAAACTTTGCTTAAATAAACATGACCACTTGTCTGTATTCTTTATACCCTAACCTGTTAGTAACAGGAGCTAACTGTGAAATGTATGTACTAATATAGACGTTAACTTGTGTGTCGACCCACATTGTTAACTTCTTAGGGAGCGGTGGGGCGCTAGCCGCCAAATTCAAAATCCAACACTTGAATTATTAAAAATTAATCAATATACAAGTGTTTCATAGTCATCAAAAGCTCTGCTTCTTGGAAATATCACAGCGTTGTCAGATTTCAAAAAGGCTTTACGGCGAAAGCACCACATTTGATTGTTTGAGGATAGCACTTCACATATTTTTCCCATTACCATAAATTCATAAGCCTTCACGGTTCACACAAAACACATTTCACAGCGAAAACAAATCAATTACCTTTTGAAGAACTTCTGCTGAGGGCTTACAAAGTGTCCAACGAAGACAATCCATGGTTCTTTTGTTAGAAAAAGTAATGTATTATATCCATAAATCTCAGTTTGGTTGGCGCGTTATAATGAGAAAATACAGCCTCCACTCGTCCATTGAAACGTGAAGAGAACTTGTTCAACTTATACCTATAAACTTGTCCAAGAACAAATCAAACATAATTGTAAATGTATCCTTAGGAACACTTTTATGTATATATAGTATAAGATTTCAACCGGAATATAAACTGGGCGATAAGAAAGGAAAAAACCACAGAGCGCGCCAGCCGGAAACGCGTATTTTCTTCTATTGACATCTGTGTGGACACTTCCTTATTCGTCTTCTTCTACAATCTAAAAGCAGCTAAAAATAATCAAAACACTGTCTCGAGACTGTTGACATCCAGAGGAAGCAATAGGTACTGCATTCATATGCCTTATATGGGCATTTTCATAAGGGAGGGGTTCCAAATGAGGCAATGTGTCAAAATCTCTTTTTCCAGGACAGAAATTCCTCGGGTTTTTGCCTGCCATATCCGTTCTGTTATACTCACAGACAAAATGTTAACACTTTTAGAAACTTCAGAGTGTTTCCTATCCAATGGTACTAAATATGTGCATATCCTATTTTCTGGGCCTGAATGGGAGGCATTTTACTTTGGGCATGCCAGGCTCTCCAAAACCGTCACCTCGTGCGACACACGGACTTCTCTGTCACAGTTGCATCTTATGACTGTGCCAAGTTGAATGTCACTGAGCTCTTCAGTAAGGCCCTTCTACCGGTGCAAGTTTTTTTTTACACATATTGGTAAACCACGTTTTACACATACAGTGAGGGAAAAAAGTATTTGATCCCCTGCTGATTTTGTACGTTTGCCCACTGACAAAGAAATTATCAGTCTATAATTTTAATGGTAGGTTTATTTGAACAGTGAGAGACAGAATAACAACAAAAAAATCCAGAAAAACGCATGTGAAAAATGTTATAAATTGATTTGCATTTTAATGAGGGAAATAAGTATTTGAACCCCTCTCAATCAGAAAGATTTTTGGCTCCCAGGTGTCTTTTATACAGGTGACGAGCTGAGAATAGGAGAACACTCTTAAAGGGAGTGCTCCTAATCTCAGTTTGTTACCTGTATAAAAGACACCTGTCCANGGTAAGGAATCAGCCCAGAACTACAAGGGAGGATCTTGTCAATGATCTCAAGGCAGCTGGGACCATAGTCACCAAGAAAACAATTGGTAACACACTAGGCCGTGAAGGACTGAAATCCTGCAGGGCCCGCAAGGTCCCCCTGCTCAAGAAAGCACATATACATGCCCGTCTGAAGTTTGCCAATGAACATCTGAATGATTCAGAGGACAACTGGGTGAAAGTGTTGTGGTCAGATGAGACCAAAATGGAGCTCTTTGGCATCAACTCAACTCGCCGTGTTTGGAGGAGGAGGAATGCTGCCTATGACCCCAAGAAGACCATCCCCACCGTCAAACATGGAGGTGGCAACATCATGCTTTGGGAGTGTTTTTCTGCTAAGAGGCCAGGACAACTTCACCGCATCAAAGGGACGATGGACGGGGTCATATACCGTCAAATCTTGGGTGAGAACCTCCTTCCCTCAGCCAGTGATTGAAAATGGGTCGTGGATGGGTATTCCAGCATGACCCAAAACACACAGCCAAGGCAACAAAGAAGTGGCTCAAGAAGAAGCACATTAAGGTCCTGGAGTGGCCTAGCCAGTCTCCGACCTTAATCTCATAGAAAATCTGTGGATGGAGCTGAAGGTTCGAGTTGCCAAACATCAGCCTCGAAACCTTAATGACTTGGAGGAGATCTGCAAAGAGGAGTGGGACAAAATCCCTCCTGAGATGTGTGCAAACCTGGTGGCCAACTACAAGAAACGTCTGACCTCTGTGATTGCCAACAAGGGTTTTGCCACCAAGTACTAAGTCATGTTTTGCAGAGGGGTCAAATACTTATTTCCTTCATTGAAATGCAAATCAATTTATAACATTTTTCACATGCGTTTTTCTGGATTTTTTTATTGTTATTCTGTCTCTCACTGTTCAAATAAACCTACCATTAAAATTATAGACTGATAATTTCTTTGTCAGTGGGCAAACATACAAAATCAGCAGGGGATCAAATACTTTTTTCCCTCACTGTATTGGTAAACCACGCTTACTTACGAGCCACTAAAGCAACGCAAATGACCATGTATCGAGCTGCCTGCTGACCTAATGTGCAGTGGGCGGTTGTGGCCCATCAGTGTTGCCGGTGGAAGCTAGTAATGTGGCCAATTTCTTTTCCCTCCGATGATTATATTTAAAGTAGGATGGCAGCCTACATAATAAATTATTTATATTGGTAGCCATCTAAATGTCACTGTGATATAGTCAATGGTGAGAGCATGAATGGCAACAACATAGGGTCACAGTGTCCAAATCAAAATCAAATCAAATCAAATTTTATTTGTCACATACACATGGTTAGCAGATGTTAATGCGAGTGTAGCAAAATGCTTGTGCTTCTAGTTCCGACCATGCAGTAGTATCTAACAAGTAATCTAACAAATTCACAACAACTACCTTATACACACAAGAGTAAAGGAGTGAATATGAGTATGTACATATAAATATATGGATGAGCGATGGCTGACCGGCATAGGCAAGATGCAGTAGATGGTATGGAGTACAGTATATATA
>QNTS01000461.1:75794-126242 GCA_003317085.1 Hucho hucho
GCCGAATTTCTTCAGCCTCCTGAGGTTGAAGAGGCGCTGTTGCGCCTTCTTCACCACGCTGTCTGTGTGGGTGGACCAATTCAGTTTGTCCGTGATGTGTACGCCGAGGAACTTAAAACTTTCCACCTTCTCCACTACTGTCCCCTCGATGTGGATAGGGGGGTGCTCCCTCTCCTGTTTCCTGAAGTCCACGATCATCTCCTTTGTTTTGCTGACATTGAGTGAGAGGTTATTTTCCTGACACCACACTCCGAGGGCCCTCACCTCCTCTCTGTAGGCCGTCTCGTCGTTGTTGGTAATCAAGCCTACCACTGTAGTGTCGTCAGCAAACTTGATGATTGAGTTGGATGCGTGCTTGGCCACGCAGTCATGGGTAAACAGGGAGTACAGGAGAGGGCTGAGAACGCACCCTTGTGGGGCCCCAGTGTTGAGGATCAGCGGGGTGGAGATGTTGTTTCCTACCCTCACCACCTGGGACCGGCCCGTCAGGAAGTCCAGGACCCAGTTGCACAGGGCTGGGTCGAGACCCAGGGTCTCGAGCTTAATGACGAGCTTGGAGGGAACTATGGTGTTAAATGCTGAGCTGTAGTCGATGAACAGCATTCTTACATAAGTATTCCTCTTGTCCAGATGGGTTAGGGCAGTATGCAGTGTGATTGCGATTGCGTCGTCTGTGGACCTATTGGGACGGTAAGCAAATTGGAGTGGGTCCAGGGTGTCTGGTAGGATGGAGGTGATATGATCCTTGACTAATCTCTCAAAGCACTTCATGATGACGGAAGTGAGTGCTACGGGGCGATAGTCATTTAGCTCAGTCACCTTAGCTTTCTTGGGAACAGGAACAATGGTGGCCCTCTTGAAGCATGTGGGAACAGCAGACTGGGATAGGGACTGATTGAATATGTCCGTAAACACACCAGCCAGCTGGTCTGCGCATGCTCTGAGGACACGGCCAGGGATGCCATCTGGGCCGGCAGCCTTGCGAGGGTTAACACATTTAAATGTTTTTCTCACATTGGCTGCGGTGAAGGTGAGCCCGCAGGTTTTGGTAGCGGGCCGTGTCGGTGGCACTGTATTGTCCTCAAAGCGAGCAAAGAAGTTGTTTAGTTTGTCTGGGAGCAGGACGTCATGGTCCGCGACGGGGCTGGCTTTCTTTTTGTAGTCCGTGATTGACTGTAGACCCTGCCACATTCCTCTTGTGTCTGAGCCGTTGAATTGTGACTCTACTTTGTCTCTATATTGACGCTTAGCTTGTTTGATTGCCTTGCGGAGGGAATAGCTACACTGTTTGTATTCAAACATGTTTCCGGTCGCCTTACCCTGGTTAAAAGCAGTGGTTCGCGCTTTCAGTTTTGCGCGAATGCTGCCATCAATCCACGGTTTCTGGTTGGGGAAGGTTTTGATATTTGCTATGGGTACAACATCACCAATGCACTTGCTAATAAACTCGCTCACCGAATCAGCGTATACATCAATGTTGTTGTCAGATGCTATCCGGAACATATCCCAGTCCACGTGCTCGAAGCAATCTTGCAGCATGGAATCAGATTGGTCGGACCAGCGTTGAACAGACCTGAGAACGGGCGTTTCCTGTTTTAGTTTCTGTTTGTAGGCTGGGAGCAACAAAATGGAGTCATGGTCAGACTTGCCGAAAGGAGGGCGGAGAATAGCCTTGTATGCATCACGGAAGTTGGAATAACAGTGGTCCAGGATTTTACCAGCCCGGGTGGCACATTGGATATGCTGGTAAAATTTCGGGAGCCTTGTTCTTAAATTAGCCTTATTAAAATCCCCAGCCACAATAAATGCAGCCTCAGGATATGTGGTTTCCAGTTTACATAGAGTCCGATGAATTTCTTTCAGTGCCGTCGATGTGTCAGCTTGAGGGGGGATGTACACGGCTGTGATTATAATCGAGGAGAATTCTCTTGGTAGATAATGCGGTCTGCATTTGATTGTAAGGAATTCTATGTCAGGTGAACAAAAGGACTTGTGTTCCTGTATGTTGTTATCATCACACCACGTCTCGTTAATCATAAGACACACACCCCCACCCTTCTTCTTACCAGATAGATGTTTGTTTCTGTCGGCGCGATGTGTGGAGAAACCAGGTGGCTGTACCGACTCAGATAACGTGTCCTGAGTGAGCCATGTTTCCGTGAAGCAAAGAACGTTGCAGTCTCGGATGTCTCTCTGAAAGGCAACCCTTGATCTGATTTCGTCTACTTTGTTGTCAAGAGACTGTACATTGGCGATTAAAATACTCGGGAGAGGTGCACGATGTGCCCGTCGACGTAGCTTGACCAAAAGACCGGCGCGTTTCCCTCTTCTCCGGCGCCGCCGTTGTTTTGATTCGCCGCGTGCTATCCAGTCTATTGTTGTGTTTGGGTTAGCAAACCGAGAATCCTCTTTGGGAAAGTCGTATTCCTGGTCGTAATGTTGGTAAGTTGACGTTGCTCTTATATCCAATAGTTCCTCCCGGTTGTATGTAATAAAACTTAATATTTCCCGGGGTAACAATGTAAAAAGTAATACATAAAAAAACAAAATACTGCATGATTTCCTGAGAACGTGAAGCGAGGCTGCCATCTCTGTCGGCGCCATCCTCAACCCTGTGTAATTCAGTTCACTCGGTCGGCTCTCAACTGCGCAATGTACAGTATGTCATTGTTTTGCAAGCCAGTAGTGTCCGTACACCCTCTTCCCGCTAGCATTGTTCCATATAATATTGCAGTATTAGTAAACCTGTTCACCTGTAGAATGCAGACATTTGGTGGCAAAGAATGAAAGGAAAATGTTGTGAGTCTGGTAAAATAATCTGCGGTATTGTGTAGGCTATAGCAATGTTTTATGAGATTTCAGGGAGAATTTCAATGTATAGCATTATCCTTGCAAAACATTACAGCATCCCTGTAAATGTATAGCAGGGATGATGTAATATATCTTTACAGTACGGAAAATAGTACAGTAAAACATTACATCATCTCTCTGCCAGTATAATGCTGTAAATGTACAGGGAAAGGTTTTACAGTGTAGGAATAAATTGGAATCCTATTATATAGGCTCAATGCATTTTATGCACGCTTTGACAATAACACTGTGCCAATGTGTAAGGGCCCCCGCCACCGACCCAGAGGACTAGGTGATCTTGCTCTCCGAGGCAAGGCTGCGGGGCCGGACGGTATGCAGAGCATGCGCAGAACAGCTTGCAGGCATATTCACGGTCATTTTCAACATCTCCTTGTCACAATCTGTAATCCCCACATATCTTACGCTGACCACCATCATTCCTGTTCCCAAGAACTCTAAGGCTTCATGACACAATGACTACCGCGCTCTAGTACTCAAATCTGTAATCACGAAGTTCTTTAAAACGACAACATCCCAGACAACCTAGACCCACTCCAATTTCCATACCGCCCCAACAGATCTACAGACAATGCAATCTGTTACACTCCACTCTGCCCTCAATGCCCTCACCCACCTAGAGTAGAGAAACACCTATGTGACAATGCTGTTCATTGACTACAGCTCAGCGTTCAACACCATTGTCCCTCCAAGCTTGTCACGAAGCTTAGGACCCTGGGACTGAACACCTCCTGGACTTCCTGACAGGCCGACTCCTGGTGGTGAGGTTAGGCAACACCACCTCCGCCACGCTGACCTCAACACGGGGGCCCCACAGGGGTGTGTGCTTAGTCCCGTTCTGTACTTAATATTTACCCACGACTGCGTGGCCACACACGTCTCCAACACTGTCATCAAGTTTGCTGACGACACAACGGTGGTAGGCCTGATCACCTACGACTATGAGACAGTCTACAGGGAGGTCAGTGACCTGGCAGTGTGGTGCCGGGACAACAACCTCTCCATCAACCTCAGTAAGACCAAGGAGCTGATCATGGGCTACAGGAAATGGTGGGGTGAGCACGCCCCCATCCACATTGATGGGATTGCAGGGTCCAGAGCTTCAAGTTCCCTGGTGTTGTATGGGCATTTTCTGTTAAACCTTACTAATGCTTGTGTACTAAAATATCCTGCTTTAAGCCTAGGCATTGGGCTTGAGATTGTTCAAGAAACTAACTCAGTATAAGATAGAAAAGTGTGTGTGCAATAATAAGAGGCCTGTTCTAACTGTTCTGTGTGTGTAGCAGGACCCCATGATATCTGGGCGCTCAGCCAAGAGCTGACAGAAACAAACTGGTTCCTCTTAGCTTAACTGGAGACAGGGCAAAGTGTTATGTTCTGCAAACCAGTGACAGAGCAAAAGTTCTGTTTGGAGCCTGTTTCTGGGCAAAACATTCATGTTTTGTGAATCTTAATTTCACTTGCGTGGATGGAGAGACCATCCTCCTTGTTAATAAAAGCAATACCTTGATTGATTATTGATTTTGCCTCTCCCCATTATTAGTTAAAGGTAGAATTTCCACCACAGTGTCCAAATCACTAAGGACTTAAAATGGTCCACACACATGCGCACAGTTGTGAAGAGGCTGCGATAGCACCTCTTCCCCCTCAGGAGGTTGAAAAGCTTTGGCATGGGCCCTCAAATCCTCAAAGTTCTACAGCACCATTGAGAGCATCTTGACAGGCTGCATTACTGCTTGGTATGGCAACAGAACCAGCCTCAATCACAATGGCGCTCGCTACATATGGTTTTGAAACTGACCCTGTATATACAGTAGCTTACTTCTCGTGTTCTTCTTTCTTTTTTTTGTGTGTGTTTTTGTTCTACCTTGATTCTGATTACTACATTGTTGGGTTTAGAGCTAGCAATAAAGGCATTTCACTGTACTTGTGCATGCAACATTACAACTTGAAACTTGACTTTATTGATTGATCGTTTATCATAAACCTCTGTGAGCGGAACCGTTAGTGGGTTTATGTTTTCACATTAGCCCAAAACACTTTATAGCCTATTTTTGTTTTGTTTTGTGGGGGGATACTCTATTCTGCAATGCAAGGTGACACAATGTCTGTCTCGCAACCCCCAAGTCATAAATACATAGGGAACATATGCTACCCTGTAGAGAACCTAGGCCTATATTTGTACATGATAAGGTGCAATGGTAAAAAAACAAGGCTACATACCTCTGCGTGCTTGCTTTGTCGCTGTCTATTCTCAAATGCACCTTTTTGTATTTTGGCACCTCACCAGAACCAGTCCAGGGAAATACAGTAGCAACAGTTGTATATTTTAGAATCCTTTGGTTTTCTGTCCCCATATTTTAAGATTGCATATCTTGTTCATATGCATCGTCACAAAAGTGCTTGCTACACACACAAGTATTTCCATCGTATTTACTATTTCGAATTGCTACTAACAATCTTCTGCATCTCTCTGTATCGTTTATCGGAAAACAGTGACATTTGGTGCCTGCTTCCCTTGATTTCCTGTGTGAAATGACCAAACACCAGCTTGCTCGTGCTGCCAGCTCTTATTCCACTTTGCTTAACTACCTTTACCTGCGATATGCCTTACTCTATCAATTTTCAGACAAGCTCCTTCTCCCCCCCAAAACTCTACAGTGCCTTGCAAAAGTATTCATTGTGTTTTTCCTATTTTGTTGCATTACAACCTGTAATTTAAATGAATTTTTATTTGGATTAAATGTAATGGACATACACAAAATAGTCCAAATTGGTGAAGTGAAATGCAAAAAAGAATTTACAACTGAAAGTGGTGCGTGCATATGCATTCACCCCTTTTGCTATGAAGCCCCTAAATATGATCTGCTGCAACCAATTACCTTTAGAAATCACATAATTAGTTAGATTGCACACAGGTGGACTTTGTTTAAGTGTCACATGATCTCAGTGTATATATACACCTGTTCTGAAAGGCCCCAGAGTCTGCAACACCACTAAGCAAGGGGTACCCCAAGCAACCGGCACCATAAAGACGAAGGATCTCTCCAAACAGGTCAGGGACAAAGTTGTGGAGAAGTACAGATCAGGGTTGGGTTATAAAAACATGTCCGAAACATTGAACATTCCATGGAGAACCATTAAATCCGTTATTAAAAAATATAAAAAATATGGCATCACAACAAACCTACCAAGAGAGGGCCGCCCACCAAAACTCACAGACCAGGAAAGGAGGGTATTAACTAGACAGGGAGCGGTGGGTCGCTAGCGACAAAATCCCAAAGTTGAATTATTAAACATCTACCAATATACAAGTGTTTCATACTCATCAAAAGCTCTGTTTCTTGGCAATATCACAGCGTTGTCAGATTTCAAAAAGGCTTTACGGCGAAAGCTCTACATTTGATTGTTTGAGGACAGCACCTCACATACTTTCTCATAGCCATGAATTCATTAGCCAGCGTGGCACACACAACACATTTCACAGCGAAAACAAATCAATTACCTGTTGAAGAACTTCTGCTGAGGTCATCCTAAGTGTCCAACGAAGACAATCCATGGTTCTTTTGTTAGAAAAAGTCATGTATTATATCCATAAATCTCCATTTGGTTNTTGGAAAATTCAGAGTGTTTCCTATCCAATGGTACTAAATATATGCATATCCTATTTTCTGGGCCTGAATGGGAGGCATTTTACTTTGGGCACGCCAGGCTCTCCAAAACCGTCACCTCAGGAGCTGCTCCCTGAGAAGTTAAATAGAGAGGCAAAAAAGAGACCAAAGATAACCCTGAATGAGCTGCAAAGCTCCACAGCGGAGATTGGAGTATCTGTCCATAAGACCACTTTAAGCCGTACACTCCACAGAGCTGGGCTTTAACTTGTTGTGGAGCGGCAGCTGAGGGGTCGGTTTTGGAGAGTCTGGCGTGCCCAAAGTAAAATGCTTGCCACCCAGGCTCAGAAACTAAGATATGGACATAATTAGTACTATTGGATAGGAAACACTCTGAGGTTTCCAAAAGTGTTATCACTTTGTCTGTGAGTGTAAGAGAAGTCATTTGGCAGGCAAAAAACAGAGATTTTTCCATCCGGAAATGTCATTCCTTTTGGCTTATAGCTCACTTTGAGCCACTGCCTATAAAAAACTATTTATACCAGGACACTGTATGTAGTACCTACTTATTCCACTAGATGTCAGCAGTGTATAGGCAAAGTTTCATGGAAATCGGAACTAATGCGTTCTATTGAGAGAAGTTCTAGCCGAGGGACCTCTTTTTCAGTTGCACGTTTTTGAACGCACATTTTGCTGAGCGGTCCACTTTATTTGACTTATATAACGTTTAGGTGACTATCCAAGTGAAAGATTATCACTTTTATTCATAAAATATAAGCTAAGGAAGCATTTTAAATCGTTTTTGTTTTGTTGAGGGAAAGTTTATAGGTATAGTTGAACGCGTTCTCGTCACATTGGATTTTCTGAACACAAAGAGCCAACCAAAAGGAGATTTAAGGATATAATAAATTACTTTTTCTAACCAAATACCCATGGATTGTCTTCGTTGGACACTTAGGAAGCCCTCTGCAGACGTTCTACAAAAGGTAAGGCACAGGTTTTCCCTGTGAAATGCATTTTCTATCGACCGTGCTGGCTAAAGATTTCATGGTTATGGAAAATATGTGAGGTGCTAGCCTCAAACAATCAAATGTAGTGCTTTCGCCGTAAAGCCTTTTTGAAATCCGACAACGCTATGATATTGCCAAGAAGCAGAGCTTTTGATGAGTATGGAACACTTGTATATTGGTGCATTTTTAATAATTCTAGCGACCCACCGCTCCCTGACAAGTTAAGAAAGAGTGGCCAGAAAAAAGCCATTGCTTAAAGAAAAAAATAAGCAAACACGTTTGGTGTTCGCCAAAAGGCATGTGGAAGAAGGTCACCAAACATATGGAAGAAGGTACTCTGGTCAGATGAGACACAAATTTGATATTTTTGGCCATCAAGGAAAACGCTATGTCTGGTGCAAACCCAACGCCTCATCACCCAGAGAACACCATCCCCACAGTGAAGCATGGTGGTGATAGCATCATGCTGTGGTGATGTTTTTCATCGGCAGGTACTGGGAAACTGTTCAGAATTGAAGGAATGTTGGATGGCGCTAAATACAGGGACATTTTTTAGGGAAACCTGTTTCAGTCTTCCGGAGATTTGAGACTGGGACGGAGGTTCACCTTCCAGCAGGATAATGACCCTAAGCATACTGCTAAAGCAACACTTGAGGGGTTTAAGGGGAACATTTAAATGTCTTGGAATCAATTCAATTGAGAATCTGTGGTATGACTTAACTTCTTAGGGAGCGGCTCCCGAGGTGACGGTTTTGGAGAGTCTGGCGTGCCCAAAGTAAAATGCATGCCACTCAGGCCCAGGAAATATGATATGCACATAATTAGTACTATTGGATAGGACACACTCTGAAGTTTCTAAGAGTGTTAAAATCATGTATGTGAGTATAACAGAAGTGATATAACAGGCGAAAACCAGAGGAAAATCCATCCGGATTTGCAGTTTTTTTTGTAAATGCCCATCTTCTCCATTGTGCCTATTGCATACAATCTTATGTAGGACTGAGACTGCAGTACCTATGGCTTCCACTAGATGTCAACAGTCAACAGTCAAAGACTGGAAATTCTAGCAGTGACCAGAATGGATAGGGAGAGGAAATTGTCAGGCGACCACTTTTGTAAACAAGGTTTGACGCGCGCAAGATTGTGAACGCGCACCACTTTATTTTCCTTTCCTATCGTTCACGTTATCGTCCGGTTGAAATATTACAGCAAATATACCCAAAAGGATACCTAAGGATACATTAAAAATTATGTTTGATTTGTTTGTAGAAAGTGTATAGGTATAATTTGAACGTGTTCTCTTCACGGTTCAATGGGCGACTCAACGGTGGATTTTCTGATCATAACGCACCAACCAAACGGAGATTTATGGATATAATAAATGACTTTTTCTAACCAAAGAAGCATGGATTGTCTTCGTTGGACACTTGGGAAGCCCTCAGCAGAAGTTCATCAAAGGTAAGCGATTTTATGCGTTTTGTGAGACCCGTGTTGG
This sequence comes from Hucho hucho, assembly GCA_003317085.1. Lineage (NCBI taxonomy): Eukaryota > Metazoa > Chordata > Actinopteri > Salmoniformes > Salmonidae > Hucho > Hucho hucho. The sequence continues at coordinate 84,779 of QNTS01000461.1, forward strand.
GTTATGGATTTATGCTAATGCATAAATATTAGAGGTGCTACCCTCAAACAATCAAATGTTGTGCTTTCACCGTAAAGCCTTTTTGAAATCTGACAACGCTGTGATATTGCCAAGAATCAGAGCTTTTGATGACTATGCAACAATTGTATATTTATGAATGTTTAATAATTTAACTTTTGGATTTTGAATTTGGCGCCTCACATTTCACCGGGTAGTGTCCCTAAGTAGTTAAAGATTGCTGTACACCAGCGGAACCCATCCAACTTCAAGGAGCTAGAGCAGTTTTGCTTTGAATAATGGGAAAAAATCACAGTGGCTAGATGTGTCAAGCTTATAGAGACATACCCCAAGAGACTTGCAGCTGTATTTGCTGTAAAGGGTGGCTCTAAAAAGTATTGACTTAGGGGGTTGAATAGTTATGCATGCTCAAATTCTTTTTTTAAATTGTATTATTTGTTGTTATTTTCACAATAAAAACATATTTTGCATCTTCAAAGTGGTAGTCATGTTGTGTAAATCAAAATGATACAAACTCAATTTTAATTCCAGTTTGTAAGGCAACAAATGAGGAAAAATGCCAAGGGGGTTGAATAATTTCGCTAGCCACTATGTATAAGGGCATATTGTGACGTTTCTACATTGCTGGGTCTCCTCCACGAGGGTGCCCATGCAGTTTCCCATCTCTGCTGCTATGGTAGTCGGCTACATAAAGTAATGATATAAAATAATCGCAAATGTTTTAGTTGGAAAATTAGTGACTCAAAACCTATAGGACTTTTGACAAAAATAGCTCATTCTGATATACACTTTCAATGAAACAACGAATTTGGATTTCTGAATCATGAATTCACTGGCAGTGTAGTGGACAGTAACATGTGTATATACAGTATATATGATATTATAAACACCTAAAATGTGACTCGGAATAAAAAGACTAAGCAATTAGCCTATTAAAATGTTTATCTGACTCCATAAAGATAGTTCGAATATACACGCAAGCATTGGGTAATGAGTTGACGTTGACTAGCAGGAATTGGTCTGAGAATTGTCTATATCAAAGGCAGATATGTAATTAACATTGTACAATGAATGGATTCCCATACAAGGCATAACGCTTGAGTTACAAAGCATTATTCCAAGCATATAGATCCCAAGGTTAACTTAAAGGACAAAGCATGACCAAAGATGATGCTTACTAGTCCAGATGCCTAGAAGCCTAAGAAATTAGAATCTGTCACGACTTCAGCCTAATTTGGTCCCTCTCCTTTCGGGCAGCCCGAAAGCCGCCCGAATTGTTTTGTTGTTACTCAGTCCGTTTTTGTGGGCTCGTGTGTTTCCGCCATTTATTGTGTATTTTGAGTAAATTACTTTGATTACTCTATTCTGCTGTCCTGCGCCTGACTCTCCACAAAGCTACACACAGGACTATCACAGAATCAATCACCCAAAATGGAGTCAGCAGGAGCGCACCAACCTCCTCCAGTCGAGGAGCGTCTACAGCAGCACGCGATCATGTTACGGAGTCTTGGCACCGCCATGGATCGGGTGCTGAAAAGTATGGAACGATGGGAGAGAGGTTTTTCAGCGCCTCCACCTTCATCCCAACCTCCCAATCCACAACCTACACAGATGTCCACCCTTCCTTCACCTGGTCCCAGTGGAATTTGGCTCGCGCTCCCGAGGGCGAATGATGGAACGGCTGCCGGGTGCCATCTCCAGCTAGAGCTCTACCTGGCGACCGTTCACCCAGCTCCCTCGGGACGCGAGAGTGTGTCCGCCCTCGTCTCCTGCTTATCTGGGAAAGCCCTGGAGTGGGCCAACTCCGTATGGGGGGAGGACGGAGCAGCGTTGGACCACTATGAGGAGTTCACCCGCCGCTTCAGGACAGTGTTTTACCATCCACCTGAGGGTAGAGCGGCGGGTGAACGCCTGTTCCACCTCAGGCAGGAGACGAGGAGTTTTCACTGGAGTTCCGCACCCTGGCGGGATGGAATGACAGAGCCCTGATCGACCATTATAGGTGCAGTCTGCGCGAGGACGTCAGACGGGAGCTGGCCTGCAGGGACACCACCTTATCCTTTGACCAGCTGGTGGACATGTCCATCAGGCTGGATACCCTGCTGGCCACCCATGGAATTCCGGATCAGGGCCTGTTAGTTCCATCCCCCAACACCTTGGATTCTACACCTATGGAGAATGACCGCATTTCAGCCGTGCGTAATTGGCCGACTCCAACCACGGTAAAGGAAGTGCAGCGGTTCTTAGGGTTTGCCAACTACTACTGGAGGTTTATCCGGGGCTTTGGTCAGGTAGCGGCTCCTATTACTTCACTACTGAAGGGGGGGCGGTGCGACTGCAGTGGTCAGCTGAGGCGGATACGTATTTTAGTCATCTGAAGGCTCTGTTTACCTCGGCTCCCGTGCTGGCTCATCTGGATCCCTCTTTGGCATTCATAGTTGAGGTGGATGCGTCCGAGGCTGGGATTGGAGCTGTGCTGTCTCAGCGCTCGGGTACGCCACCAAAATTCTGCCCCTGTGCCTTCTTTTCGAAGAAGCTCAGCTTGGCGGAGCGAAACTATGATGTGGGGGACGGGGAGTTGTTGGCTGTCATAAAGTCTCTGAAGGCGTGGAGACACTGGCTTGAGGGGGCTAAACACCCTTTTCTCATCTGGACTGACCACCATAATCTGGAGTACATCCGGGCAGCGAGGAGACTGAACCCTCGCCAGGCAAGGTGGGCCTTGTTTTTCACCCGTTTTGTTTTCAGCCTTTCCTACAGACCAGGTTCCCAGAACGCTAAGGCAGATGCACTGTCCCGGATGATGACACAGAGGAGCGGGCCATAGATCCCACTCCCATACTTCCAGCCTCTTGCCTGGTGGCAACGGTGGTGTGGGAGCTGGACGCGGACATAGAGCAGGCTTTACGTACAGAGCCAACTCCCATTCAGTGTCCAGCTGGACGTCTGTACGTTCCGTCTGGTGTCCGCGACCGTCTGATCTATTGGGCCCACACGTCACCCTCCTCTAGTCATCCTGGCATCGGTCGGACAGTGCGCTGCCTTAGTGGGAAGTACTGGTGGCCCACCTTAGCTAAGGACGTGAGGGTTTATGTTTCCTCCTGCTCGGTGTGCGCCCAGTGCAAGGCGCCTAGGCACTGCCCAGAGGGAAATTACAACCCCTACCCATTCCACAACGGCCATGGTCACACCTGTCTGTGGATTTCCTGACGGATCTTCCACCATCACAGGGAAACACCACGATCCTGGTCGTTGTGGATCGGTTTTCAAAGTCCTGCCGCCTCCTTCCTTTGCCCGGTCTCCCTACGGCCCTACAGACTGCGGAGGCCCTGTTCACCCACGTCTTCCGGCACTACGGGATGCCTGAGGACATAGTTTCTGATCGGGGTCCCCAGTTCACGTCCAGGTTTGGAGGGCGTTTATGGAACATCCGGGGGTCTCGGTCAGCCTTACCTCAGGTTTTAATCCAGAGAGTAACGGGCAAGTTTCATCACCTGGGCAGAGATGTCCCAGAACTCAGGAGATCGAGGCTCCTGCGGTGGATGAGTGGTTTAAACGCTCAGAGGAGACCTGGGAGGCCGCCCATGTGCACCTACAAAGAGCTGTGAGGCGGCAGAAGGCTGACCGCCACCGCAGTGAGGCCCCGGTGTTCGCACCAGGGGACAGAGTCTTGCTCTCGACCCAAAACCTGCCCCTCCGCCTGCCCTGCCAGAAGCTGGGCCCATGGTTTGTGGGGCCCTTTAAAGTCCTGAGGAGATTGAACGAGGTATGTTATAAATTACAGCTCCCCCCAGATTACCGTATTAACTCCTCGTTCCATGTGTCTCTCCTCAGGCCGGTGGTAGCTGGTCCACTCCAGGAATCTGAGGTGCGGGAGGTCCCCCCCCCCCCGGACATCGAGGAGGCCCCGGCATATGCTGTCCGAGCCATCATGGACTCAAGGCACCGGGCGAGGGGCCTCCAGTACCTCGTGGAGTGGGAGGGGTACGGCCCGGAGGAGAGATGTTGGCTGCCGGTGGAGGACATCCTGGACCCGTCGTTACTGCTGGAGTTTCACCGTCTCCACCCGGATCGCCCTGTGCCTCGTCCTCCGGGTCGTCCCCGAGGCCGGTATCAGCGCGCGGCGTCAAAGGGGGAGGGGGGTTCTGTCACGACTTCAGCCGAAGATGGTCCCTCTCCTTGTTCGGGCGGCTTTCGGCAGTTGACGTCTGCGGTTTTCTAGCTACCGCCGATCTACTTTTCATTTTCTATGTTTTTTTCTTCAATATACACACCTGGTTTCCAATCACTAATTACATGTTCCTTATTTAAACCTCTGTCCCCCCCATATCTTTGTGATTGATTGTTGTGTTGTTACTCAGTCCGTTTTTGTGGGCTCGTGTGTTTCCGCCATTTATTATGTATTTTGAGTAAATTACTTTGATTACTCTATTCTGCTGTCCTGCGCCTGACTCTCCACACAGCTACACACAGGACTATCACCTGATCCTGCAACCTTCCTCCATGGATTGGATACAGGATAAGCAAGAGAACAAAGGCATTTAACCTCTCAGGGATCACTGGGGCGCTAGCGCCCCACTCCCGACACTACCAGGTGAAATGTGAGGCGCCAAATTCAAAATCCAAAAGTTGAATTATTAAACATCCACCAATATACAAGTGTTCCATACTCATCAAAAGCTCTGTTTCTTGGCAATATCACAGCGTTGTCAGATTTCAAAAAGGCTTTACGGCGAAAGCACAACATTTGATTGTTTGAGGGTAGCACCTCACATACTTTTCTCATAGCCATGAATTCATTAGCCAGCGTGGCACACACATAACACATTTCACAGCAAAAACAAATCAATTACCTGTTGAAGAACTTCTGCTGAGGTCTTCCTAAGTGTCCAACGAAGACANTATACCTATAAACTTGTCCAAGAACAATCAAACATCATTTTAAATGTATCCTTAGGAACACTTTTACGTATATTTACTATAATAAATCAACCAGAATATAAACTGAGCTCTAAAGACGGTAAAAAACACAGTGCGCGCTTCCCAAGAGCGCGCGCCCAGTCCTATAGAGTTCCAAAGAGGCACTTCCTTATTCCCTCTTCTTCTCTGCTCTAAAGCATCTGAACAGAATCAAAACACTGTCTCGAGACTGTTGACATCTAAAGGAAGCGATAGGTACTGCATTCATATGCCCTTATATTGGCATTTTCATGAGGGAGGGGTTCCAAATGAGGCACTCTGTGAAAACCACTTTCTCCAGGACAGAAATTCCTCTGGGTTTTGCCTGCCATATCCGTTCTGTTTTACTCACAGACAAATGGTTAACAGTTTTACAACATTCAGAGTGTTTCCTATCCAATGTGCATATCCTATTTTCTGGGCCTGAATGGGAGGCATTTTACTTTGGGCACACCAGGCTCTCCAAAACGGTCAAGTTGTGCAGTGATCCCTAACAAGTTAATTCCATTCATAACATCTGAAGGTGTAACCTTTCAACTCAAGACCAACCACCATTGGGCAATCAGTTTACAGTAACCTAACCAACAAGGCCCAATCTCCACAGGGTGTCACAGCATGTAGAGGCTTGTGTGGGAGATGAGACCAATGTCAATGAGACTGAATTCCTGAGAGAACAATAGAGCCTCCTTGAGAGTAATTTAGAGTTCACTCTGTACAGATACAAGTTACCACAGAGATCATACATCCATATAGATAGCATCAGTGTTATCCTCAGTGAACAAGTTTCAGATAGCCTACACCGTCACATGATCTGTTTTTTCAGCTGTTTCAGTACAGCACTACAGGGAGGGAGAGAGAGCAGACTCGTTTCAATATATGGAATCACTTGAGAGTTTGGGGATTTTGGGTTAACTTCTCCATTTATCCTTAAGAGTCTAAACTACTAAGCTAACTAGGCAAGTCAGTTAAGAAAAAAATCTTATTTTCAATGACAGCCTAGGAACAGTGGGTTTAACTGCCTGTTCAGGGGCAGAATGGCAGATTTGTACCGTGGGGAATTGAACTTGCAACCTTTCGGTTCCTAGTCCAACGCTCTAACCACTAGGCTACCCTGCCGCCCCATTTGATTTAAGGGGTGAACTTAATTTTTTGTTGTTGATAGTATTGTTAGTTCGATAGTATTTCAATTGATTGACGTGCAATGTAATCCTATTACATTTGGCACATTCTGCATATCAGCTTCTGTATGAGCTAACGATCAGTACAAGTAGAATGAGTAGACGGAAGCATACACTTGTTGCACTTCCTATTGTAATTTTCCATCGACCGCTCTTAAACAGGAAATATGTCTAATGAGACTAAGATGTTGAAGCTATTGTTTGATCACAGTTGTGCAGTTGTGTTATGGAAATTTTGTTCTCAATGTTCATAAACTGAACTTCAATTAAACAACTCCGTCTGTAACCCAGAATTTGTAAGATACTGGTTGAAATAAGACAGACAGGAGCCCAGTCTACAATGGTCAAAGGTAAATAGTTTAATTCACGGGAGAGCTCTGAGCTCTAAAAGGTGTACACAGTCTCTTATATGGTACAATGTTGAAAAACAAAGATACAAAGGCCCCACCATTTTCCCCACCCTTTCCAAGAAATAGTGTCTTCCCACAGTACCCATTCATTCCTTATCACAATCTTTGCAACATAAGTCAAACTTGGGCGGCTCTTTAACTATCCCTCCTGTCTTCAAGGACAGGAGCCTCTCGCATGTGTCTGGTAGAATCAAAGAATTCTTTGTTCGCCCAGATACTCCCTAAATGAAGTCATACCAGCTTGTTGCACTTCTGCACACAAAGTTAATATCTAGACACACACACATCAATTGGACTACCATCTGTCTTATATCTCTATTGCATACATTTTCAGAATGGAATATTCTTAGATGTACAAACATTTAGTCATAACCATAAAATCTATAACAAGTTGTCACACAAGGTCTTAACTAGGAGGTAAAAAAAGACATGCGGAAAAATTGATTAGCATAGGCCTTCACATAGCATAGCGTAGGCTGCTGTATGTTTAACAAAATATGTTGTGGAATGCCATTCAATATTTTTTTGTGGGTGTACAAGTATTGATTTTGTAGGAATTGATTTCATTTGATTTCGAACCATTTATCTATTTATTTTATTTTATTTGTAAAGCCTCATATGAATGAAAAACATTCGAAAGATGTACTGTTACTAACGTAATTTGACTTAGCACATGTACAGTGAAGTACTTGAACTGATGTAATGTTTCCCATGCATTAAATCCAGTGGAGGCTCCTCAGAGGAGGAAGGGGAGGAATTTCATAAAAATAAAAATTGTAAAACATAAAGTTATCATTTTTAGATAAAACTATACTAAATATATTCACAAAACACTGGTTTGCAATGAAGGTCTACAGTAGCTTCGACAGCACTCTGTAGGGTAGCACCATGGTGTAGCCGGAGGACAGCTAGCTAGCTTCCATCTTTCTCTGGGTACATACCTCACCCCCTTCCATAGAATTACACAGTAATTATGACAACCTCCAACCCATCAGAGCTCTTGCAATATGAACTGACATGTTGTTCACCCAATCAAAGGATCAGAGAATTAATCTAGTACTGAAAGCATGAGCTACATCTAGCTAGCACTGCAGTGCATAAAATGTGGTGAGTCGTTGACTCAGAGAGAAAGACAATAGTTGAACAGTTTTTCATAAATTAATTTCTTCCAAAATCAAATCAAATCAAATTTTATTTGTCACATACACATGGTTAGCAGATGTTAATGCAAGTGTAGCGAAATGCTTGTGCTTCTAGTTCCGACCATGCAGTAGTATCTAACAAGTAATCTAACAAATTCACAACAACTACCTTATACACACAAGAGTAAAGGAATGAATACGAGTATGTACATATAAATATATGGATGAGCGATGGCTGACCGGCATAGGCAAGATGCAGTAGATGGTATGGAGTACAGTATATACACATATATATATATATATATGAGATGAGTAATGTAGGATATGTAAACATTATATAAATGGCATTGTTTAAAGTGGCTAGTGATACATTATTTCATACAATTATAATTATTAAAGTGGCTAGAGATTTGGGTCGATGGCCGAACGGCATAGGCAAGATACAGTAGATGGTTTAGAGTACAGTGTATACATTTGATATGAGTATGTCGGATACGTAAACATTATATACAAAATTGTTTAAAGTGGCTAGTGATACATTGTTACATCCAATTCCTATGTTTAAAGTGGCTAGAGATTTAAGTCAGTATGTTGGCAGCAGCCACTCAATGTTAGTGATGGCTGTTTAACAGTCTGATGGCCTTGAGGTAGAAGCTGTTTTTCAGTCTCTCGGTCCCAGCTTTGATGCACCTGTACTGACCTCGCCTTCTGGATGATAGCGGGGTGAACAGGCAGTGGCTCGGGTGGTTGTTGTCCTTGATGATCTTTTTGGCCTTCCTGTGACATCGGGTGGTGTAGGTGTCCTGAAGAGCAGGTAGTTTACCCCCGGTGATGCGCTGTGCAGTCCTCACTACCCTCTGGAGAGCCTNCCTCGATGTGGATAGGGGGGTGCTCCCTCTCCTGTTTCCTGAAGTCCACGATCATCTCCTTTGTTTTGCTGACATTGAGTGAGAGGTTATTTTCCTGACACCACACTCCGAGGGCCCTCACCTCCTCTCTGTAGGCCGTCTCGTCGTTGTTGGTAATCAAGCCTACCACTGTAGTGTCGTCAGCAAACTTGATGATTGAGTTGGATGCGTGCTTGGCCACGCAGTCATGGGTAAACAGGGAGTACAGGAGAGGGCTGAGAACGCACCCTTGTGGGGCCCCAGTGTTGAGGATCAGCGGGGTGGAGATGTTGTTTCCTACCCTCACCACCTGGGACCGGCCCGTCAGGAAGTCCAGGACCCAGTTGCACAGGGCTGGGTCGAGACCCAGGGTCTCGAGCTTAATGACGAGCTTGGAGGGAACTATGGTGTTAAATGCTGAGCTGTAGTCGATGAACAGCATTCTTACATAAGTATTCCTCTTGTCCAGATGGGTTAGGGCAGTATGCAGTGTGATTGCGATTGCGTCGTCTGTGGACCTATTGGGACGGTAAGCAAATTGGAGTGGGTCCAGGGTGTCTGGCAGGATGGAGGTGATATGATCCTTGACTAATCTCTCAAAGCACTTCATGATGACGGAAGTGTGGTGGGTGGTATATGGGGCTTTGGTAACAAAAAGGATGGCACTGTGATAGACTGCATCCAATTTGTTGAGTAGAGTATTGGAGGCTATTTTGTAAATGACATCACCGAAGTCGAGGATCGGTAGGATGGTCAGTTTTACGAGGGTATGTTTGGCAGCATGAGTGAAGGATGCTTTGTTGCGAAATAGGAAGCCAATTCAAGATTTAATTTTAGATTGGAGATGTTTGATGTGAGTCTGGAAGGAGAGTTTACAGTCTAACCAGACACCTAGATATTTGTAGTTGTCCACATAATCTAAGACAGAACCGTCCAGAGTAGTGATGCTGGACGTGCGGACAGGTGCGGGCAACGATCGGTTGAAGAGCATGAATTTAGTTTTACTTGCGTTTAAGAGCAGTTGGAGGCCACGGAAGGAGAGTTGTATGGCATTGAAGCTCATCTGGAGGGTAGTTAACACAGTGTCCAAAGAGGGGCCAGAAGTATACAGAATGGTGTCGTCTGCGTAGAGCTGGATCAGAGACTCACCTGCAGCAAGAGCGACATCATTGATGTATACAGAGAAGAGAGTCGGCCCAAGAATTGAACCCTGTGGCACCCCCATTGAGACTGCCAGAGGCCCGGACAACAGGCCCTCTGATTTGACACACCAAACTCTATCGGAGAAGTAGTTGGTGAACCATGCGAGGCAATCATTTGAGAAACCAAGGTTGTCTAGTCTGCCGATAAGGATGTGGTGATTGACAGAGTCGAAAGCCTTGGCCAGATCAATGAATACGGCTGCACAGTAATGTCTCTTATCGATGGCGGTTATGATGTCGTTTAGGACCTTGAGCGTGGCTGAGGTGCACCCATGACCAGCTCTGAAACCAGATTGCATAGCGGAGAAGGGAGTGTGGGATTCGAAATGGTCGGTTTGTTAATCACATTAAAATAGAAATTAGTTGCACTCAAATAGCAAAACAAATTCAGGAGACACTATAACAATTCAGTGGTGTTGTATAAAAGCAATTAAACCAAAAAATCAACTTCTATGGTTGAAAATGGCCTTCTATGGTTGAAAATGGCCTATGTGGCATAAATATGAGTCACAAAAATGAATTCTAATGTCAAAATTGACTACAAAGTGTAAATGAAATACATTTGGTTATAAAGTCAGTATCGTCCAAAACTGAGATTTGCGAGATGATCAGGAAAAATGTGTTGGGTATAGATTACAATCATGCACACGTTTGCCAATGTCTGCCCAATAGCGGACATAAATTTGGAGGCCTGGATGTACTTACCACAAATTCCTTGTTTGCTACATTCGCCGTATTGTACTTTGCTTCTCCGGTACTGTTTTTCATTTTTTCTTTTATCGTCATTAGCACAGTATACATGATCCCAATTCTAGCTTCAAGATGTCAACAATTAAAAAAAAACACAAGTACCAGCTTCATGAGGAATGCTTTTCCAACAGTTTGACGTATGCTGAGCACTTGTTGGCTGCTTTTCCTTCACTCTGCATTCCAACTCATCCCAAACCATCTCAATTGGGTTGAGGTCGGGTGATTGTGGAGGCCAAGTCTTCTGATGTAGCACTCCATCACTCTCCTTCTTGATTACATAGCCTTTACACAGCATGGAATAGTGTTGGGTATTTGTCCTGTTAAAAAACAAATGATAGTCCCACTAAGGACAAACCAGATGGGATGGCGTATCGCTGCAGAATGCTGTGGTAGCCATGCTGGTTAAGTGTGCCTTGAATTCTAAATAAATCAGTGTCACCAGCAAAGCAGCCCCACACCATCACACCTCCTCCTCCATGCTTCACGGTGGGAACCACACTTGCAGAGATCATCTGTTCAACTACTCTGCATCGCACAAAGACACAGTGGTTGGAACCAAAAATCACAACTTTGGACTCATCAGACCAAAGGACAGATTTCTACCGGTCAAATGTCCATTGCTCGTGTTTCTTGGCCCAAGCAAGTCTCTTCTTCTTATTGGTGTCCTTTAGTAGTGGTTTCTTTGCAGCAATTCGACCATGAAGGCCTGATTCAATCTATCTCCTCTGAACAGTTGATGTTGAGATGTGTCTGTTATTTGAACTCTGTGAAGCATTTATTTGGGCTGCAATCTGAGGTACAATTAACTCTAATGAACTTATCCTCTGCAGCAGAGGTCTTCCTTTCCTGTAGTGGTCCTCATGAGAGCCAGTTTCATCGTAGCGCTTGATGGTTTTTGCGACTGCACTTGAAGAAACTTTCAAAGTTCTTGACATTTTCCGGATTGATTGACCTTCGTGTCTTAAAATAATGATGGACTGTCATTTCTCTTTGCTTATTTTAGCTGTTCTTGCCCTAATATGGACTTGGTCTTTTACCAAATAGAGATATTTTTTTGTATACCACCCCTACCTTGAAGGAAAGAAATTCCACAAAATAACCTTTAACAAGGCACACCTGTTAATTAGAAACACATTCCAGGTGACTACCTCATGAAGCTGGTTGAGAGAATGCCAAGAGTGTGCAAAGCTGTCATCAAGGCAGTAGGTGGCTACGTTGAAGAATCTCAAATACAAAATATATTTTGATGTAAGACTTTGTTTGGTTACTACATGATTCCATATGTTACTTCGTAATTATGTAGAAAATAGTAAACATTAAGAAAAACCCTTGAATAAGTAGGTGTGTCCAAACTTTTGACTGGTACTGTATGTTATCCGATGTTAGCAAGTTATTGATTTCATGAACCTTATTTATAAGACTACATATGAGATATTCTTAGCCCTTTCCTGGGTAGCTTATCGGAGATTGACATAATATGTAGAAAATAATAATAATAAGTAAAATAAAAACATTGTTTTGCTAATACGGCGCTTGTGAGTGTCAGTTTGTGTATGTGTTTGTACATGTGATGTTGGGTGGAAGCTACTGACCCAGAATCTTTTCTTGTCCTGGGTCTGTTTTTCCAGACGTCTGTAATGATGATTCACAGACAGTGCTGATGTAATCTCGCGTGGACTTACAGTTTGTTGATATCGAACTGAAAACTGTTCTTAAGTTCTTGGACCTCTTGTTAGTCGAGCACCAGTATTTGGACACAGCTCTTAAAGCTATTTTCCTGTTGCTGTAACAATTTCTCATATACATCTTGTTGTTGTTTTAAAAGATTTCACATCTGTGAGGGTGAAACACTGTCCTCTCCATTACTCCAACCTTTAACTTTGGGAGGCAAGATGGTAGCAACTTTGGCTAAAAGGCTCTGCGTGGTCAATCTGACTTCTGAAGTGGCCTTTACTGCAATGCAGCCTCCGCAGACTTCAGGGCTTTCATACTTCTTGCGCTTAGCAGAGCTATTGTGACGGAAGTTGTTAAGGAAGTGAGGTTGTGTTTATACAGGATGTACCGCCCCCACCTACCTTCAACCAATCATGTCAATGTGATGCTATACGAGCCCTCTGCATTGTTACAACATTTAAGAGGCACACGGCTTTAAGGCTGGTACTCCACGTAATTCCAGACAGCACGCGCTCGCAGAACCGATGGAAACAGCCTCAAACAGCAGGGATTTAAACAGCCACAAGCCCAAGACTATCCGTGGTCCCAGCCACAAGGGCTAACCGTTTCGCAGGCTGTGTTCAAGGAAACCATGTTAGCTTGAAAGCTAGCAGCTAGGTTAGCTGCTTTGCCAAGCAGCATCTCTTCAGACTTTAGTAACCTGGGACAGATACTGTAATAGCAGTGCCAGTAACTGAGGCTAGAGCAGGGTGAATGGGCTGGTGTGGATAAAATGCCAGAGCCAAATTCTTGTCCCAGTCCGCTCCTGCTCAGGAGGCTTTTGGAAATCGATTCAAATGCAGCCCCACTTAAGCAGGTGCGACCCATCAGTACATTAGTCCGTAACGGTATGACATATTGATCAACGGCAAGAGTTTGTGTCTTTAAACTAATGCATAACCTTTTATGAGTCACGTGGCTGTTCCCTGCATGAAACCAACAGAGAGCAGTCTGTCCCTATCAAATAAAGTGAGTCTACTTGGAGTTATACTAGAGAACTGAGGTAGTCACTTCAAAGACAAAAACTGAAATAGGGAAAATAGCAGATTCATTAGGATACTATGATTAGTATTTTTTCAATCAGATCTTGATATACTTTCTTTCATAGTTTGCTCCTCTAGCTAATGATCTCTAAGTATAATGCAACAGGTTATTGATTTGGAGTCATGATGCAGCAAATAAGTCTATCCATGTGTGTCCCCAATGTCGTAGGTTTTAGTATTCCTGTGATGGTTTCATAACATATGAGACTTTTTTCATATGTGGTTCAATATTCATTGAAATGATGTGAAACAACGTTGATTCAATCAGTGTGTGCCCAGTGGGTAGTGTGTCTGGGATCAGGCTACTGTGTACATCCAGGCAGTGTGGATGTAACAGGACAGGAAAGGAACAGGATTGTGCAATTAACCACACCCTATACAAGTCCACAAGGGTTTCAAGTGACAGGTTTTCAGAAACACACACAATGACACAGATACTCTGACACACATAATTACCCAGATGCATGACCCATATCCTGGGCTCAGAGGTGAGCGAGAGGACAGAAAGGGAAGCCCTACGGCATTTGACATTTATTAGGCCAGGCCCACAACTTCACAGGGGGTTGAGACAGGTTTTCAGAAACTCACACAATGACACAGACACTGACACACATAATTACCCAGATGCATGACCCATATCCTTGGCTCGGAGGTGAGCAAGAGGACAAAAAGGAAGCCCTACAGCGTTTGACATTTATTAGGCCAAGTGTGTGTAACTACATTACATCTTGCCCTCTAGGAATCACTGCAGACACACCATGACACTGAGCCCTGCAGCTATCTCAATGCAGATGACAAATTACACATCAGTTTGACCTACATTTGGAATAGCTGTGAATTCCACCACTACCACTCCACACCACAAATGCTATCATATGAGGAATCATGAATGCTCTAAGTTTGCACAGAGTTCACTTCAATTATATGAGTGAATACAATCCTTGTAGGTCCCTGATTGATTTGGGAAGGAATGGCAAGTGTCTACGGCACAGAAAGCACATACTGTTGAATTTGAGATTTCCACTGACACCAGTAACAGCTGTCACTATCAACCCCTAAATGATAGCAATGTGCACAATGACTCTTGGAGGCTGTATTTGGGTCAATAACCTTTCAGTAATATTGACTCATGGCTACTTTACTACAGGATAATCCATAATTCAAGAAGTTGTAAATAAGTGTTAGTGTCGTTCAAGCATTAGTAGGGAGAGGAGAGATTATTATGATGCAATGCATTTTCAATGGAAAGTAAATAATTTTGTCTTTTGAGTTACAGTGAAATATTCTACAAATGCTCTGCAAATTCAGAAAAAAATGCAGGCTGGTTAAATGTTTTGTTTGTTTGAACTATTTGATGAAATATGCAATACTCCTGGGAAGTGTCATTTTTAGTATGATTATTATGTTGTTGTTTGTCGAAACTTTGCCGCAAGTGGATCTTCCAGCAAGACAATAACCCCAAGCTCACATCATAATACAAAAATAAATGGTTCATTGACCATAAAATCAACATTTTCTAATGGCCATCTCAGTCTCTTTACCCCATTTGTAAACCTGTTGTTTGAATTGAAGGGAGCAGTCCATAAGCGCATGTGAAGGACATCAAGGATCTGGAAAGATTCTGTATGGAGGAATGGTCTAAGATCCCTCCCAATGTGATTTGGACGAGGACTTCAATGAGTTGAGTAAGGAGGCACTATAGAGACCAGCGGGCGGGCAAACCTGGTGAGACTACGGCAGTGAATGATTATATGTATTGCCTCTACCCTCTGTTCTATTGCTGAATGTGCAGTCGCTGGAGTCCCGTAAGAGCAGGCGGCGTGGTGTGTGTCTCTGTCACACCCTGATCTGTTTCACCTGTCTTCGTGCTTGTCTCCACCCCCCCTCCAGGTGTCGCCCATCTTCCTCATTATCCCCAGTGTATTTATACCTCGGTAACTCACAAGGATGATTGTCCCATGGTGATTTTTCTCTCCTGTCTCACTTGAAGGGAAGTGTGTGTTCATACGTGATGGGGGCCCAGGGAACTGACCTGATCTGATTTCCTCTCTGCTTCCTAGGAGAGAGACCAGGACCCCACAGTCAGAGGAACGAAAGGGAACTGACAAGAGACAGGTAAGTTCTATGGTAATGTGGCTGATATGAGTTATATCGGTTCTATCAATCAGTGCTGTTTTCAAAGGATAGTTAGGATAACTATACGTGGCTAGTGGCATAGCTAGTTGGCTAACACACACACACACACACTGTGAACCAGATAGACAAACAAATCGGCAAACACGTTGTCTTGCATGTAAACATAACTGAAGGAGAAAATATCAAATGACTGAAATAACAGGTACCAAGCTGTGATAGCAAACCTCTGTTGTTAAACCAGCCCCCCGCTGGCTTTCTAACTCTCATCTCCATTTCAATATTTCATTGGCTAGCGGTATGCTTCTCGAAAGTGATGGCGGAAGTGGCCACAGCTGTAGCCACATCACTAGCAGGAAAGCGGCAGGCTGGTACTGCCGGAAGGGACCCTTCATCTGGGATATCCAGCACACCAGGGGACTGTCAAATAAATTATGCATTAGATGTTTGAAGCTTGTTTGGAATGTTGGCATGTGTGTTTATGCATGTTTTAATGTGCAATATTCATGTGGCAAACATAAATGGTAAATATTAAAATAAAAAAATACCCCACATAGTAGAATTGGAGTATTAGTTGATAGTGATTGGATGATGGTGTTCTTGCAGTTTAACATACTTCAGCCAACATCGTTTAAATTGATAATGGCTTTCAGCAGATGTTTCTCACAAATGTTTTACTAACTGACATCTTGATTGTCTATTGCATTTACAGTATGTGACAGATGGATAGAATGGTGTAGAGTAAAAACAAAAACAAGTATAGACTTCCTGATGAATGGAATTGGACAGAAATATCCGACGTCTCGAAGTTCAACTACAGAAAAATAAAACAAAGTATGTTGTACTTCTCATTCCATTAAAGTATAGTCATTATTACGTTAATGACTGATAGACCACCCTTTATCAGGTTTTCACAGAAAAAGCCACAACGTATTGAAATTTATTCAATTATTCACCGTCACTCAAATAAATTGTGCATCATAAAAGGTGCTTTAAAAAGCTTTCCAATTTCACGTACAACAGCCAAAAATGTGTTTAGTTTAGTTCCTAATGAGCTCTCCTGGAGCTATTCTTTTAAAAGGTTGCTTCTGTTTCACCAGCTCTATAGTAGAATCGGTTATGAATTTTTTTGTTGAATAAGAGATGAAGTGTTTCCACCGGGCTGAGTGCTGTGCTCTAAATTGGCATTTAAACGTCACGTTGTATTACCGAAACACTGGAATCCCGGCACTATGTATTGTTTGTAAGCACACATCCATTCCAATGTCCTAACAGGGTAGATGTGACAGGCTGAAATAACACCGTAAACAGATTCCATTTTCTCCAGAGTTTCTAAGCAACAGGAAGAAGTCACTATACCTGTACTAGGAATATTGTGCACAGCATCATGGCTGCCATATGAAAACAGTCCACATTTAACAACCTTGTTTAGAACATTTGTCTTCCTGTATAATTTATTTTCGCTATTAGCAGAATAAGAGGGCACACTTCATGTCTCACTTTAACTTCAATATGTTTTAATTAAAAAAATAATACAAAACTGCAGAACTATGCACAGTACACAGGGTACAGTACTGTACAGCAGAATGCGAAAGCTTTTGAAGTCTTACACCAAGGCAGATACAGTAAAAGGGAGAAAGATTCAGGAGAGAGATACTGTTTAGTGAAAGGTTTGTGTAGACAGTCATCAGAAGACACAAATGCCCAGGGATGATTTCTCTTTTGAGTGATATTCCCATTGATCCAGTGGTTCTCAAACTGAAAGGCTAATGTTGGTGCCTGAGAAATTGCTCTGAGTATGTTGTGAATTAGATTTTCATGACAGAACATGAACTGTAATAAAATTCAGGACCTGTTGCTGTAGTCAAAAGGGTCAGCAAGATTTTTGAAAGCCCACTCTTTGGCAGTGGCATAGACTGATGGCTTGGCGAACAGGATCATATTAATTTTGATAAGGATGTAATGCACCAATGTTGACAGGCAGTTGATTTGACAGAGGTGTTATGTGCTAGCACAGCATTGCTGGAATCAGATGTGTACAGTATACAAGCAAAACAAACTTAATTCTGAACATTTAACTCTCACCATGTTTATATATTTGTAGAATGTTGATGTGTTTTACATCCCTAATGACAGTGCAGGCTGTAATTGTTTTACTAATGTTTCAACTATGTCAAACGTCAATTGGAAGGTGACCAGGGATTTGAATGGTTTGGAATGTATTGATTTCATACAGGACCTCAGAGCTAGTCGAATCGAAGGGCAGAAAGAGATTATCTTGTATACTGATGCCCCTCGTGTCTCATCTAACAGCAGGATATGTCAGGTTGGATTGACTATCATATTCTAGATTATGAAATAAGCATAGTATAGGAAAAAAAAATATATTTTTATGAACAGTGCACAATTTCAGGGTGACAATCTCCACAATTTCTTCAACATTAAAACTAATGAAGAGGAATTTGTCAAACCACTTATCGGAAGAGTACTTTTCAAACGTAATGAATGCAAGCCTCTTTGGAGAGATCCGACATAGCCACGAGGATTCCCTCTTCTCTTTTGTGCTGTTCTAAGACATGAGTACCACTTAGCAAGACACTGTGGACTGCCGGCTGTAAGGATCATTAGACAGACTTAACCAGGTGTGGGATTTGGGTAAGGTGGCCAGATCTGTGTGTGTGTGTGTGTGTGTGAGGTGTGCTGGAGGGATAGACAAGCAGCAGGGCGAATCGTGACCGGTCCACTCCCACAAACCTGCTGAGATTGATATTTTGGCTTCTCTTCCACCATTGTAGCTCTTCACTGAGTTAAGTCCTGGGAGACACCCCTCTACCTCTTCGCTTTGAAATGGGACACTTGCACATATCCAACAATTCACTCACTGCTGTGGCTGGGATTCCACGTCTGCCTATTTTGAGCATTTGAAATTAGATTGCTATTCCTTTCTCCAGAAATAACGGCTCAACTGATGGAAATAGTTAGTGATGGTTGTAGGAGGGGTGATGTCATGAGTAATTGGCCAGGATGTTATGTTTAGGCTAAAATTGCAGAGGGCGCATTACAAGCAGTATTACCGTGCTATTTACTGTAGGTTATGGGTTATAAATGGTGTGTGCAGTTACAATAACAGAACATTGCTACACTGTAAAATATATATATTTTAAAATAAGATAAAGTTAGCCAACCAGCTGCAATAGAATTGTGAGTTTGCTCAACAAAAAAGCATTGAAGTTTATTCAACGTACAATTGTAAGGGAACCACCAAATATACAGTACACTCCCCTCCTTATGTACAGTGCCTTCAGAAAATATTCATACCTCTTGACTTATTCCACATTTTGTTACAGACTGAATTCAAAATGTATTAATTGGATTGTTTTTCTCACCCATCTACACAGAATATCCCATAATAAAAAAGTTAAAACATGCAAATGTATTGAAAACAAAATACAGAAATATGTCATTTACATAACTATTCCCACCCCTGATTAAATACATGTTACAATCACCTTTGGCAGTGACTACAGCTGTTTCTATGTAAGTCTCTAAGAGCTTTGCACACCTGTATTATACAGTATTTGCACATTATTGGTTGTTGCTAGACAGCCATTTTCAATCCGATTTAATAACTTCTTAGGGCTAGGGGGTAGTATCCTGAATTTCCGCATGTCTGACGTGCCCAAAGTAAACTGCCTGTTACTCAGGCCCAGAATCTAGGATATGCATATAATTGGTAGTATTGGATTGAAAACACTCAGTTTCTAAAACTGTTAAAATAATGTCTGTGAGTATAAAATAACTGATATGGCAGGCAAAAACCCCAGGAAAAGCCATCCGGAAATAATTGTTTTTGAGGTCACAGGTCTTTCCAATGAGTCCCTATTGACTATAGAGGAAAATAGCTCGCAGATTGCAGTTTCTATGACTTCCACTAGATGTCAACAGTCTTTATACAAGGTTTCAGGCTTGTTTCTTGAAAAACGAACAAGAAATTGTAGTTTTTCCAACGTGTGCCTCATTAGAACACAGGTGTTTTGGCATGTGTGACTGAGGTGCGCGCTCTTCGTTATTTCTCATCCCTATTGAACATACTATTCTCCATCTGAAATATTATTGTTTATATAGATATTAGACACCCTGAGGATTAATTAGAAACATCGTTTGACTTTTTTGGATTCCTTTGTCTGCATGTTGGACGAGTGGATTACATAAATTGATGGCGCCTACTAATTTTACTTTTTGGGATATAAAGAAGGACTTTATCGAACAAAACAACCATTCTTTGTGTAGCTGGGACGCTTGTGATTGCAAACAGAGGAAGATCTTCAAAGGTAAGTGATTTATTTTATCGCTATTTTTGATTTTGTGACGACTGTGCTGGTTTGAAAATTGTGTTGTAGTGGTCCTCAAACAATCGAATGTTATGCTTTCGCTGTAACGTTTTTTTGAAATCGGACAACGCAGTTCGATTACCAAGATTCTAAGCTTTTGAATGATGTATAACACTTGTATTTTCATGAATGTTCAATATGACGATTTATTTATTTTAATTTGGCGCGCTGCAATTTCACCGGATGTTGTCAAATGATCCCGCTAATGTTAGCGGGATCGGATCCCCAAGTTAAGTCAAAACTGTAACTAGGCCACTTGGGAACATTCATTGTTGTCTTGGCAAGCAACTCCAGTGTATATTTGCCCTTGTGTTTTAGTTTATTGTCCTGCTGAAAGGTGAATTTGTTTCCCAGTGTCTGTTGGAAAGCAGACTGAACCAGGTTTTCCTCTAGGATTTTGCCTCTGCTTAGCTCTATTCTGTAACATTTTATCCCCCTAAAAAATTCCCTTGCAGATGACAAGCATACCCATGACACGATGCACCCACCACCATGCTTGAAAATATGAATAGTGGTACTCTGTGATGTGTTGTGCTGGATTTGCCCCAAACATAACACTTTGTATTCAGGACATGAAGTTAATTTCTTTACCACATTTTTTGCAGTTTTATTTGAGTACCTTATTGCTAACAGGATGCATATTTTGGAATATTTCATTCTGTACAGGCTTCCTTTTTTTTCACTCTGTCATTTAGGTTAGTATTATGGAGTAACTACGATGTTTATCCATCCTATCACAGCCATTAAACTCTGTAACTGTTTAAATGTCATCATTAGCTTAAGGGGGAAATCCCTAAATGGTTTCCTTCTTCTCCGGCAACTGAGTTAAGAAGGACACCTGTATCTTTGTACTGAATGGGTGTATTGATACACCATCAAAAGTGTAATTAATAACTTCAACATGCTCAAAGGGATATTCAAAGTATGCTTTTTTTTACCCATCTACCAATAGGTGACCTTCTTTGCATGGCATTGGAAAACCTCCCTGGTCTTTGTGGTTGAATCTGTGTTGGAAATTCACTGTTCGACTGAGGGACCTTAGAATTATCTGTATGTGTGGGGTATTGAGATGAGGTAGTCATTCAAAAATCATGTTAACTACTTAGGGAGCAGTGGGGCACTAGCGCTAGCTCCCCACTCCGAACACTACCCGGTGAAATGCAAGGCGCCAAATCCAAAAGTTGAATTATTAAACATTCATCAACATACAAGTGTTGCATAGTCATCAAAGGCTCTGCTTCTTGGCAATATCACAGCGTTGTCAGATTTCAAAAAGGCTTTACGGCGAAAGCACAACATTTGATTGTTTGAGGGTAGCACCTCCAATATTTCTGCATTAGCATAAATTCATAAACCATCGCGGTTCACACAAAACACATTCAAATCGAAAACAAATCCCTTACCTTTTGAAGAACTTCTGCTGAGGGCTTCCCAAGTGTCCAACGAAGACATCCAATGGTTCTTTTGTTAGAAAAAGTTATTTATTATATCCATAAATCTCTGTTTGGTTGGTGCGTTATGTTCAGAAAATCCAACGTCGAATCGCCCATTGAAACGTGAAGAGAACGCGTTCAAATATACCTATAAACTTTTCCTAAACAAATCAAATACCAGTTAAAATGCATCCTTAGCTATCCTTTTATGAATATGAGCGATAATATTTCACTCGGATGGTCACCTATACCTTATATAAGTAAAATAAAGTGGGGCGCTCCAGCCAGACTTGCGCCCGAGAAAACTTGTTGACATTTCAGGTCCCCATGCCATTTCCTGTACCTATTCGTTGTGTTTACTCCAATCTCTCTGAGTCTTTGTATATAGACTGCTGACATCTAGTGGAAGCCATAGGTACTGCAGTATCAGTCCTGGTAACAAATGGATTCAATAGGGAGTGTGTCTAACAGAGCCAAAGGTCACCAGAAACTGATTTCCGGATGTTTTTTTCTCGGGTTTTTGCCTGCTAAATGAGTTCTGTTATACTCAGACATTATGTTAACACTTTTAGAAACTTCAGAGTGTTTCCTATCCAATAGTACTAATTATGTGCATATCCTATTTTCTGAGCCTGAGTGGCAGGCATTTTGCTTTGGGCACGCCAGACTCTCCAAAACCGTAACCTCACCTGCCGCTCCCTAAGAAGTTAAACACTATTATTGCACACACAATGAGTCCATGCAACTTATTATGTGACTTTTTAAGCACATTTTTACTCCTGAGCATATTTAGGCTTGCCATAACAAAGGGTTTGAATATTGACTCAAGACATTTAAGCTTTTCATTTTTATAAATTTGTAAAAAAAAAAAAATAGAAAAAAAAAAATGAATTGCACTTTGACATTATTTGGTATTGTGTGTAGACCAGTGACACACAATATCAATGTAATCCATTTTAAATTCAGACTGACACAACAAAATGTGGGAAAAGTAAAGGGGTGTGTCACGACTTCAGCTGAAGTCGGTCCCTCTCCTAGTTCAGGTGGCTACCGGCGGTCGACATCACCGGAGTTCTAGCCACCACCGATCCATTTCTCATTTTATGTTTGTCTTGTTTCATTCACACCTGGTTCCCATTTCACTAATTGTATGTGTCCTATTTAATCCCTCTGTTCACTCCTGTTTTTTGTCCGTGATTGTTAATCTGTATGTTGTGCTCCGTTGTTCGTGAGCAGGTGTATATACTACTGGGTTAGTAGTTGCGTGTCCGTTAATTAAAAGAGAGGAGGTTTCCCTTTAGTGGGATTAGGCTCTCGCTCCCGAGGGAGTATGATGGGACGGCTGCCGGGTGTCAGGGGTTCTTGCTCCAGCTGGAGCTCTACCTGGGAGAATGATGGGACGGCTGCCGAGGGAGTATGATGGGACAGCTGCCGGGGTGTCAAGGGTTCTTGCTCCAGCTGGAGCTCTACCTGGCGACCGTCCACCCGGCTCCTTCGGGATGCGAGAGCGTTTCCGCCCTCGTCTCCTGTTTATCTGGGAAAGCTCTGGAGTGGGCCAACGCCGTATGGGGGGAGGAAGATGCGGCGTTGGACCACTATGAGGAGTTCACTCGCCGTTTCCGGGCGGTTTTCGACCATCCACAGGAGGGGAGAGCGGCGGGTGAACGCCTTTTCCACTTAACCTCTTAGGGAGTGGTGGTGCGCTACCCGGTGAAATGCAAGGCGCCAAATTCAAAATCCAAAAATGGAATTATTAAACATTCATCAATATACAAGTGTGGCATAGTGATCAAAAGCTCTGATTCTTGGCAATATCACAGCGTTGTCAGATTTCAAAAAGGTTTCACGGCGAAAGCACTACATTTGATTGTTTGAGGGTAGCACCTCCAATATTTTTCTATTACCATAAATTCATAAACCATGCGGTTCACACAAAACACATTTCACAGCGAAAACAAATCAATTACCTTTTGAAGAACTTCTGCTGAGGGCTTCCCAAGTGTCCAACGAAGACAATCCATGCTTCTTTTGTTAGAAAAAGTCATGTATTATATCCATAAATCTCCGTTTGGTTGGTGCGTTATGATGAGAAAATACAGCGTCCACTCGCCCATTGAAACGTGAAGAGAACTCGTTCAACCTATACCTATAAACTTGTCCAAGAACAATCAAACATCCTTGATAATGTATCCTTAGGAACACTTTATGTATATTTAGTATAATATTTCAACCGGAATATAAACTGGGCGATAGGAAAGGAAAAAACCACAGCGCGCCCAAGCCAGTGAACGCGCATTCTCTTCTGTTTACTTCTCTGTGACCACTTCCTAATTCTTCTTCTATTGCCATCCTGATCAACTAAATAGAATCAAAACACTGTCTAGAGACTGTTGACATCCAGTGGAAGCAATAGGTACTGAAATCTTACTCCCTTATATGGGCATTTTCATAAGGGAGGGGTTCAAAATGAGGCAATGTGTCAAAATCACTTTTTCCAGGACAGAAATTCCTCGGGTTTTCGCCTGCCATATCCGTTCTGTTATACTCACAGACAATATTTTAACACTCTTAGAAACTTCAGAGTGTTTCCTATCCAATGGTCCTAATTATGTGCATATCCTATTTTCTGGGCCTGAGTGGGAGGCATTTTACTTTGGGCACGCCAAGCTCTCCAAAACGTCACCTCGGGAGCTGCTCCCTAAGAAGTTAAGACCGGGGACGAGGAGCGCGCAGGATTTCGCCTTGGACTTCCGTACCCTGGCCGCGGGCGCAGGATAGAATGAGTGGGCCCTGATCGACCATTCCGGTGCAGTCTGTGGGAGGACGTCCGTCGGGAGCTGGCATCCAGGGACACAACTCTCACGCTGGACCAACTGCTGGCTACCCGCGGACGTCCGGATCAAGGCCTGTCACTTCCATCCTCCAGCGTCTCCGCTCCGACCCCTATGGAGCTAGGAGGGGCTGCGCTCAGGGGGACCGGAGGAGGAGCCCTTCCCTGCACCAGCTGTGGCCGCAGAGGACACACTGCTGGCCGGTGTTGGGGGGGTTCTTCAGGGAGTCGAGGCGGCAGGCCGAGCACTTTGTGTCACCTCAGGTGAGTAAGCACCAAACTCACCCAGAGCCCCCTGTTGCTCACATGTTTTTGTTGGTAATGTTTCTTGAGTGTTCCCCGCATTCCCAGCATAAGGCGCTAGTAGATTCAGGCGCGGCTGGGAATTTTATTGACCGCACTTTTGCCCATAGGTTAGGGATCCCCATTGTGTCTCTTGATTTTCCATTCCCTGTGCATGCCCTAGATAGAGGCCACAGCTCCACTAAGTATGGTGACGCAGGGGGGTCATGAGAAGCGTATCAGTCTTTTCATTATTGATTCTCCTGCGTTTCCCGTGGTGCTTGGCACACCCTGGTTGGCCTGCCATGACCCCAATATTTCATGGCAACAGAGGGCTCTCAAGGGGTGGTCACGAGGGTGCTCGGGGAGGTGTGTAGGTGTTTCCATCGGTGCAACTACGGTGGAGAGTCCAGACCAGGTCTCCACCGTGCACATCCCCTCAGAATATGCCGATTTGGAGCTCGCCTTCTGTAAGAAGAGGGCGACTCAATTACCACCCCATCGACGAAGGGATTGTGCGAAAATTCTCCTGGTAGACGCAGAACTTCCCAGGAGTCACGTGTATCCTCTGTCACAGGAGGAGACAGGGATACATTCGGCCCTTCACTTCACCTGCCTCCTCAAGTTTCTTTTTTCTGAAGAAGAAGGAAGTAGGTCCTTGCCCGTGTATTGACTATCGAGGTATAAATCAGATCACTGTGAGGTACAGCTACCCACTGCCTCTCATAGCCAGTGCGATCGAGTCAATGCACAGGGCGCGCTTCTTCACAAAACTGGATCTCAGAAGCGCTTACAATCTGGTGCGTATCTGCGAGGGAGACAAGTGGAAGACAGCCTTTAGTATCACCTCAGGGCACTATGAGTATCTCATCATGCCGTACGGTCTGAAGAATGCTCCACCAGTCTTCCAATCCTTTGTAGATGAGATCTTCAGGGACCTGCTCGGGCAGGGTGTAGTAGTGTATATCGACGACATATTGATATACTCTGCTACACGCGCCGTGCATGTGTCTCTAGTGCGCAGGGTACTTAGTCGACTGTTGGAGCATGACCTGTACGTCAAGGCTGAGAAGTGTCTGTTCTTCCAACAGTCTGTCTCTTTCATAGGATATCGCATTTCCACGTCCGGGGTGGAGAAGGCGCCTAGGCACCTGCCCAGAGGGAAATTACACCCCTACCCGTTCCACAGCGGCCGTGGTCACCCCTGTCGGTGGATTTTGTGACGTCACAAGGAAAAACGCCGATCCTGGTTGTTGTGGATCGGTTTTCTAAGTCCTGTCGCTTCCTTCCTTTGCCTGGTCTCCCTACGGCTCTACAGACCGCGGAGGCTCTGTTCACCCACGTCTTCCGGCACTACGGGGTGCCTGAGGACATAGTGTCTGATCGAGGTCCCCAGTTCACGTCTAGGGTGTGGAAGGCGTTCATGGAGCATCTGGTGGTCTCGGTCAGCCTTACCTCAGGGTTTCACCCCGAGAGCAACGGGCAGGTGGAACGAGTCAACCAAGATGTGGGTAGGTTTCTGAGGTCGTATTGCCAGGACAGGCCGGGGGAGTGGGCAGTGTTCATTCCCTGGGCAGAGATGGCCCAGAACTCACTCCGCCACTCCTCTACTAACCTGTCCCCATTTCAATCTCTGCTAGGGTATCAGCCGGTTCTGGCACCGTGGCATCAGAGCCAGACCGAGGCTCCTGCGGTGGACGAATGGTTTAGGCGCTCGGAGGAGACTTGGGAAGCCGCTCGCGTGCACCTGCAACGAGCCGTGAGGCGGCAGAAGGCGAGCGCTGACCGCCACCACAGTGAGGCCCCGGTGTTCGCACCAGGGGACCGGGTCTGGCTCTCGACCTGAAACCTGCTCCTCCGCCTGCCCTGCCAGAAGCTGGCGCTGAGGTTTGTGCGGCCTTTCAAAGTCCTGAGGAGACTGAACGAGGTTTGTTATAGGTTACAGCTTCCCCCAGACTACCGTATTAACCCCTCGTTCCATGTGTCTCCCCTCAGGCCGGTGGTGGCTGGTCCGCTCCAGGGACCTGAGGTTCTGAAGATCCCTCCGCCCCCTCTGGACATCGAGGGGGCCCCAGCGTATGCAGTTCGAGCGATCATCGACTCAAGGCGTCAGGCTAGGGGCCTTCAGTACCTCGTGGAGTGGGAGGGGTACGGTCTGGAGGAGAGATGCTGGGTGTGGGTGGAGGACATCCTGGATCCATCGTTGCTACGGGAATTCCACCGCCTCCACCTGGATCGCCCTGCGCCTTGTCCTCCGGGTCGTCCCCGAGACCGGTGTCGGCGCGCTGCTGGAGCCGCGCGTATAAAGTGGGGGGTACTGTTACGACTTCAGCTGAAGTCGGTCCCTCTCCTAGTTCAGGCGGCTACCGGCGGTCAACGTCACCAGAGTTCTAGCCACCACTGATCCATTTCTCATTTTATGTTTGTCTTGTTTCATTCACACCTGGTTCCCATTTCACTAATTGTATGTGTCCTATTTAATCCCACCCCTGGTCTTTGTTCGTGATTGTTTATCTCTATGTTGTGCTCCGTTGTTCGTGAGCAGGTGTATATACTACTGGGTTAGTAGTTGCGTGTCCGTTAATTAAAATAGAGGAGGTTTCTCTTTACTCTGTTTCCTGCGCTTAAATCCAAAGACCTGCTATACAAGAGCATTCACAGGGTGTGAATACTTTCTGAAGGCACTGTAAGTATCAGTTTGATGAATCTGACACGGTCGCTGTAACTGTGCCTGCTTTAAATTCTAAATAGTATATATTTTTTTTGTAACACACCTGAAAATAAAACACAGCTGACAGGAAGGAATTGTGTGGTGGTGTGAATAGTATTTGTAATTTACCCCTGCAAATCATATTTTGACATTCCATTGTGTGGGTTGTTGTCTTACAGTTGATGTAGCTTGTGTCATTGGGTTTAATCATGATGGGGGGGGGGGTGTATTATTATTTCACGGTCCATCTCCTTTTATCTTTCCACTATCATAAAGCTGTAGTGATAGACATTTTGGAAAGTTCAACATCTACTCTGTCTGCACAGCTTTCCAGGCAACCACCGCACCAGGAATGCTGTGAGACAAAACCAGCTTTCACAAGGCAAAGAAGAGGGGATCAAATTTCACATACACGTGTTTAGTAGATGTTATCAGAAATTGCAGGTGTAGCGAAATGCTTGTACTTCTAGTTCTGACAGTGCAGCAATATGTATTATCTAACAATTTCACAACATTTACCCAATACACACAAATCTAAGTAAAGCATGGAATTAAGAATATATAAATATATGGACACGCAACGTCAGAGCGGAATAGACTTGCGAGGGTTAACACGTTTAACTGTCTTACTCACATTGGCCATGGTGAAAGACCTTGGTAGTGGGCTGCGTCGTTGGCACTGTGTTATCCTCAAAGCAGGCAAAGAAGGTGTTTAGAAGCAAGACATCGGTGTCCACGCTGTGGCTGGTTTCCCCTTTGTTGTTTGTGATTGTCTGTAGACCCTGCCACATACGTCTTGTGTCTGAGCTGTTGAAATGCGAATCCACTTTGTCTCTATACTGACGTTTTGCTTGTTTGATTGCCTGGCGGAGGGAATGACTACTCTGTTTGTATTCTGCCATATTCCCAGTCACCTTGACATGTTTAAATGCGGAGGTTTGCGCTTTCAGTTTTGCACGAATGCTGCAATCCATCCCATTCTGGTTAGGGTAGGTTTTAATAGTCACAATGGGTACAACCCGGGAACATATCCCAGTCCGCGTGATCAAAACAATCTTGAAGCGAGGATTCCAATTGGTCAGACCAGCGTTGAATAGTCCTTAGCACGGTTACTTCCTGTTTGAGTTTCTGCCTATAGGAATGGAGGAGCAAAATGGAGTCGTTGTCAGATTTGCCGAAAGGAGGGCTTGGGAGGGCCTTGTATGCATCCCGGAAGTTGGAGTAACAGTGGTCTAGTGTTTTAACAGGGTGAGTACTACAGTCAATATGCTGATAGAATTTAGCCCTAATTTTCTTCAAATTTGCTTTGTTAAAATCACCAGCTACAGTAAATGCAGCCTCAGGATGCATGGTTTCCAGTTCGCATAAAGTCCAGTGATGTTCCTTGAGGGCCGTCGTGGTATCAGCTTGAGGGGGGTATATACATGGCTGTGACTATAATCTAAGATAATTCTCTTGGGAGATAATACGGTCGGCATTTGATTATGAGGAATTCTAGGTCGGGTAAACAGAAGAATTTGAGTTCCTGTATGTTATCACAATTACACCATGAGTTGTTAATCATGAAACATACACCCCCGCCCTTCTTCTTCCCGGAGAGATGTTTATTCCTGTCGGCGCGATGAACTGAGAATCCAGATGGCTGGACCGATAATATATTCTGAGAGAGACACGTTTCCGTGAAACAGAGTATGTTACAATCCCTGATGTCGCTCTGGAAAGAAACCCTTGCCCTGTTCTCGTCAACTTCGTTATCCAGGCACTGATCATTAGTGAGTAATACACTTGGAAGCGGTGGGTGGTGTGCGTGCTTCCTAAGTCGGACTAGAAGACCGCTCCGATTCCCTCTTTCCCGCCGGCGTTGTTTTGGGTCGGCCTCTGGAATCTGTTCAATTTCCCTGGGTGGCCGCTTCGGGAAAGTTGTATTCCTGGTTGTAATGCTGGTAGTACTGGTGAGTTACCGCCACTATGATATCCAATAGTTCTTCCCGGCTGTATGTAATAACACATACAACAGTGTAAGAAATAATACATATAAAAACAAAATACTGCAAAGTTTCTTAAGACCTAGAAGCGAGGCAGCCCACTCTGTCAGTGCCATCTTACAGATGTGCGGTGAAGCCTGTGAAGATCGACCCAACATACTTTAAGTCATAGTTTTCCATTTTAAATCAATTGAGCATTTCAATCACACAACAATGCCAAATACAAACATTCAAAAGTTTCACAAAGTGCACAACCAAATATTGCATATTTTAAATTGAGTACTTCAAAAACACCAGAAAGAAAACACATTGTAGAATGAGTAGATCACTACATCAACAATTGACAGCATCATAGCTCAGAACAGTAAATAAAATGTAATTCATTACCCATTTACCAAACATTTCCCTTTTCAAAAACATTACAGGCTACGTTGTCACCCTTGATCTAGCTCCATATGTGGGGCAGCTGTGCGAGCTGTCCATCCCAGGACCCCTGTCTGCCCTTTGTGAGAGGCCTGACAAGGAGGAGGACATAGAGGGTGACTGAAACCTGCAGCTTGAAGCGGAGCACATGGGCCCCCCTCCTCTCCCCATCAATCTCTGTAGTTGGTTGCATTTCCTAAAGCCTAAGTAATTCACTTTTACGTGATATCACTTTGTTACTTTGTATTCTTTTTTTTTAAGCATTCAGATGGGAGATGAGTGCTACAAATTGCACGAAAAGGCAGACGGGTGCCTATTTTAGGCTTATGGATCGAATTATAATGTTTTATGTCAAATGATGTCTCACCATCATTTCTTACCTTTACTTCTCATGAGTGTTCATGTTGATCAATATTGGCCTATTGTAAATGTCTGATCAATAGATACAATTATGAACATGCAAATGCACAAATAAATTGTCCAGTACACTTATTGTATTCTGTTTTCATGTACATTCCCTTATGTCTAAGCTTCTAAGGTGACTCAGGCTTTACGAATTATTGTGAAGAAGTGTATCAGTGAACTGTATTCTGTAATTAGTCAGAAAACAATAGAAATGCATGTGTATATTGCTGCTGTTTGTCTGATATCCAGCAGTCCATAATCAGCTCTGCAGACCATGAGAGCATTTTGCAGAGAAAATGGGGTGAGGCATTTACTA
Organism: Hucho hucho; assembly: GCA_003317085.1. NCBI lineage: Eukaryota > Metazoa > Chordata > Actinopteri > Salmoniformes > Salmonidae > Hucho > Hucho hucho. The sequence continues at coordinate 114,989 of QNTS01000461.1, forward strand.
TTTAGGCTCGAAATGACATGTCGCGCACTGTTTAACTTGTTACCTGGCAACAACCACAAGGGTGTTTCAAAGAGCTATCAGTCAAGGCGAGCTCATGAATATAAGCTCCCCGCCCACTCAGCCTGTTCTTTCAGGCTTCCTGATAGTTAAAGATGAGAGAAGGTACAATTTCTTCAATTCTGCATAATATTATGGGTGATGTTTTGATCATTCAAAGGCTATTTTTAATTGGGAAATAGCATGACTGTGCGTGACCTTTTTCAGTTAGCTTTTTTACAGTGTAGATGAGCTGTGAGACTATAAAGGCTAGCCCCACTAAGTCAAATTCACCAACAGGGGTACGTGCAATGCCGTACGTGCAATGCAGAGGTACGCCAAATAAAAATGTGATTCATATCTAAAAAAAATTATAATAATTTAAAAGGCTTCACGTTTTCAAACGGTCTATTTATATTTTCCAACGGGGCTATACATTTGGGTGAGGTTTTTTCCTCACCTGAGTAGCCTCGTTTCACTGCAAAAATTAAATGAAACTATCTAGTGTTCAGCGAAATAACAACACAATGTCAAATACAGGTAGCCTAGTCAAATATAATTAACATCCAATCACATTAACCATTACTCTCTCGCGGGAATTCCACTAACGGTCCATATGTAGCCAAACGTAGCTGCAGCTCATTCCGTTTGCTCGAATATTGATAAATGTTAAAAAAAAGTAAGGCCCTTGTCCATAGAGACACATACGAGCTATACTGGTAGTACTGCTACTACCAGCAGTACTATACCTGCACCTGTCGACGACAAAAGTTGTTCTGCTTCCACGAGCACATCCAATGCTAGCATCAGTAATTCTACATTTGTTGTTAGCCCAGATAGCATGGACACTGACAGTTGTGAATCTGATGCAGTCGAAGAGCTACTGCCCCCTTACCTGGGAAAGCACCGAAAAACACACATGGACGTTGAACCATCAGAGGCGCAAATATGATGAGAACTACATTTGATTTGGGGTTTACTTATAATGGGAGTAGTGCCTTTCCTCAGCCACAGTGTGTTATATGTACAAAAGTACTATCTCACAACTTGATGAAACCTTCACTCTTGCGCAGACATTTAGAAACAAAACTTGCCAATTTGAAAAATATGCCATGGGAGTTTTTTGAGCGAGAATTAAGACAACTTTCGAGTAGTAAGACATGTATAAAAGACATGTTAATAAGAAGGGGCTAGAAGCTTCTTATATGGTGAGCTACCGAGTGGCTAGGAGAGGCAAGCCCCATACTATTGTGGAGGACTTAATTCTTCCTGCTGCCACAGATATGGCTGGGACAACGCTGGGGGAAAAGGCCAAAAAAACTTTATCAAACAACACTGTTTCATGACGCATCAGTGACATGGCAGGAGATGTTTTGAAACAAGCCAGTGAATTCTATGCGTTACAGCTGGATGAGTCAACAGACATGGTGGGCCTGGCACAGCTCCTGGTATATGTCCGATACGTTTATGGGGGGTCAATTAAGGAAGACACCCTCTTCTGCAAACCACTGGAAACAGGACAACAGGAGAGGATATTTTTAACGTACTGGACACCTTTGTGACATCAAATGGACTTTGGTGGTCAAGATGTGTTGGTATCTGCACTGATGGCGCAAAAGCCATGACAGGGAGACATAGTGGAGTGGTGACGCGCGTGCAAGCAGTTGCTCCCGACGCCACTTGGGTACACTGCAGCATCCACCGAGAGGCTCTTGCTGCCAAGGGAATGCCTGAAAGCTTGAAAGATGTTTTAGACACTACAATGAAAATGGTTAACTTTGTTAAAGCAAGGCCCCTGAACTCTCGTATATTTTCTGCACTATGCAATGATATGGGCAGCGACCATGTAACGCTTTTACAAGATACAGAAGTGCACTGGTTATCAAGGGGCAAAATATTGACACGTTTTTTTTAAAATTGAGAGACGAGCTTAAAGTTTTCTTTACTGACCATAATTTTCACTTGTCTGACCACTTGCATGATGACGAGTTTCTCACACGACTGGCCTATCTGGGTGATGTTTTTTCGTGCCTGAAAGATCTGAATTTAGGATTACAGGGACTCTTCGCAACGATATTCAATGTGCGTGACAAATTTGAGGCTGTGATTAAGTTGGAGCTCTTCTCTGTCTGCATTAACAAGGACAACACACAGGTCTTTCCATTGTTGTATGATTTTGTTGTGTGCAAATGAACTCTTACGGACAATGTCAAATGTCTTGAGCACACACACCTCACTCCCCTTCTTGGCTTCCATGGCAACCCCCACGGGAACCTTTCCCCAATATAATCTTTCCCCCACGGGAACCACACCTGTTGGCATTCTCACAAACAATCGCAACATTGTTTCAATAATATATCAACTCAGCAAAAAAAGAAACGTCCTCTCACTGTCAACTGTGCTTATTTTCAGCAAACTTAACACGTGTAAATATTTGTATGAACATAACAAGATAAAACAACTGAGACATAAACTGAGACATAAACAAAGGGGGAGTAAAGATCTAAACAAACAGTCAGTATCTGGTGTGGCCACCAGCTGCATTAAGTACTGCAGTGCATCTCCTCCTCATGGACTGCACCATATTTGCCAGTTCTTGCTGTGAGATGTTAACCCACTCTTCCACCAAGGCACCTGCAAGTTCCCAGACATTTCTGGGGGGAATGGCCCTAACCCTCACCCTCCGATCCAACAGGTCCCAGACTTGCTCAATGGGATTGAAATCCGGGCTCTTTGCTGGCCATGGCAGAACACTGACATTCCTGTCTTGCAAGAAATCACGCACAGAACAAGCAGTATGGCTGGTGGCATTGTCATGCTGGAGGGTCATGTCAGGATGAGCCTGCAGGAAGTGTAACACTTGAGGGAGGAGGACGTGTTCCCTGTAACTCACAGCGTTGAGATTGCCTGCAATGACAAAAAGCTCAGTCCGATGATTCTGTGACACAATCGATCCCGCTCCAGAGTACAGGCCTCGGTGTAACGCTCATTCCATCGACGATAAACTCGAATCCGACCATCACCCCTGGTGAGACAAAACCTCGACTCATCAGTGAAGAGCACTTTTTGCCAGTCCTGTTTGGTCCAGCGACGGTGAGTTTGTGCCCATAGGTGACATTGTTGCCGGTGATGTCTGGTGAGGACCTGCCTTACAACAGGCCTACAAGCCCTCAGTCTAGCCTCTCTCAGCCTATTGCAGACAGTCTGAGCACTGATGGAGGGATTGTGCGTTCCTGGTGTAATTTGGGCAGTTGTTGTTGCCATCCTGTACCTTTCCTGCAGGTGTGATGTTCGGATGTACCGATCCTGTGCAGGTGTTGTTACACGTGGTCTGCCACTGCGAGGACAATCAGCTGTATGTCCTGTCTCCCTGTAGCGCTGTCTTAGGCCTCTCACAGTACGGACATTGCAATTTATTGCACTGGCAACATCTGCAGTCCTCATGCCTCCTTGCAGCATGCCTAAGGCACGTTCACACAGATGAGCAGGGACCCTGGGCATCTTTCTTTTGGTGTTTTTCAGAGTCAGTAGAAAGGCCTCTTTTAGTGTCCTAAATTTTCATAACTGTGACCTTAATTGCCTACTGTCTGTAAGCTGTTAGTGTCTTAACGACTGTTCCACAGGTGCATGTTCATTAATTGTTTATGGTTCATTGAACAAGCATGGGAAACAGTGTTTAAACCCTTTACAATGAAGATATTTGGATTGTTACGAATTATCTTTGAAAAACAGTTTCTTTTTATAACTTTTCTCACAGCCCTGGTATATATATATATATATATAGCTTTTTTGAGGCCTTGCTCACAATTCATTCTGTGGCAGCACAATGACCAAACGATATACTGTATATGAGGCTCTTGATCTTATCTTTGATCATGACCCTGGTGAGGAGGAGAGAGTCCTTTTAAACTTTGACACAAAGTAGTCTGTGATAAATAGCACAATATATTTCATCTGAGTATTTGTTATAGTCAAAATAATCCATACATTATGCTTTCTTTACTCAAAAAATTTGAATGAGCTCAGGTCAATGAGGCCTTCAGGCCATAAATAGCTAATAAAAGTTCAAAACTTGTAATGTTCACAATAACTTAAGTTGATAAAAAGATCTACCACAACATTAGGTGATAATATATGTGTCATTATGGATTTATAATCAGCTATAATGGGGCGGTCATTTTGGACAGGGAACACAGAATGAATTAACATGAAACGAACACAACAGCAGGGTTAAGGGGGCGGATAGGTCCCAGTCCAGTTCTTAGTTTTCAGACACACACACACACGCCCTGATGGCAGGTTATATATTCATTAAGTGTGCCGATCAAGAGTGCCTGACCGCCTCAGTCCCTTGTGTGTCACTCAAACTGAATGTGGGATGTGTGGCTCAAAACAACCTTTCACCTCAGCAGCCATCCAATATTCCTGGCCTCATACAACCCCTTTAATTATGTATATCATTCCTTCTTCTCAGATTACACAAAGGGTACAATTTATGGGAAAATGAATACAGGGGCAAAGCAAATTTAACAAAATCACAATTACAACTCTTGCAAATTTACACAAAACATACGACACGTTTTCAAATATTTAGACTAGCCACAAACTCGACAAAAGAGAATCAAAACCACATCTATTCACTTCTCCCTGAGCTCTGTTAGAATTTACACATTAACTGACGTTCCAGTCCAAAAGGGACTTGAACAATAATACCCTTTTCATTACAAAAACACCCACACACAAAAAATCTAATTTTCATGTCATTCCGCGAATGTTCTTTACAGTATAATTTTCTGACCATTCCAAAACACAAGAGTGTGAGGTGATACGGTATCTCCCACTGATGGTAGTAGATAACTAGCCATTTTATTATTCCTGGCATCGTTCTGACAACAGAGCGTCGCGGCCTTGCCAACGGGAGTCCTGTATTAAACACTAATGAGGATGACTTTGGGAAAAGCTTCTCTATTTGTGGTTGAGGTAAAAAACTGTGAGGTGGAGTTGTGAGGTTGAAAACAAGGATATGGACACAAAATAAACCAGACCAAAATAGTTATTCATTTAACTGCAAATTGGATGAGATCCCAAAGTCTACACCGGCTGTTGGTGTGTATTTGATACCTTTCATTAATGTTGGCACCACATTCCCAAAATATTTTCTTGGCAGGAAATTTGTGAAGAAATGTTCTGTTGTTCATTATTGCCAGTGTCTTTATCTCAATTGAAAAGTGTGTTAATAACACTGTCACGACTTCCGCCGAAGTTGGTCCCTCTCCTTGTTCGGGCGGCGTTCGGCGGTCGACGTCACAGATCTTCTAGCCTCCACCGATCCATTATTAATTTTCCGTTTGTTTTGTCTTCATGATCACACACCTGGTTTCCATTCCCATGATTACATGTTCCATATTTAACCCTCTGTTTCCCCCATGGTTTTGTGCGTGACTGTTTGTTGTATTTTATCACCCCTCGATTGGTACATTTTTGAGTAAAATTATATGAATACCCATTTTTGTTGTCCTTCGCCTGACTTTGCCTTACCGGCATCACGGAGAACCATTACAGAATCACGCACCACCAATGGAGTCACCAGGAGCACCCAGCCCTCCTCTACCAGCCGAGGAGCGCCTTCAGCAGCACGCGACCATGTTGCAGAGTCTCGGCACAGCCATGGATCGCGTGCTGCAAAATATGGAACGATGGGAGAGAGGTTTTCCAGCGCCTCCAACATCATCATAACCTCCCACTCCACAACCCACACAGCTGTCAACCCCTCCTTCACCTGGTCCCAGTGGGATTCGGCTCGCGCTCCCGAGGGACTATGATGGGACGGCTGCCGGGTGCCAGGGGTTCCTACTCCAGCTGGAGCTCTACCTGGCGACCGTTCACCCGGCTCCCTCGGGACGCGAGAGCGTGTCCGCACTCATCTCCTGTCTATCCGGGAAAGCCCTGGAGTGGGCCAGGAAGGAGCAGCGTTGGACCACTACGAGGAGTTCACCCGCCGTTCCGGGCAGTATTCGACCATCCACCTGAGGGTAGAGCGGCGGGTGAACGCCTGTTCCACCTCAGGCAGGGGACGAGGAGCGCACAGGACTTTGCACTGGAGTTCCGAACTCTGGCCGCCGGCGCGGGATGGAATGACAGGGCCCTGATCAACCATTACAGATGCAGTCTGCGCGAGGACGTCCGGCGGGAGCTGGCATGCAGAGACACCACCCTTTCCTTCGACCAGCTGGTGGACCTGTCCATCCGGCTGGATAACCTGCTGGCCAGCCGTGGACGTCCAGATCAGGGCCTGTCATTCCCATCCTTCAGCAGCTCTGCTCTGACGCCTATGGAGCTGGGAGGTACTGCGCTTAGGGGGGCCGGAGGAGGGGCCATTCCCTGCACCCTCTAAGGCTGCAGAGGGCACACTGCTGGTCGGTGCTGGGGGGGTTCCTCAGGGAGTCGAGGCAGCAGGCAGGGCACTGTCGTGTCACCTCAGGTGAGTAGGCACCAGACTCACCCAGAGTCCCCTGTTGCTTACATGTTTTTGTTTATAGAATTTCCTGAGTTTTCCCCGCATTCCCAGCATAAGGCGTTCGTCGATTCAGGCGCAGCTGGGAACTTTATTGACCGTTCATTTGCCCATAGTTTAGGGATCCCCATTGTTCCTGTTGATATGCCCTTCCCTGTGCATGCCTTAGATAGTCGACAATTAGGGTCAGGGCTGATTAGGGAGGCTACCGCTCCACTAAGCATGGTTACGCAGGAGGGTAATGAGGAGAGAATCAGTTTCTACCTCATTGATTCTCCTGCATTTCCTGTGGTGCTGGGCCTACCCTGGTTGGCCTATCATGACCCCACTATTTCGTGGCAACAGAGGGCTCTCAAGGGATGGTCACGAGAGTGCTCGGGGAGGTGTGTAGGTGTTTCCATTGGTGCGACTACGGTGGAGAGTCCAGACCAGGTCTCCACCGTGCACTTCCCCTCAGAATATGCCGATTTGGCTCTCGCCTTCTGTAAAAAGACGGGCAAAAAAGAAGGCGACTCAATTACCACCCCATCGACGGGGGGATTGTGCGATAAATCTCCTGGTAGACGCAGCACTTCCCAGGAGTCACGTGTATCCTCTGTCACAGGAGGAGACGGCGGCTAGTGAAACATATGTCTGGGGCAGGGATACATTCGGCCCTCCACTTCACCTGCCTCCTCGAGTTTCTTTTTTGTGAAGAAGAAGGATGGAGGTCTGTGCCCGTGTATTGACTATCGAGGTATCAATCAGATCACTGTGAGGTACAGCTACCCGCTGCCTCTCATAGCCAGTGTGATCGAGTCAATGCACGGGGCGCGCTTCTTCACAAAATTGGATCTCAGGAGCGCTTACAATCTGGTGCGTATCCGGGAGGGGGATGAGTGGAAGACGGAATTTAGTACCACCTCAGGGCACTATGAGTACCTCGTCATGCCGTACGGGTTGATGAATGCTCCATCAGTCTTCCAAGCATTTGTAGACGAGATTTTCCGGGATCTGCACAGGCAGGGTGTGGTGGTGTATATCGACGACATTCTGATATACTCCGCAAAGTGCTTGGTCGACTGTTGGAGCAAAACCTGTACGCCAAGGCTGAGAAATGTCTGTTCTTCCAACAGTCCGTCTCTTTCATAGGGTACCTCATTTCTGCGGTCCAATTGCCAGGACCGGCCGGGGGAGTGGGCGGTTTTCATCCCCTGGGCAGAGATGGCCCAAAACTCACTCCGCCACTCCTCCACTAACCTCTCCCCCTTCCAGTGCGTACTGGGGTACCAGCCGGTTCTGGCACCGTGGTATCAGAGCCAGATCGAGGCTCCTGTGGTGGATGAATGGTTTAGGCGCTCGGAGGAGACCCGGGAGGCCGCCCATGTGCACCTGCAACGAGTCGTGAGGCGGCAGAAGGCGAGCGCCGACCGCCACCACAGTGAGGCCCCTGTGTTCGCACCGGGGTCAGGTTCTGGATCTCGACCCGAAACCTGCCCCTCCGCCTGCCATGCCGCAAGCTGGGGTCGCGGTTTGTGGGGCCCTTTAAAGTCCTGAGGAGACTGAACGAGGTTTGTTATAAATTACAACTTCCCCCAGATTACTGTATTATCCCCTCGTTCCATGTGTCTCTCCTCAGGCTGGTGGTGGCTGGTCCACTCCAGGAGTCTGAGGTGTGGGAGGTTCCTCCGCCTACTCTGGACATCGAGGGAGCTCCGGCATATACTGTTCAAGCCATCATGGACTCAAGGCATCGGGCGAGAGGCCTCCAGTACCTTGTGGAGTGGGAGGGGTACGGTCCGGAGAAGAGATGCTGGGTGCCGGTGGGAGACATCCTGGACCCTTCGTTGCTGCGGGAGTTTCAGCGTCTCCACCCGGATCTCCCTGCGCCTCATCCTCCGGGTCGTCCCCGAGGCCGGTGTCGGGGGGGGGGGGAGGGTACTGCCACGACTTCCACCGAAGTTGGTCCCTCTCCCTGTTCGGGCGGCATTCGGCGGTCGACGTCACCGGTCTTCTAGCCGCCACCGATCCATTATTCATTTTCCGTTTGTTTTGGTTTCTATTCCCATGATTACATGTTCCTTATTTAACCCTCTGTTTCCCCCATGGTTTTGTGCGTGATTGTTTGTTGTATTTTGTTCCGTGTTTCGTGTGATTGTTTATCACCACTCGATTGGTACATTTTTTAGTAAAATTATATGAATACTCATTTTTGTTGTCCTACGCCTGACTCTGCCTTACCGGCATCACAGAGAACCATTACAAACACAGTCCTCATTGCTCTCTGTTGCATGACAAGGAATAACAACAGTCTCTGACACTGACTTCTTCTGTATGTGTGAATTTCAAGCCAAGTGCATTCCAGTTTCTTGTCATATTACAATAACTGCTGTATATGGATGTTGGACAATATTGATATTAATATTATGAAAAGCATTTTGGTCAGCACATAGAAACATACATTAAAATCTGGAAATGTTCTGAAGTCACCGTTGGCCTCATGGTGAAATCCATGAGGCCAATGGTAACTTTAGAACAGTTTCTCTTCGGGCAATTGTTTTTTGGAAGGATGCCTGTATCTTTGCTTGTATCTTTGTAGTGACTGAGTGTATTGATACACCATCCAAAGTGTAATTAATAACTTCACCATCCTCAAAGGGATGTCTGCTTTTTAAAATGTTTACCCACCTACTAATAGATGCCCTTCTTTGCGAGGCATTGGAAAAACTCCCTGGTCTTTGTGGTTGAGTCGGTCTTTGAAATTCCCTTCTCGACAGAGAGACCTTACAAATACTTGTATTTGTGGGGTACAGTGATGAGGAAGTCATTCAAAAAAAATCATGTTAAACACTATTATTGTGAGTCCATGCAACGTATTATGTGACTTGTTAAGCACATTTTTACTGCTTAACTTAGGCTTACCATAACAAATGGATTGAATACTTATTGACTCAAGACATTTCAGCTTTTCTTTTTTAATTAATTTGTAAAAATGTCTAAAAACATAATACCACTTTGACATTATGGAGTATTGTGTGTAGATCAGTGACACAAAATCTCAATTAAATCAATTTTAAATTCAGGCTGTAACAGTCAAGGGGTGTGAATATTTCTAAAGGCACTGTATAGCATTAATGTAATTTATAACGAGGAGCACCATCCTCCTCAGTAAATAAAAAAAAAATGTAAATAGTGAAACATTTGAAAAGTTATCCTTTTTTAGATAGAACTATACAAAATATATTCACTAGTCACCAAATGATTGATTGAAACACACTGTTTTGCAATAATGGTCTGCAGAAGCCTCAACAGCACTTTGAAGGGTAGCACCATTGTGTAGCCGGATAGCGAGCTTCTATCCTCCTCTGGGTATATTGACTTCAATACAAAACTTAGGAGGCTCATAGTTCTCACCCCTTTCCATAGATGTACACAGTAATTATGACAACTTCCGGAGGACATCCTTCAAACTATCAGAGCTCTTGCATCATGAACTGACATGTTGTCCACCCAATCAAAGGATCAGAGAATGAATTTGGTACTGAAAGCATAAGCTACAGCTAGCTAGCACTGCAGTGCATAAAAGTAGTTGAGAGAGAGAAAGACACTAGTTGAACAGTTTTGAACAAATTAATTTCTTCAAAAATGGATGAGCAAGAGAGAGAGAGCTATATTTTGTAAAAAAAAAAAAACACTTTCAATTTCACGTAGCTAGCTAGTTTAGCCTACTCAAACACCCGACTCAGAGGGATGCTATTTTAACTAGCTGGCTATGACTATCCAACACTGGAACTCTTCCAAGTCAAAGTAAGCTTTTGGTTTTACTCATTTATTGCCACCGGGGCCCGCTGGTGTAACTTCTAAACTGCTTACTGACTGTACACGGTACTGCCTTGATTGTAGTGGGTTTACTAATGCATTAGTGCTATTAGTTATGTTGACTATGATGTTACTTTAGCTAACATGGTGACAATGATGTAGGCTTTGTGTAGCGGTTATGATATGAAGGTTTGGCTTGGAAAGGTTTTTGATGTGTTGTGCATTGAAGTCCACAAGTAAAGGGAAAAGGTGAGAGGAGAGCGCGTAGATGCGAGAAGGAATACAACAAGCTGTTTGTATGTGGCTATGAAAGTAACTGTTTGTGTGATAAGCAGTGTATTCCTTCTACCAATTCTGTTGAAAAACATTTCTTAAACGGAAGCAAACGGAATGAAACGGGGATAAACACACCTGAATTTGTCCAATAGAAACTAATTTGCAACTGTTGGACTAATGATTACCCTTAGATCAGCTAAATGCAGGCAAGAGTGTGCAAGGCGATACTGCATGTGTCACTGTCTATCCATGTGTCAATGTCTGTCACGTCAAATCATTCTCTTGACCTGTGTGCACCTATGTTGTAAACCTTCATTCATAGGTTGTAGCAACCTGATGATGGGTATAGGGAAAATTAGAGTATCATGTAGTATCCTAAACCTGTCGATGTAACATTGAATTGGGTGAATGGAAAATGGATAACAGTATACAGTGGGGCAAAAAAGTATTTAGTCAGCCACCAATTGTGCAAGTTCTCTCACTTAAAAAGATGAGAGAGGCCTGTAATTTTCATCATAGGTACACTTCAACTATGACAGACAAAATGAGGAAAAAAAATCCAGAAAATCACATTGTAGGATTTTTAATGAATTTATTTGCAAATTATGGTGGAAAATAAGTATTTGGTCA
>QNTS01000461.1:131501-143773 GCA_003317085.1 Hucho hucho
ACTCTGACATTGCTCATTCTAATATTTCTTTATTTATTAATTCCTTTCATTTTTGGATTTGGAAACAGAAGACAAAGGACAATGAGGTTTTATCTTGGACACATGAAACATAGGATGGATACAGAGTGTGTGGGGCAACAGAAGATGAACAGCAGAGGGGCCAAGGATTTTAGGGAAAGGGCCGATGACACGGGGGGAAAGTTTGTGGGACTCCCCCCGGAGGGGCAGATCCCAAGTAGACAGTCAAACCTTCTGCCAGAGACGATAGCGGGGAGCCGGGGTTCGGTGAGCGGACCGGGCTCTCTTGAAGGTATACACCGACAGCAGCGGACGAACATCTGGGCTGAGGGTATGTTGACCTCTTGCTCAGGGAAGAGCGGGGTCTGATAACCCATGGAGCACTCAAAGAGTGAGAGACCAGAAGCCGAGTATCAAATCAAATCAAATTTTATTTGTCACACATGCAGATGTTAATGCGAGTGTGGCGAAATGCTTGTGCTTCTAGTTCCGACCATGCAGTAGTATCTAACAAGTAATCTAACAATTTCACAACAACTACCTTATACACACGAGTGTAAAGGAATGAATACGAGTATGTACATATAAATATATGGATGAGCGATGGCTGACCGGCATAGGCAAGATGCAGTAGATGGTATAGAGTACAGTATATACATATGAGATGAGCAATGTAGGATATGTAAACATATAAACGGCATCGTTTAAAGTGGCTAGTGATACATTTATTACATCCACTTTTTAAATATTAAAGTGGCTAGAGATTTGAGTCGATGGCCGAACGGCATAGGCAAGATTCAGTAGATGGTATAGAGTACAATGTATACATTTGATATGAGTAATGTCGGATATGTAAACATTATATACAAAATTGTTTAAAGTGGCTAGTGATATATTTGTTACATCCAATTTTCTATTATTTAAAGTGGCTAGAGATTTAAGTCAGTATATTGGCAGCAGCCACTCAATGTTAGTGATGGCTGTTTAACAGTCTGATGGCCTTGAGAGAGAAGCTGTTTTTCAGTCTCTCATCCCAGCTTTGATGCACCTGTACTGACCTCGCCTTCTGGATGATAGGGGGGTGAACAGGCAGTGTCTCGGGTGGTTGTTGTCCTTGATTACCTTTTTGGCCTTCCTGTGACAGTGGGTGGTGTAGGTGTCCTGGAGGGCAGGTAGTTTACCCCCAGTGATGCGTTGTGCAGTCCTCACTACCCTCTGGAGAGCCTTACGATTGTGGGCGGAGCAGTTACCGTACCAGGTGGTGATACAGCCCGAAGGCGCTGTTGCGCCTTCTTCACCATGCTGTCTGTGTGGGTGGACCAATTCAGTTTGTCCGTGATGTGTACGCCGAGGAACTTAAAACTTTCCACCTTCTCCACTACTGTCCCCTCGATGTCCTATCCCCCCACGAGGGAGAGGACAAAGGACTTCAGGTGCTAGTAGAGGAAACAAAACGACTGTAACTCACTCTCCAATAAAAGGTGACACCACACTCCGAGGGCCCTCACCTCCTCTCTGTAGGCCGTCTCGTCGTTGTTGGTAATCAAGCCTACCACTGTAGTGTCGTCAGCAAACTTGATGATTGAGTTGGAGGCGTGCTTGGGAAGGGTATTCCGGGCGTACTCCACACACACGAGTTGCTGGCTCCAGGTGTTGGGGTTGGCGGAGACAAGGCACCGAAGAGTCCTCCCACGTCCTGATTGGCACACTCCAACTGGCCGCTAGATTGAGGATGAAACCTGGAGGACAGGCTGGCCGACAACCTAATGAGGGTGCAGAACCCTTTCCAGAAGTGGGAAGAGAACTGAGGACTGAATTGGAGACTATGTTGACCGGAAGTCCATGGATTCGGGAGTTGGGCCGTCTCCTTGGCTAAGGGTAACTTGGGAAGGGGGATGAAATAGGAGGCTTTTGAAAATCTATATACCACCGTAAGCATGGTGGTGTTATCATCAGACGGGGGGAGACCAGTGACAATGTCCAGGGATATATGGGACCTGGGGCGATGAGGAACAGGGAGTGGTTGAAGGAGGCCGGCCGGGGCTTGCCACATAATCTTATTCTGAGCACACACTGTACACTGTGCGATGAATGTGGAGATGTCAGAAAACGTTGTCGGACGAAGGCCAGGGTCCGGCGGGAGCCGGTATGGCAGGTTAGATTAGAAGAGAGGGACCGGGCAGAACCCCCCTGGGGTCCGGCTGGAAACCTGCGCCTTGTGGACCAAGCCCTCGATACCCCAGATAACTTCTTGGGGAGTGGTGGGGCGCTAGCGCCCCAATCCCGACACTACCAGGTGAAATGCAAGGCGCCAAATTCAAAATCCAAAAGTTGAATTATCAAACATGCACCCATATACAAGTGTTTCATACTCATGTTTTCGAGACAAAGAACCGTTATAGTGTCGCAACAGTCTAAAGTTTTTCCGAAATGCCGCTTTCGTCGTGTAAACTAACAAACTCCCATCGTGGAAGTGATAAAAGAGTAATGGTACTTAAGTAATCGGAAGTGCCAAGTGTGTTTTGTGTAAAGTGTCGCTTTTGTTTAGTTAAACCTGTTGAAGAACTTCTGCTGATGGCTTCCCAAGTGTCCAACGAAGACAATCCATGGTTCTTTTGTTAGAAAAAGTAATGTATTATATCCATAAATCTCCGTTTGGTTCGCGCGTTATAATCAGAAACTACAGCCTGTACACCTCCATTGAAACGTGAAGAGAACTCATTCAACTTAAACCTATAAACTTGTCCAAGAACAATCAAAAATCATTTAAAATGTATCCTTAGGAACACTTTTACGTATATTTACTATAATAAATCAACCGGAATATAAACTGGGCTATAAGAACGGGAAAAAACACAGAGCGTGCCTTCTCGGGAGCGCGCGTTCTCTTCTGTTGACTTCCAAGGGGACACTTCCTTATTCGTCTTCTTCTATACTCTAAAAGCATCTAAAAAGAATCAGAACACTTTCTCGAGACTGTTGACATCCAGAGGAAGCAATAGGTACTGCATTCATATGCCCTTATATGGGCATTTTCTTAAGGGAGGGGTTCAAAATGAGGCAATGTGTCAAAACCACTTTTTCCAGGACAGAAATTCCTTAGGTTTTCGCCTGCCATATCCGTTCTGTTATACTCACAGACAAAATGTTAACACTTTTAGAAAATTCAGAGTGTTTCCTATCCAATGGTACTAAATATGTGCATATCCTATTTTCTGGGCCTGAATGGGAGGCATTTTACTTTGGGCACGCCAGGCTCTCCAAAACGGTCACCTCATGCGCTGCTCCCAAAGAAGTTAATTATTTGACTAGGGTACCTGTATTTGACATTGTGTTGTTATTTCGCTGAACACTAAATGGTTAAATTTTATTTTTGGCAGTGAAACGAGGCTACTCAGGGGAGCAAAAAAAACTCACCCATATGTATAGCCCTGTTATATAAATGAACTGTTTGAAAATGTGAAGAAAAAAATAAAGATATAAACGCGTACCCCAGTTTGGAAATACCTGCTCCACGTGAACGCCGGAGAGATCCGAGGCTTTTCCGAAGCCCACAGGAGCACATTCAGGGGCGGCTTGCGCCGCCTTGAGGCAATGCGCGTGGCAGAATGGGCTCCGAACCCGTAGCCCAGTCGATCAGGGGGTTGTGCCTCTGGAGCCATGACAACCCCAAAACCACGGGTGCATGTGGAGATTCAATGAGTAGAAACTGCATGAACTCACTGTGATTCCCTGACACTCGCAGGTTGATAGGAATTGTACTGTGAGTGACCCAGCCAATAGAGCGTCTGTCCAATGCTCTGGCGTCCATGAGCATGGAGAGGTGTTGTGTGGAGATACCCAGGTAGTGTCCATAAAGCTCTCGTCGGCCCCAGAGCCTATGAGCACCGGAGAGATTTAGACCAGTCACCCCACAACAGGATAGCATGGAAAGGAGTGTTAGTAATGGGAGATGGGAGACTCCCTGTATGGCCCACCTGCGTGCTCATACCTACTGATGAGCCTGGGCTTTTTACTGGACAGGTGGATATATAATGTCCTGAAGTTCTACAATACAGACAGCTTTTAGAGCTCAGTCTGATTGAACTCGTAGCCCAGTCGATCAGGTGGTTGTGCCTCTGGAGCCATGACAACCCCAAAACCACGGGTTGCATGAGGATATTCAATGAGTAGAAACTGCATGAACTCACTGTGATTCCCTGACACTCACAGGTTGATAGGAATTGTACTGTGAGTGACCCAGCCAATAGAGCGTCCGTCCAATGCTCTGGCGTCCATCAGAATGGAGAGGTGTTGTGTGGAGATACCCAGGTAGTGTCCATAAAGCTCTCGTCGGCCCCAGAGTCTATGAGCACCGGAGAGATTTAGACCGGTCACCCCACAACAGGATAGCATGGAAAGGAGTGTTAGTAATGGGAGATGGGAGACTCCCTGTATGGCCCACCTGCGTGCTCATACCTACTGATGAGCCTGGGCATTTTACTGGACAGGTGGATATATAATGTCCTGAAGTTCCACAATACAGACAGCTTTTAGAGCTCAGTCTGCGTAAACATTCCTCAGGGGACAATCTAGCCCTTCTCAGTTGCATGGGCGCCAGAGGAGATGAATCGATAGTCCTCTGTGATTTCTGAGGGAACTCGGGTGACGGATCTCTCGGGAGTGCAGGCGTCGGAGATTTCCATGGTTCTTCGGTGGCAAGGGGAAATCCGTGGATGGGCGCGTGTGCCCGGGGAACAGACCTCCTCTACCTACTGAATTCCCATAGTTGCCCATCGATCCTTATGATCAAGGCTATGAGAGAGTCGAGGTCCAACGGCAGCTCCCGGGCTGCAAGCTTGTCCTTAATTCTTGACACAGTTGAAGTAGCTTCTCTCCCAGACAACAGAGAGTTGAACATCTTCCTTACTTCCACCACAAAATTCTCCAGACTAAGGCAAACGGTGGATTGTTTCTCCCACACTACCATAGCCCAGGCGAGTGCCCTCCCGGACATCAGTGTTATAAGATACGCTATCTGTGAATGGTCCGACGGAAATGAAGAGGGCTGCAGCTTGAAAATGAGGGAGCGCTGGAAGAGAAACACCCAGCAGGTTCCGGGATTCCCAGCAGAGCGCTCCGGAGGAGGTATGCAGGGAGAAGTACCGCTGGTAGCGGGGTTACTGAGAGTCTGGGAGGCTTTCGTTGTGGCTTTCTGCCAAATAGATAGTCTTGGGAATTGTTCCAACAGTGCACTGACGGCATGGTCATGGCGTTCCGCCAAGCTGAGGTACAGAACGGCAGGCAGGCTCAGGGTGAGGGCAGGCAGAAAGGTCAAAACCGGAAGAACTAGAAACCAGGGACTAAAGAGAACAGGAGTATGGGAAAAAACACGCTGGTAGGCTTGACGAGACTAGACGAACTGGCAACAGACACACAGAAAACACAGGTATAAATGCACAGGGGAAAATGGTAGACACCTGGTGGGGGGTGGAGACCAGCACAAGACAGGTGAAACAGATCAGGGTGTGACAATAACATCTACAAAATATGTGTACGCAACCAACACAACTTGATCTGATTTCAAAGCTACTTGTACAATGTTTATAGAACAATAAAAAAGCAGGTGGCGTGCCATGTTTCCAGCAGTAATATGTTGGCTTAGTGAATGGCTTCTACAATACTGCCAAACCTGTAAACTGTCACAGTATATAAGATATGGCTTGAATGAGGTGTTTGCCTCTAGCTCAAGCCAGATATTGATCAATGGAGCCAATCCCTTAGATTTGATAGTGCGGTGGAGATGAGTAGGTTTGAACAGGTGATGACACCAACATTGCCCCTGGTCAGTGGCTACTAAGAGATGAAGATTACTAATATCCACAAGATGATTGACTTTATTTTTTCACCTGAGGGGTATTACTAGCCAACCCTTACAAATCTTGGTTCCGCTTTGTTCTGTACAGCTTTAGGTACCCTATGATATTGAGGGAGGGTGGAAGATAGCCTTAATCTCCCCTTAAATAACATCTGCCCACTACTTATTCATAAAACATTGAGGAATAAAACAAATATATTCTACCACCTGAGTGAAGCTGGCAACAAATCGCACAAGTGCAATTATCTTTGTTCAAAACTAAACCAGCCATCTCTTTATGGACCTCACATGCCGAGAAGGCAGCTGTTCCATGATATATTTGATTATCTTGGTGCTTGTTGTACATCAAGAATATATTGTAAGACTGCCACGTAAAATAGGAAATGGAAATGAGAACGAACAGATTTGCATTACTGTAGCAGAACACAGCTAAATTAAAAATGATTCTCAGCCCAATTTTATAATGTTCTTTGAAAATAGTGCCATGTGTTTAGCCACGAAATTCAGTATACATTTCTGAAGTTGTGCTCTCTAATGTAGGCCTACCACCTACTATTCTGGAGTGAAATAAGTTTACATGTTTTGATTGTAAGAATATCCTGGTCATTGAAATCAAGGGAATACAGTTAGCAAAGTATTATTATAATCTTAGATTGTTTATTTTGCTAAGTTAACAGTTATGGCTAGCATCTCTGTTATTCTTATCACTCAAAATTGTTACCTTGGTAGACTAAATGTGCTCACCTCTCTTTGACCTTCTGTCATTCAGTTGAATTTACAGCGGACCAAAGGCCTACTAACGGAATGAAGGTTATCTCAACATGGTTCTTGTGTTGGAGAGGGATATACCAAATAAAAGTGTATTTGTCACACGCACAGGATACAACAGATGTATACAGTCCAGTGAAATGCTTGCTTACAAGCTCTTCCTCAACAATACTGTTTAGCTAGCATGCGTACTGGCACCGTCAGTAAGGGATAACGGAGAGTGTATTAAATTATTTCTTAATCATCTTGCTAGATAGCTAGTTTGGTAAAGAATGTAGTGTTGTGCTGCACTTACCACCCCATTCATTCCATATGAAGTGTGTGTGACTGACTGGGTCAGTTAGCAAACTATCAAGCAGGTTTACATTTTTAAACTGAATCTAAGACAAAAATGTGGAAGTTCGTGCTCTCAAATTCTCGGTCACTGACGATAATTGTTATTCTAGAAGTAGAAAC
The DNA here is from genome assembly GCA_003317085.1 of Hucho hucho. Lineage (NCBI taxonomy): Eukaryota > Metazoa > Chordata > Actinopteri > Salmoniformes > Salmonidae > Hucho > Hucho hucho. The sequence goes on from QNTS01000461.1 coordinate 138,601, forward strand.
AGTAGGGACTTTGTTTGTTCTAGCAAGAGAAGGAACGGCCTCCTACTGTGCTAAGTACCTATCGGCAGTCTTGGCCACAACTGTTGGTGGCAAAGCAAGTAAATCAACAGCATTATGAGCAAACATTAGATTGTTTTTAAATATTTTTAGACTAAACTATCTGAATGAGACCCAGGATTCATCAAAAAAAGAATTGAATGGTCAACAATGTGGAATTTGTATAATGTGGAAAAGGTTGTTTTCCTATAAATTGAGTTAGGACTGTAAAACCAATCAATCATAAAAACTATCGATGTACCATGTTGTGAATTTACTTTCATTAATCTGATGACTTATTTATTTAATCAAGTAAATATGGTTAACTATTACCTGATTTAAATGAATCATGTAACAATTAACTCATTAGGAATTTGTGGCACCACAGAACAGGTTGTTTAAATAGTTACCATCTCCCGAGTTAAACTTTATAAGGTCTTTACCTATAACATCCATAAAATAGTCAACATAATAATCATAACCTCTTATCATATCATTATTCTGAACAGTCGTAACTTCATGCATCTGCAAAAACCCCAGAAGTACTCATGATTCAGTACTACACCAATTGGTTTAATTATTATTTACTAGCTAACTAAATGAGAAGAAGGTCCCTAGCAGATTGACAATATGACGTCTTGTTACAACAGAGATGGAGGGGGGGGAGTGAGAGAGAGAGAAAGGGACACTTATCGTGTATACATTAATCATATACTGTGCGCACGAACTGCCGCCCGTTTGGAATTTAAAAAATAATTAATGTATTTACGCGTGAGTGCCTTTGTTCGCCGTTTATCTCTGTCGGAACCAGGCCTTCTTAGGAAGGATCTGGGTTGGCCTTTCAGCTGCACGCTTGTCAGGCTCTGCTTGTCCGAAAGGGTCCCGACCCATCTATTCTACTATTGTTCACTCTGGAAGATTGATTTGAGACTCGTAGTAGGATGGGATGGTTGAAGAGTTGTAGCATGGTCCCTCTTAGATTCGCATTTCTCGCTATCTGACTTAGGACAGCTAATCAGCCATACCAGTGATTGTCTGTGGGATGAGCTTCTCGCCTACACCTCGTGTTGATTATTCAGGGTTCAGGATTCAGGCCACTTTACACTCACAGCTGCAACCTGGCAATGTTTTGGTCTAAAGGAAGGTGAGTTTGTTTCTTCACATGTTGAGGTTCAAAGTTCCAACCATTTCAAAAGTGTAGCTGCCGCCTCACATTTCCTGGTCTAATGTTATTTTCTCAGGGGAATCCTTTCATGCACTCTGGCCAAAGGGGACGGTTCCATCAGAGTGGCACACTCTCTGATATCACTCGGGGTGTAGCTACTTACTGTGCAAGCATATATGTTTGCAAGTTCTCTTATGACTCCTAAAATCACATTTATATCTTAACAAAGATATGTTCATTTTCAAATGTTATGCACAACGTATTGGATGGAAACTTGACAGATAAAGGGGATATAATTTCCAAGTTACAATATATTTTGTCCATACCATTTTTAATGACATCACAAAATAAAAACCAATACGACATTAGCTTTCTATAGCTATATACTGATCATTCCCCACATTCTTATGTTAGAAATATTGTTCCAGTATTCACTTTTGAATGTGTTTCGGTGGGAAAACTGTCTGTGAAACAAAGGCACATTCCATTGCGCATTTTAAGAGGGAGGGAGAGAGTCTTCTTCTACCTTAATTTACAAAGGGGTGTGGAGGTGTCAAAACCCCCACACCAGTTCCCTGTTCCCCTCTACGGGTGAGAGGGGGTCTGGTGGAAGTTTATTCATTGCAAACCTGATCTGCCCATTTGGATCACACCAAGACAGTCATGACAGTCCCCCTCTGGTGGTTTCAATTTAGGAAGGATTCTGCGAGTTGCAACCTACCATAAAAATGACCTCAGGTTGTACTGGTTTGTGGATTCTAGCAGTCCCCCTCTGATGGTTTACCCTGGTAGGATTTCTGCAAGCTAAATACCACCACAAGAATGGCCAGGGGATGTCGTTCCGGACCTGTCGTACGGTTGTCCAGGCTGGTGGATCTAGGCAGTATCTTGGGCAGACGTTAATAACAGCGCACAACACTCAGGTAATACATCATTACATTTCTTCCCCAAATGAGCGGCATTGTGGCACTAACTGGTTGTTGTATGGGGAACTTGTTTGTGACTCTATCACTTCCTAAGTGTCAAAGAAAATGAAACAAAAATGAATAAAAACACAACAAAAAGATATACAAAATATAGTTATCACACCTTAATCATCTAATTTGACTATATTCTATATATGTCCATGGTCTTGGCTAAATGACTCGATCATGGCATTTTTTCTAATGTCATATCTAGGGAAATCCTACTTAGCTGTGTGTTGCTTAGGGCACTCTCCTAAGTTAAGTACATGATACGTCTACAGCTGTAAGGCACTAGCTTCAGATAGTCTACAGGGATGACCTATGGACCTCTGTGGAGAAACAGGTGATTAACTACAGGAACTTTACCAAGGCTGGTATTTTGCTCTGACCACTAACTTCTTAGGGAGTAGCGCACGAGGTGACCGTTTTGGAGAGCCTGGCGTGCCCAAAGTAAAATGCCTCCCATTCAGGCCCAGAAAATAGGATATGCACATATTTAGTATCATTGGATAGGAACCACCCTGAATTTCCTAAAAGTGTTAACATTCTGTCTGTGAGTATAACAGAACGGATATGGCAGGCAAAAACCCGAGGAATTTCTGTCCTGGAAAAAGAGGTTTTGACAGATTGCCTCATTTTGAACCCCTCCCTTATGAAAATGCCCATATAAGGGCATATGAATGCAGTACCTATCGCTTCCTCTGGATGTCAACAGTCTCGAAAAAGTGTTCTGATTCTTCTTAGATGCTTTTAGAGCAGAGAAGAAGACGAATAAGGAAGTGTCCCCACAGATGTCCTTACAAGAAAATGCGCGCTCCCGGCTGGCGCGCTCTGTGGTTTTTTCCTTTCTTATCGCCCAGTTTATATTCCGGTTGAAATATTATACAACATATACATTAAAGTGTTCCTAAGGATACATTAGCAATTGTGTTTGATTGTTCTTGGACAAGTTTATAGGTTTAAGTTGAACGAGTTCTCTTCACGTTTCAATGGACTCTATTTTCTCAACGCGCCAACCAAACGGGCTAAATACCTATATTATGTAATGAAAAAGATTGTTTTCTTGGTACCTAACAGAAGCAACCTGTGAACCCTTCGGGAGTCGTCTTCAAGAAGTTGTCCATTAACTAAACAAAAGCGACACTTTACACAAAACACACTTGGCACTACCGAATACTTAAGTACCATTACCTTTTTATAACTTCCACGATGGCTCAAACAATCAAATGTGATGCTTTCGCCGTAAAGCCTTTTTGAAATCTGACAACGCTGTGATATTGCCAAGAAACAGAGCTTTTGATGACTATGAAACACTTGTATATTGATGCATGTTTAATAATTCAACTTTTGGATTTTGAATTTGGCGCCTTGCATTTCACCTGGTAGTGTCGGGAGTGGGGCGCTAACGGGAAAAGCCTGTCAGTACCGGTAGTGTTTGCTTCACTGGAACAGGTGCAGAAGGTGCAGAAGTTTTTGCCGATTTTGTCAAGGCGTTCCGTGCCAAGTGCGCGGCGAGGGTTGGCTACATCCTGTTGGGAATTCTGGGCCGACAGGCCAAGAGAAGAAGCTGAGCTTTGGCTTTGTTGGCAAGGAGGCGTCATATTACTCTTTGCCGAATGGCTAAGAGGAGAAGATTGAGGGACACCTGAGAGAGGCAAAGTCTGAAACCTTTTGTCGTCTTCATTCCTTTGTTTACCGAGCTCCGGTTGCGAGCTTGGTTGGGTAGTCACGCTGTAGCGCGTGACTGTTCTGGAATTGCTCCAGATGGTATCTAAGGGTGGTATTCTGCTGCATAGCAGAGTCCACTTGGGAGCTTAGAGTACTTATTTTAGACATGTGAGTGTCGCACTGTCTCCGTTCGGCCTCATACTTATCTGTCATGGTTTGCAGGTAGAGATCTTGAGTGCGGATCGAGAGATTCAGTGAGGATATTTCCTCTGCTTGCTTTTGTCCATATTCCTCATCTGGGTTCTCTCATCATTTGGTCAGCGACTTCAAACTTTGTCATTGTGTTCATTAATTGATTGTCTTTGGTCTGCAGCATTTAGACTATAACATTACTGCTTTGAGTGTTGTTCATCAAAACTACATGCATGTTATCAAGTTGTGCACCCCTGTTTTTAGATAACTATTTAGATTTATCTAGTTTTGCATGGACTTCTTCTAATTTAGTTTTGGCTAAATCGAGTTGAATCTGTAGAAGACAATACCTATTTTGACAATTGGCCTGGACCACCACCGACCTAATTCTCCCGAGGGGGGTTTTCAACTGGCTCATCAGTCGCGATGTCCCCTGAATGCCCATCTGCTCGCGTGCTAGCCGCGGCCCGATAGCTGTCTAGAGCATACCGGACTGTTAGCTTAAGAGACCCATCGGACAAATTCTTTGGCCACTATACCTATTTTGCCAATTGGCCTGGACCCTTTTACCACACGGAGAAGCCCTGCTGATCCACGACAACTGGTCTGCCGATGTAACAGCACGAGGGGGCTACAACAGACTTCTTCCGTCGCGATGTCCCTCTAAGGCCCTTCTGCTAGCTTGCTAGCCCCGGCCCGCTATCTGCCTGAATCGCCCGCCGAGCCACTCACTGGACCCCTATGATCACTCGGCTACGCATGCCTCTCCCTAATGTCAATATGCCTTGTCCATTGATGTTTTGGTTAGTAATTATTGCCTTATTTCACTGTAGAGCCTCTAGCCCTGCTCAATACGCTTTAGTTAGCCCTTTAGTTCCACCTCCCACACATGCGGTGACCTCACCTGGTTTAAATGATGTTTCTAGAGACAATATCTCTCTCGTTGTCACTCAAAGCATTGGTTTACCTCCACTGTATTCACATCCTACCATACCTTATCCTACTCCTCTTCTGTTCCTCTGGTGGTATAGGTTAACACCCCAGCCATCCTACAATCTAAGCTTGATGCCCTCAATCTCAAACAAATGATCAATGAACCTACCAGGTACAACCCCAAATCTGTAAACACGGGCACCCTCATAGATAT
>QNTS01000461.1:145838-169300 GCA_003317085.1 Hucho hucho
AGATATCATCCTAACCAACCAGCCCTCAAAATACACCTCTGCTGTCTTCAACCAGGATCTCAGCGATCACTGCCTCATTGCCTGCGTCCGTAATGGGTCTGCGGTCAAACGACCACCCCTCATCACTGTCAAACGCTCCCTAAAACACTTCAGCGAGCAGGCCTTTCTAATCGACCTGGCCCGGGGATCCTGGAAAAATATTGACCTCATTCCGACAGTTGAGGATGTCTGGTTATTCTTTAAAAGTGCTTTCCTCACCTCACTTAAATAAGAATGCCCCATTCAAAAAATGTAGAACCAGGAACAGATATAGCCCTTGATTCACTCCAGACCTGACTGCTCTTGACCAGCACAAAAAAATCCTGTGACGTACTGCATTAGCATCAAAAAGCCCCTGTGATATGCAACTTTTCAGGGAAGGTAGGAACCAATATTTATTTAGTAATTTATTTTACCTTTATTTAACTAGGCAAGCGAGTTAACCTGTTACGAATCCTTACCGTGATCGGGATCGATTTTGACAACATCCGGTGAAATGCAGAGCGCCAAATTCAAATTCAGATTGTCTGAGGACAGCGCCCCACTCAAACTCAATTAGCATAATAACATAACCAGCAGAGGTGTCACAAAACTCAAAAATAGCATAAAATAAATTGCTTACCTTTGATGATCTTCCTCTGATGGCATATCAAAGTGTCCAGGTTACACAATAAAAGGTCCTTTTGTTTGATAAAGTTCCTCTTTATATCCATAAAGCTCCGTTTGGTTGTCGCGTTTTGTTCAGTAATCCACCTGCCCAAAGGCTTTCATCCATGCAGACAAATGATATCCCAAAAGTACCCGTAAAAGTTTGTCGAAAAAAGTCAAACAGCATCTGTAATCAATACTCAGATACCCTAAAATGAATATACACTATAATATTTCAGACGGAATGTAACCTGCTGAATAGAAGAGAAAAAGAACTGAACGCGCATTCCCTGTTACGCGCAAAATCCAAAACAGGACACTTGACGTGAACTCAGGAACAAGTGGTCTTACTCCCTTGATTTTCATGATTGAAGCTTCGAACCTTTTTCTAAAGACTGTTGACATCTAGTGGAAGCCATAGGAACTGCAATCTGGGAGCTAAAATACCCTGCTTTGAATAGCATGCCAATTGAAAACAGTGTGACATGACTGATTCAGACATCCCAGATGGATTTTGCTCGGGATTTTGCCTGCCATATCAGTTCTGTTATACTCACAGACATTATTTTAACAGTTTTAGAAACTTCAGAGTGTTTTCTATCCAAATCCTTCACTCATGCTGCCAAACATCCCCTCGTAAAACTGACTATCCTACCGATCCTTGACTTTGGCGATGTAATTTACAAAATAGCCTCCAATACTCTACTCAGCAAATTGGATGCAGTCTATCACAGTGCCATCCGTTTTGTCACCAAAGCCCCATATATTACCCACCACTGCAACCTGTATGGTCTCGTTGGCTGGCCCTCGCTTAATATTCGTTGCCAAACCCACTGGCTCCAGGTCATCTATATGTTTTTTCTAGGTAAAGCCCCGCCTTATCTCAGCTCACTGGTCTCCATAGCAGCACCCACCCATGGCACGCGCTCCAGCAGGTATATTTCACTGGTCACCCCCAAAGCCAATTCCTCCTTCGGACGCTTTTCCTTCCAGTTCTCTGTTGCCAATGACTGGAACGAACTGCAAAAATCACTGAAGCTGGAGACTCATATCTCCCTCACTAGCTTTAAGCACCAGTTGTCAGAGCAGTTTACAGATCACTGCACCTGTACATAGCCCATCTGTAAATAGCTCATCCAACTACCTCATCCCCATACTGTTATTTATTTCATTTATTTTGCTCCTTTGCGCCCCAGTATCTCTACTTGCACACTCATCTTCTGCACATCTATCACTCCAGTGTTAATTGCTATATTGTAATTATTTCGCCACTATGGCCTATTTATTGCCTTTCCTCCCTTATCCTACGTCATTTGCACACACTGTATATATACTTTTTTCTATTGTATTATTGACTGTATGTTTGTTTATTCCATGTGTAACTCTGTGTTGTTGTTTGTGTCACACTGCTTTGCTTTATCTTGGCCAGGTCGCAGTTGGAAATGAGAACTTGTTCTCAACTAGCCTACCTGGTTAAATAAAGGTGAAATAAAAAAATACAAAAAACATTTAGCTGTGAACAAATGAAAATGGTTGCTCTCTCTTTGTTAGCTTAGCATCTAATGCAAAGCTAGCCGTTCTTGTACAGGAATGTTCATTTCTGTACAATTTCTGTCACTCACTCTTCTGAAGTGCAATACACAGATATATTTGTTTGGCCGAAGCAAAGTATTATATAACTTCTCAAATTTTGTTAATTGGCTGGCCCATATGTCCTATCTCTAGGAATTAATGCTCGCTCCTGAGTCGCGAGAGACAGAGATATGTAACGTCCAGGCCTGAGCGTTCAGGCTGGAGTGTTCAGTTTTGTCTTGGTGTAGGGTTTATTTTGTTCTATGGTGTGTATTTCTATGTTGGGGTATGGTATTCTGGATACTTCGCTGCGCATTGGTCTGTTCCAAGAGATAATCGTGACAGAATAACCCACCTTGAAAAGAAGACCAAGCAGCGTGAGACCCGGGAGTTCAGGTCTTGGGAAGAGGAATTATTCAATGGGGGAGCTAGGGCACAGCCCGGAGAGTATCGCCATCCAAGAGAGGAACTGGAAGCAGCGGCGGCCGAGCGGCGCAGGTGTGAGGATGTGTATGGCGCATGGGATCCGGAGAGAGGCAAGTTTGTTAGACCTCGCCGGGCTAGGAAGCCCGAAGGGCAGCCCCAAAGAACTTTATGGGGGGGGCACACGAGGAGGTCGGCCGGTTCAGGAGGGACTCCTGCACGCAGTTTTGCGCACAAAGTCTCCTGTGCGTATTCATGGGCCGGTACGCAAAATTCCAGCGCCACTCATCTGTCGGGCTAGATTGAGTGTGCAGCCATGAAGAATGGTACCAGCTCTGCGCGCCAAGTCCCCAGTGTGCCTCCTAGGACCAAGATATCCTGCACCGGTTCTGCGTGCAGTGTCTCCGGTAAGTGTCCACAGCCCGGTGCGAGAGATCCCAGCGCCACTCATCTGTCAGGCCAAGGTCAGTGTGCTACCTGGAAGAGTGGTGCCAGCTCTGCGCGCCAGGTCTCCAGTGCGCCTTTTGGGACCAAGATATCCTACGGTCCTGCGGGCAGAATCAGGTCCCCTGTGCGTGTTGTGGATTCAACACGTCCTGTCCCTGTTCCACGCTCCAAGATCCATGTACGTGTTGTGGATTCAACACGTCCTGTCCCTGCTCCACGCAACAGGCCCCCTGTGCGCCTTCAGAGCCCGGCACGTCCTATCCCTGCTCCACGCGTCAGGCCCCCTGTGCGCCTTCAGAGCCCGGCACGTCCTGTCCCTGCTCCACGCATCAGGCCCTCTGTGTGCCCTCAGAGCCCGGCACGACCTGTCCCTGCTCCACGCATCAGGGCCCCTGTGCGCCCTCAGAGCCCGGCACGACCTGTCCCTGCTCCACGCATCAGGGCCCCTGTGCGCCCTCAGAGTCCAGTACGGCCAGTTCCTGCTCCACGCACCAGAGTTCCAGTGAGCATCATGAGTCCAGTACGGCCTCAAGGACGAGGTGCGTGGTCTCAAGGTCACTCGTAGTACTCAGGTCATGCCGGTCAAGGACGAGGTGCGTGGTCTCTTCCAGTGAGCATCATGAGTCCTGTACGGCCGGTGTCTGCTTCCTATGTCATGAGTCAAGTACCAACTGTTCCGGCTAATGGTCCAGGGCCTCCGGTGCGTGAACTCGAGCCAGCACGGCCGGCACCGGACCCCCCACCTGGGACAAAAAGGACCCACCCGAAGACCCCCCCACGGACTTTTGGGCGCGGTCGGAGTCCGCGCCTTTGGGGGGGGGTACTGTAACGTCCAGGCCTGAGCGTTCAGGCTGGAGTGTTTAGTTTTGTCTTGGTGTAGGGTTTCTTTTGTTCTATGGTGTGTATTTCTATGTTGGGGTATGGTTCCCAATTAGAGGCAGCTGAGTCTCGTTACCTCTAATTGGGAACCATATATATGTTTGGGGTTTTGCACTAAAGTTTGTGGGTTATTGCTTATTGTTATGTGTATCGCGTTTAGGTTCATGCCATCGTGTTTAGGTTTATGTCCCAGTGTCTAGTTTAGGATTTAGCATTTGTTTTCACGTCATGTTCTTTGTTTATTGTTTTGTTCCGTCAAGTCCCGTTTGTAAATAAAGTATGTATTCTGGATACTTCGCTGCGCATTGGTCTGTTCCAAGAGATAATCGTGACAAGATATAATACTTTGCTTCGGCCAAACAAATATTTTTTCTCTAATTTCCGGAATCATCTGGCCCGTATGTCCTAGCGCTAGAAATTTAATAATTGGCGAGTCTACTCATTCTTACCATTTGTTGGGTATACAACACCGGAGTCAATCTCTCTAGTATCCTGGTCGAACGGGAAACACACACACTCTCAACCACAGTCATGCCTACGGCTCTAATGGTGTATAACATATTTCTCTACCAAATTCATATAGACTGATTTCAACATTAAGGCTTCATTTTGTCTTAGATTCCTCGCACAGGGGCTCCAATATGTTGTGACTTTACTTTCATTAATCTGATGACTGTGATTTATTTAACCCAAATCCTAATGAGTTAATTGTTACATGATTCATTTAATTGGGTTACAATGAAACATAGTTAGTGGATTAAATAAATGGTCATCAGATTAATTAAAGTAAAGTCACGACAACCCTGTTTTCTATACTTATACCTGCTTTATATTCCATAAACCAGCAAACAAAGACAAAAGAGTACCAATAGTAATTGTCTTATTCACAGTTGTCTCATCTACAGAGTGATGAAGAGAGCCTTATTTTGTGTGCATGACTAACTACTGTTTTTCTCCATTTCAACCCTGGAGCAGCATATTGGGATATTCCAAAGATGTCTGTTGTTATGGTGTTCTGCTCTGGTTTTCAGGTCACTATTTTCCAATATCTACGTGTGCCAAGTAGCTTTTACACCCCGTGCTTTAACCACAAGCTCAGTTTGTTGTTTTGTTGTGTATGTTTTCCTCACGCCGTTTACTCATGCCACTCAGTGGGCTTTCAATTTATTTTTCCATTTAATTGAATCACGCCCCCATGCCTCTTCTCTTTACTTATATCCTCAGGTCCCCTGCTTTCTGTTCTCTCTATATCCCCATACCGCTGGAATACGTTTGAATACATACATTCTGTGTAGGTGTGTCTCTATTTGTACGTGTATGTGAACATCTGTGCGTATGCTAATGTATTTATTATTGGGTGTACAGTAAGTGTATGCTACAGTATGCTACCCAGCCTTACATAAGCTTTCCCTGAGTGAGCTCATCCTGCTCTCACGGCTTCAGACCTCAACCTCCACCGAGGCTGTGGCAACCCACTTTGCTCCCTCTTGCTCAGACTTCCTCTGTGGCAGAAAAGATAACTTTAAGACATCAGTGGATCATTTGTATCCTACATAGTGACGCAGCATTCTATCGGCAGAAAGTATATATCAGCACACTTAAAAAACATAGCATAGTAGAGTGGGAGTGCGTGTGATCAGAGCAATGGTACGTCCTATCTATTTTTAATGGCCTGATGCTGTTGCACATTTCCCTCTATGTTTTCACAATACATTATATGTTTTGGTACCCCTGCTCAGCCCTTGATAGTGCACATGAGAGACCTACCCAAATGTTGTATTAGTGAAGAAGTCCCTTTATAATATCACAATAAGATGTTTTATTTGGCACAATGAAATGTTTAATCGATTGCATGACTTACACACCTCAGGAATGTGCACACCATGCACATTCCTGATATTTGTAACACCTCTCCACTGTCTCTTACATGCCCTTTAAAACTGTAAGTCCCAGGTAAGCAGGTGTGGGTATGGGATGAGAGTAGAGCCTCGCGAGTAGAGCCTCGCTACTAGACCCTCATTTTTACGCTTCCCCTGTCAGGCCACCAAACAGGACAGAGCAGACGTTTAACCCCAGACCTGAGTGTAAGTGTGTAAATTTACTCAGGTAACCTTTGGATAACTGCCAACCCGCTATGGAGAGCAGAACAGAGTTCATAATGTTGCAGGGACTAACAACAATAACTTCTTAGGGAGCAGCTCCCGAGGTGACGGTTTTGGAGAGTCTGGCGTGCCCAAAGTAAAATGCCTCCCACTCAGGCCCAGAAAATAGGATATGCACATAATTAGTACTATTGGATAGGAAACACTCTGAATTTCTAAGAGTGTTAAAATATTGTCTGTGAGTATAACAGAACGGATATAGCATGCGAAAACCCGAGGAATTTCTCTCCTGGAAAAAGTGTATTTGACACATTGCCTCATTTTGAAACCCTCCCTATTGAAAATGACCATATAAGGGAGTAAGATTTCAGTACCTATTGCTTCCACTAGATGTCAACAGTCTCTAGACAGTGTTTTGATTATGTTTAGTTGCTCTGGATGGTAGTAGAAGAAGAATTGGGAAGTGGTCACCAGATGTAAACAGAAGAGGAAGCACGTTCACCGGCTTGCGCGCGCTGTGGTTTTTTCCTTTCCTATCGCCCAGTTTATAATCCGGTTGAAATATTATACTAAGGATACATTATCAATGATGTTTGATTGTTCTTGGACAAGTGTATAGGTATAGGTTGAACGAGTTCTCTTCACGGTTCAATGGGCGAGTGGACGCTGTATTTTCTGATCATAATGCACCAACCAAACTGAGATTTATGGATATAATACATTTATTTTTCTAACAAAAGAACCATGGATTGGGAAGCCCTCAGCAGAAGTTCTTCAAAAGGTAAGGGATTTGTTTTCGCTGTGAAATGTGTTTTGTGTGAACCGTGATGGTTTATGAATTTATGCTAATGGCAAATATTGGAGGTGCTACCCTCAAACAATCAAATGTAGTGCTTTCGCCGTAAAGCCTTTTTGAAATCTGACAACGCTGTGAAATTGCCAAGAAGCAGAGCTTTTGATGACTATGCAACCCTTGTATATTGATGAATGTTTAATAATTCAGCTAGCGCCCCACCACTCCCTAAGTTGTTAACTTCCCAGACAGTACTGGGAGAAATGCAAGGCGCCAAATTCAAAATCCAAAAGTTGAATTATTAAACATGCATCAATATACAAGTGTTTCATTGTCATCAAAAGCTCTGCTTCTTGGCAATATCACAGCGTTGTCAGATTTCAAAAAGGCTTTACGGCGAAAGCACCACATTTGATTGTTTGAGGGTAGCACCTAACAAATTTTTCCTATTACCATAAATTCATAAGCCTCCACGGTTCACAGAAAACACATTTCACAGCGAAAACAAATCAATTACCTTTTGAAGAACTTCTGCTGAGGGCTTCCCAAGTGTCCAACGAAGACAATCCATGGTTCTTTTGTTAGAAAAAGTAATGTATTATATCCATAAATCTCCATTTGGTTTGGCACGTTATAATGAGAAAATATAGCGTCGACTCCTCCATTGAAACGTGAAGAGAACTCATTCAACTTATACCTATAAACTTGTCCAAGAACAATCAAACATAATTTTAAATGTATCCTTAGGAACACTTTTATGTATAAATAGTATAATATTTCAACCGGAATATAAACTGGGCGATAAGAAAGGAAAAAATCAAAGAGCGCGCCAGCCGTGAACGCGCCTTTTCCTCTATTGACATTCTGTGTGACCACTTCCTAATTCTTCTTCTTCTGCCATCTAATGCATCTAAAAAGAATCAGAACACTTTTTCGAGACTGTTGACATCCAGAGGAAGCAATAGGTACTGCATTCATATGCCCTTATATGGGCATTTTCATAAGGGAGGGGTTCTAAATGAGGCAATGTGTCAAAACCACTTTTTCCAGGACAGAAATTCCTAAAATAAATCCCTTACCTTTCGAAGAACTTCTGCTGAGGGCTTCCCAAATGTCCAACGAAGACATCCAATGCTTCTTTTGTTAGAAAAAGTCAATTATTATATCCATAAATCTCAGTTTGGTTGGCGCGTTATGTTCAGAAAATCCAACGTCGATTCGCCCATTGAACCGTGAAGAGAACACGTTCAAATATACCTATAAACTTTCTACAAACAAATCAAACATCATTTTTAATGTATCCTTCGGTATCCTATTATGTATATTTACTGTAATATTTCAACCGGACGATAACGTGAACAATAGGAAAGGAAAATAAAGTGGTGTGCGTTCACAATCTCACGCCCGTCAAACGTTGTAAACAAAAGTGGTCCCCTGACTACTTCCTATCCGTTCTGCTGACTGCTAGACCTTCCAAGCTGTGTATAAAGACTGTTGACATCTAGTGGAAGCCATAGGTACTGCAGTCTCAGTCCTACATAACATTGTGTGCAATAGGCAACTTGGAGGAAAAGGTCATCTACAAAAAAAACTGCAAATCCGGCTGGATTTTCCTCGGATTCTCGCCTGCCATATCAGTTCTGTTATACTCACATACATTATTTTAACAGTCTTAGAAACTTCAGAGTGTTTCCTATCCAATAGTACTAATTATGTGCATATCTTATTTTCTGGGCTTGAGTGGCAGGCATTTTACTTTGGGCACGCCAGACTCTCCAAAACCATCACCTATGCTGCCGCTCCCTAAGAAGTTAAAGCTTGGTCGCAAATGCTTGGTCGCATACTTCCAAAGTTGTGGCAAAATGGCTTAAGGACAACAAAGTCAAGGTATTGGAGTGGCCATCACAAAGCCCTGACCTCAATCCCGTAGAGAATTTGTGGGCAGAACTGAAAAAGCGTGTGCAAGCAAGGAGGCCTACAAACCTGACTCAGTTACACCAGCTCTGTCAGGAGGAATGGGCCAAAATTCACCCAACTTATTGTGGGAAGCTTGTGGAAGGCTACCTGAAACGTTTGACCCAAGTTAAACAATTTAAAGGCAATGGTACCCAATACTAATTAAGTATATGTAAACTTCTGACCAACTGGGAATGTGATGAAAGAAATAAAAGCTGAAATAAATCATTCTCTTTACTATTATTCTGACATTTCACATTCTTAAAATAAAGTGGTGATCCTAACTGACCTAAAACAGGGTCTTTTTTTACTAGGATTAAATGTCAGGAATTGTGAAAAACTGAGTTTAAATGTATTTGGCTAATGTGTATGTAAACTTCCGACTTCAACTGTAGATGGGAGGGGTTGAGGGTAGCTGAAGGATGGGATTAGGGAAAATAATAAAGGAAAACATATTTTTAACCCTTTCACACGTACCATCTCATAGCTGTGATCGTTCTACAGTGGTCCCTCAAGTGTATGATCTCATCCTTGTGATTAGAATGTTTATTTAAAAAGGCAGTTTCGAATGACAACAATCAACAATTGAGCTGGCCACACATTTTTCAGAAACTATTTACACAAACACAGTCCTTACAAAGTTATGTCCAGAATGTGAGCAGTTTATTTTTGGATTTAACGTTCACAGAAGTAGCTACACTATAACACAATCACCCTAATCGGAAAAATGTAGGCTACATTTGTCCTCGCGCTAACTGAGGAAAGATTGACGCAACACAAGTGGTCATATTTTCTAACTCTCGGCTGACATAAACTACAATATGAATTAGTTAATAGCAATTACTTTGTATAATTAATCACATCACAGGTGAGGTCACCATTGACCGAAATAATTAGGTAAAACACTTTCTAGATGTCGAAAGTAAACGAGTTTCAGCGCGCAGCCATGCTCTTTTTCCTCACAGAAACCAAAGATAAGAGAAGACAAGATGACTTTGGTCTGTTTATAGTATGCACGTTGAAGGGATGTGTCATCTACTATAGTTCACATCCCACCATTCATTTCCGGAAGTCCTCAAAAAATGAGTGAACCCTTACCTCATTTTGCTATAACATCTTTGGTCAAACAGACGATTACGTGAAACCCAGAATGCATTGTATGTCAACAAACATGGCTACACAGCTGAAATATTTTACACACAGAATATGTGCCCATTACAATCTATGCAAGAATCGAAATGCATGATTTGAAAACGTGAATAAAACAGTGAATATATAAATAATTACCACACAAAACATTTTCTGATAGTGATTTATTGATAGTATCGCGTGCTCAACGTAACCTCTCACTCAGTGTTGTTGTTTATGTATGTAGCTAGTGAGCTAAGCTGTAGCATTAGCAATGTCTTTCAAAAGGAGACCACTCACAAATGTGGAAATTCTGGAGATTTTTTTTTATTCTGACAATGAGTCTGAGTATGAAAGTCAGGAATCTGATTCTGACAGTGACAGTGAGGAGCTGCCCCCAAACCTTGTAGCCATTGAGAACCCTGAATCTGAGGTTCCCTTGTCCACTGACGAAGTACCAGGTCCCAAACTTCTACGACCACCACTACCTCCGTCTGGCTGTCACCTACTTCATGTCCTCAAGACACCATCGACCTTCCGGCGGTCAGTAAAGTAGGGAGGACCGGGACGACAAACGAAACTACTCAGGGTCAGACCTCACGTTGCGCCCTTGCCATTTCCAACTGAGGCAGAGTGCTTCAAGTTGTTTCTGACAGAGGAGCTGGTGGGAAACCAATCGCTATGCCTTGGAGCTACAGGAGAAGAGAGAGCCAGGAGTGAGGGGGAAACTCGCTAAATGTGTGACAACCACAATTAGTGAAATGGGGATAGTAAAGAAGAACTCCCTAAGAGCATACTGGAGCACAGATCCTATGTTTGCAACCCCGTTCTTTGCCACCCTCTTTTCCCAAGACCGCTTCCTAGCTCTGCTGTGATGCCTGCATTTTGTCAACAATGCTACTGCCATCCTAAGTGACCCGTTACACAAAATAAGAAATGTTCTTATCAGCCTGACATCAGCATTTGGTCAGGTCTTTGCCATACAAGGACCTATGCATTGATGAGTCCCTGATGTTATGGAAAGGTAGGCTGGCGTTCCGTCAATATATTCCCTCCAAAAGGCACAGGTTTGGGGTCAAGTTCTTTGTCATGTGCGACGTGAAGACGGGATTTGTCCAGGACATTATAGTTTACACAGGGTCCACCACTGACATCAAACATTATGAGGGGCTTAGGGTGTCCGGGTCCGTGGTGATGACCATGCTGGCTCCTCATCTCGGCAAGGGACACACTTTGTACGTGGACAATTGGTACAGCAGTCCAACACTCTTCCAGCATCTGCTCTCCAACAGCACAGGGACCTGTGGCACAGTCAGATCGAACAGGAAGGGGATGCCGGCATTCGGCTGCAGGAAGATGCAGAGAGGGGAGGTGGAGTTCAAGGAGAACGGTCAACAGCTGGCATTAAAGTGGCATGACAAACGAGACGTCCATGTCCTCTCCACTGTCCATACAGCAACCGTGTCAGCCACAGGGAAGGTGGACCACCTGACGGGAGAGATAGAGATCAAACCAGACTGTGTGCTTGACTATAATCTCAAAATGGGGGCAGTGGATAAGGTGGACATGATAAACAGCTTTGTGGAATGCGCTCGGAAAACGACCAAGTGGTATAAGAAGATATTTTTCCATCTGATTGACACTGCTGTCCTCAACGGCAGCATAGTTCACCGCCAACTAACAGGTAAGATTATTACTGAACAAGGTATTTTTGTAATTGGATGTACAGTTCACATACAAATACATTATGCAATTATAGTGACAATATCTCACCCACCTACCCACTGCCTCATCTTCCTCATCCTCCCCACTCCTTCATAGGTAAAGTAATTACCTACCAAAAGTATAGAGAGAACCTCATGAGAGAGCTGCTGGAGGAGCACCACACCCCTCGGCGCCCATCCACTGGGGGTCGCCCTGCTGCGGACAATCCCCTACGCCTCACTGCACGGCATTTTCCCTGCAAAGTCCCTCAAACTGCTGCTCAAGGTAGCCACACACGGAGGCACTGCAAAGTCTGCCTGTCTGGAACCAGGAGAAGTAAGCAGAGGAAGTTGACAAAATACGTGTTTAGCTTGTGATACACCTCTATATGTATCATATGCTCAAGCACTATTGAGCACATCTGCAGAAATAAGTGACTGACTGACCTGACAGGTGACCTGCCATGATACTATGCCTTCAGAGGTGCAGTTGTTGTTCAGTCACTGCATGAATATTAAATATGGGTTATGCATATTCTGTTTTTTTTCCTCTAGTAAAACAAGTTGTTGTTGAACCAACCACCACCAATACTGCAATAAAATTGACGACTATTACATATTGGCCTGTGTTTTCTTGCTGTGTTTTCATCCAGTAAAGCTGTTAAGGAGTGTACGCTAGCATACATAGGCTGGCCTCAATCTTCAGCTCGAAAGATGTCCAGTTCCAGTTATGATATTGGCGTGGTTTCTGAAAGTATAGAATAAAGAGGACTTATTCATTAGAATACAATATCAGGATATAGAAATAAAACAATATTACAAGTAAGTAACATAATAAAACACTGCTATAAAAATAGAATACTGCATTGACAAAACTGGGCCAATTGTGCCACCCTATGGGACTCCCAATCACAGCCGGTTGTGATACAACCTGGATTCAAACCAGGGTGTCTGTAGTGATGCCTAGCACTGAGATGCAGTGCCATAGACCACTGCGCCACTTGGGAGGCATAAGGCCAGGGTAGCTTCAAAATACAACATAAGCTAATACTTTTCTGATGCAAACTAGCATTGTTTTACAGAGCTGATAGAAGAATGTAGCTAGCTACCTAAGCAAGATTGAATATAACTGTCACGATCTCCGTGAGGGACAGACCAAGACGCAGCGATGCTTCCAGTATACATTTTATTAACAACGAACGTAACTGGGAAAAATAACAAAATATAAACGAAGATCGTGAAGCTGACCACAACTAAACATACAACAAGCTATGACCAAACAATAACCCACAAAATCCTATAGAAAAACCCCAAACATATATATGGTTCCCAATTAGAGACAACGACACACAGCTGCCTCTAATTGGGAACCATTACCCCAACATAGAAATAGAGAACCTAGAACAGAAAAAACCCTACACCAAAACAAAACAAAAACACGCCAGCCTGTCTTCTCAGGCCTGGACATGACAATAACACCACAAAGGTTATGAAATGAGTAACGTTACCTCACGTGTCCGCGGTTATAAGGAATATACAAATATATTATGCTCCATAAATACAGTGAGCTACAATAGAAACGACATAACACGACATACTGAAACTATTATAACGTAATAAGGCACTTTGATAGAAACGCACACATTTCCAAAGTTATTATTAGTAACGAAAACAACAATGACTGCGATGCTGGCAAAAGAAGGAAAATGTGAACACGTGTGCAGATCGTTCCGATGAGAAAATGTCTGCAGACTTGAACTGCACAAAAAATTAGGAAGTGCTTGGGGAATTTTGTCCCAAAAATGTAATTGTCCGCAAAAGTAAAAATGACTATTTTTATGTGAATGAACGAGGAGGCGGAACACAGCTCAATTCAAACTGCTCTTAGAAAATAAAAACTTTTTAGAAAATCATTGGAAGTTGAAACAGCCTATAGATAAAAACAGGCTAAATTCCTTGTTTTGAGGGCAGCGCGGATTAAATGTATTGTTGAATAACAATCACATTCTATTATGGAGAGAACGTCATAACATCATCACGTGCATAAAATAACTCACGCTGGGGCGACCGTTAGAGATATTTGGAACTCACGCATGAAAGGGTTAAAAGATGATCTATCCCCTAAAAAATGTGTTACTCTAACGATACCCTTATTTTTGGAGTGGGTAATAAGTATGAAACTGGTGGAACTGCAGAAACATTGATGCACTCAACCAAGAGGTTGGAATTTCAAATTCCAAAATTATATATGTACTGTACACTCTCTGTAAAGTGTCATTGAGCACTGCTAGTTTTACATTGATGATAATTGGACAATTATTTTCTTGATTCTTGGCAGCTTTTAGCAAAGTGCAGGAAGGTATACTTGCCAATTGGAATGTATTCTTCTGTAGCCATATCTCTTTTATGCTCACAGACCTGGTGGTATAGCGACCAGTTTGCTAGCGACCAAAAGCTTTTAGTTAAAATCTCAGTTAAGGCTGAGGCCCAAGTGTGGTCACAGTATTAAGTAAAAACATTTTTTTTATGCTAATTGAAATCAGAATACAGCAGCATACTGTTTAATTATTTTTTTTAAATAACACCTTCAAATTGTTGTGTACAGTATATACATTTTTGCAATCTCCATTATGTCCACAGACCTGGTGGTGTCACAGGAACTTTAGGTTCTGTTAGCTTCCAATTTTGAGTAAATAACTCACGGACACCAGAGAAGCTTAACCAAGTTTAATTCTTCCCAAAGGGACGTTACAGCTGTAATTCAGACAAGAAAAAATGTCACACATGCACTGATATTTAATCCTTTCTCCTAGGCTGAGTCTCCTCCTCCACAACTGAACAGCCAACACATCTCTGTTGCTAGACAGAACCTTAGTGATATCTGTTCTTCCTCACTTCATCTGACCTGACCTCTACCCCAAAGTGCTCACTCCTCCCCAACTCAAGGTTGTCATGGTTATTGA
Source organism: Hucho hucho (assembly GCA_003317085.1). Classification (NCBI taxonomy): domain Eukaryota; kingdom Metazoa; phylum Chordata; class Actinopteri; order Salmoniformes; family Salmonidae; genus Hucho; species Hucho hucho. The sequence goes on from QNTS01000461.1 coordinate 160,492, forward strand.
TACCAGACTGTGTCTCTTCTCCTTCCAGAGGATACCTGATGGCTAACAATAACCTATCCTGACATAATGTAAACGTTATACATCACCCTCTCTTCCTCAGTGACATTGTTAGGTTCTAAGATCTCCACCCAACACATTCCCAAAGCCATCTAACTCCTACAGTTAACCATTAACTTCTGATGTAAAAACCATTCTCTATCATCCCTCAGATACCATATTTCTGATCTATCATGTCTCTAGTATAGCAATGTTCAAAGTTTACCCAGAATCCAACAGTACCTAGCAACCAAGAGATTGTGAGGTTGAGTCCCATGAAATCAAGGGGAACACGACACAAAGTTCTTCACTTTCTTGGGGACGTTCCTGGAACAAACTGGGAACTAGACAAAACCTGCAGGTGATCATGACTGTTTAAATTGAATTAATGTCAAGTATGCCTTTAAAGATACATATTTTCAATGACATTTGACACCTGGGTTTTCAAATGTTGTCATGTTGACAATTTTGCATCCCCTCCCCATGTTGTAACATTTATTTCACATGTGCTCACACATTGTCACATGTTATCACATAAAATCAACATGTGAAATTCATGTGGTTTTTCGTAAGGGAGGGTGGACTGCTGTGCTCGGTGACAAGTTGGGCGATACAACAAGGGATACGTGGAGTGTTTGCTTAGTGTTTTTGCACAATTCTTCTTCTTGATATTAGTGACTATTTGGATTCACCCCAATTGTAGTTTTAACCAACAACTGTGATCTGAGATAGTGATAAACATTCTCTACACATTATAATTGTGTACTCTACTTCAGCCTTTGCCTCTTTCTGGGTAATTGTTACACTGCTGTCATCCCCAACCAATAACCTGTTAACTCATTGAGTTCCTAGGGCACATATCATACCTAGGTGGCGTAGTACGGCTACATTCTACCCTCAGCTGCCTGACACAATCCCAAATAAAACCCCTCCAAAATGACAGCAACGCCTTGAGATATAGCCATGAGGGAAAGACAACACTGGTTTCCTTGCACCAGCCTAATTAAATTTGTTGAGGGCAAGACTTTTATTTTGTTTTTCAGTGGGAGTCACAAACAAAATCATCTATTCTTCCAACTAGTCTAGGGCACAAAGGTAGGCAATTAGTTTCTCTTGTATCTAAAGGCCAGGAAATACACATTTAAATTACTTTGACTCCGTACTCTACAGACACCTTTGTGGCTAATCCTCAATGGCTGTAATATTGTCTGACAGTGATCCCTTCCTGACTCTCTCTTCATTCTCACCAGAAGGGCCATGCCAGTTGCTTTGTTAATGATGTTAGGAAATAAATGGTTTCCTGATTTTTAATTACCTCAGGAGCTCACTAAATTACAAGAAATCCTGAAACCCATCAGACTACCACCTGAGATTGTGCTATTGGAAGCAGCTAAAAGTAGTGCTGGTATCATGTGTTTGGTGTGTGATACTGTGCTTCAGGCCCAGTTATAAAATGTTCTCTTCTCTCTCACAGCCATATCAAATCAAATGTTATTTGTCACATGCGCTGAATACAACAGGTGTAGACCTTACCGTGAAATGTTTACTTACAAGTCTTAACCAACAATGTCATTTTAAGAAAATATAGTTAAGAAAATATTTACTTAATAAACTAAAGTCAGAAATGAAACAAAATAAAAAAGAACAATAATGAGGCTATGTACAGGGGGTACCGTAACCGAGTCAATGTGCGGGGGTACATGTTAGTCGAGGTAATTTGTACATGTACAGTAGGTAGGAGTAAAGTGACTATGCATAGATAATTATCAGAGAGTAGCAGCAGTGTAAAAACAAATGGGGGCGGGGGGTGTCAATGCAAATAGTCCGGATGGCCATTTGATTAATTGTTCAGCAGTCTTATGGCTTGGGGGTAGAAGCTGTTAAGGGTCTTTTGGACCTATACTTGGCGCTCCGGTACAGCTTGCCGTGCGGTAGCAGAGAGAACAGTCTATGACGGTGACTGGAGTCTTTGACAATTTCTGGGGCCTTCTTCTGACACCACATAGTATATACAGTACCAGTCAAAAGTTTGGACACACCTACTCATTCAAGGGTTTTTCAATATTTGTACTATTTTCTACATTGTAGAATAACAGTGAAGACATCAAAACTATGAAATAACACATATGGAATCATGTAGTAACCAAAAAAGTGTTAAACAAATCAAAAAAACATTTTATATTCTTTAGAGTAGCCACTGTTTGCTTTAATGGCAGCTTTGTACACTCTTGGCATTCTCTCAACCAGCTTCACCTGGAATGCTTTTCCAACAGACTTGAAGAAGTTCCCATATGCTGAGCACTTGTTGGCTGCTTTTCCTTCACTCTGCGGTCCAACTCAATTAGTTTGAGGTCGGGTGATTGTGGAGGCCAGGTCATCTGATCCAGCACTCCATCACTTTCCTTCTTGGTCAAATAGCCCCTACACAGGGCTACTTATAGTCCCAGTAAGCACAAACCAGATGGGATGGCATATCGCTACAGAATGCTGTGGTAGCCATGCTGGTTAAGTGTGCCTTGAATTCTGAAATAAATCAGACAGTGTCACCAGCAAAGCACCATCACACCTCATCCTCTATGCTTCATGGCGGGAACAACACATGCGAAGATCATCCGTTCACCTACACTACGTCTCACAAAGACACGGCAGTTGAAACCAAAAATCTCCAATTTGGTCTCATTGCTCGTGTTTCTTGGGCCAAGCAAGTCTCTTCTTCTTATTGGTGTCCTTTAGTAGTGGTTTCTTTGCAGCAATTCGACCATGATGGGCTGATTCACACAGTCTCCTCTGAACAGTTGATGTTAAGATGTGTCTGTTACTTGAACTCTGTGAAGCATTCATTTGGGCTGCATTTTCTGAGGCTGGTAACTCTAATGAACTTATCATCTGCAGCAGAGGTAACTCTGGCTCTTCCTTTCTTGTGGCGGTCCTCATGAGAGCCAGTTTCATCTAAGTCCTTGATGGGTTTTTTTACAGAATTTTCCAGATTGACTGACCTTAATGTCTTAAAGTAATGATGGACTGTTGTTTCTCATTGCTTACTTGAGCTGTTCTTGCCATAATTTGTTCGGCCCTCCTTTTCCTGTAATCCACAATCTTCTCCTTTGTCTTGCTCAAGTTGAAGGAGAGGTTGTTGTCCTGGCACCACACTGCCAGGTCTCTGACCTCCTTCCTATAGGCTGTCTCATCGTTGTCGGTGATCAGGCCTACCGCCGTTGTGTTGTCAGCAAACTTAATGATGGTGTTGGAGTCATGCTTGGCAACACAGTCGTGGGTGAACAGGGAGAACGGGGGGGACTAAGCATGCTCCCCTGAGGGTCCCCAGTGTTGAGGATCAGCGTGGCAGACGTGTTGTTGCTTACCCTTACCACCTGGGTGCGGCCCGTCAGGAAGCCCAAGATCCAGTTGCAGAGGGAGGTGTTTAGTCCCAGGATCCTTAACTTTGTGGGGACTATGGTGTTGAACGCTGAGCTGTAGTCAAGAAAAAGCATTCTCACAAAAGTTTTTCTTCTGTCCAGGTGGGAAAGGGCAGTGTGGAGTGCAATTCAGATTGTATCATCTGTGGATCTGTATGCAAATTGAAGTGGGTCTAGGATTTCCGGGATGATGGTGTTGATGTGAGCCATGACCAGCCTTTCACAGCACTTAATGGCTACCAACGTTAGTGCTACGGGGCGGTAGTAATTTAGGCATGTTACCTTCGCTTTCTTGGGCACAGGGACTATGGTGGTCTGCTTGAAACATGTAGGTATTACAGACTCCCTCAGGGGGAAGTTGAAAATATCAGTAAAGACACTTGCCAGTTGGCCCGCGCGTGAACAACAGCTGCTGCACGATATCTAAGGAAGTCTCGAGCCATAGCTCGCCTGAGGTAGAGTTTCTCATGATAAGCTGCAGACCACATTACCTACCGGGAGAGTTCTCATCTATATTCTTTGTAGCTGTTTACATACCACCACAGTCAGAGGCTGGCACTAAGATAGATCCTTTAAGGGCTAGGCATCCCACTAGAGGGACAACTTCCGGTGAAACTGGAGGGCGCGCAATTCAAATAAATAATTGTACAAATTATGGATATTAAACATTTAGGTATATATAAGTAGCTTATATCGGTTGAAAGCTTAAATTCTTGTTACTCTAACTACACTGTCCGATTTACAGTAGCTATTACAGCGAAAGCATGCCATGCAATTGTTTGAGGACGGCGCCCTACATCAAAATATTTTTCCACCGGCACAGGTTTCATAAATTCACAAATAGCAATTAAATATTCACTTACTTTAAAAAAATCTTCCTCTGATTTGTCATCCAAAGGGTCCCAGCTATAACATGTAGTGTCGTTTTGTTAAATAAAATCCTTCTTTATATCCCAAAAAGTCAGTTTAGTTGTCGCCATCAATTTATGTAATTCACTCGTTCAACATGCAGAGAAAGGAATCTGAAAATCTACCCCTAAACTATGTTTCAACAAGTCAAAATACATTTCTATTTATTCTTCAGATGCCCTAAAATGTAATCAAACTATAATATTTCTTACGGAAAGAAGTATGTTCAATAGGAAACCGATTTTTGCAGGTGCGTCCTGTCTTCATAGCGCACGCAAACACGCATTTCCAAGACTGTGACCCTGTACTAAAACTGATATTTCTTATTCGTTTTGGAAGTTACAAGCCTGAAACCTTGAACATAGACTGCTGACACCCTGTGGCCATAGGAATTGCATCCTGGGAGCTAATTTCCAGTATGCCCTTATACTTGCCATTGTAAGAGCATGGTCTCTCCAAAAAAAGAAATATGTTTGGTTTTTCTTTGGATTTTCCCCTACCATATCTATTGTGTTATATTCTCCTACATTATTTTAACATTTCTACAAACTTCAAAGTGTTTTCTTTCCAATTATATGCATATCCTGGCTTCAGTGCCTGAGCAACAGGCAGTTTACTTTGGGCACGTCATTCAGGCGAAATTTGAGAAAAAAGGGGCCTAGCCCTACGAAGATGTATATAGCGTTGAGTTGTATTCCGCCATAAGCAAACAAGAAAAGTAGCCGGTTAATGCAAGGAAACTATAATCAGTTTTCTATTAACATGTTAAATGTGCAACCAGAGGGAAAATAACTCTGGACCACCAATACTCCACACACAGAGATGCATACAAAGATCTCCCTTGTCCTCTATTTGGAAAATCTGATCATAATTATATCCTCCTGATTCCTGCTTACAATCAAAAAATAAAGCCGGAAGCACCAGTGACTAGATCAATAAAAAAGTGGTCAGATAAAACAAATGCTAAACTACAGGACTGTTTTTGCTAGCATAGACTGACAATTCTGCCAATGGCATTGAGGAGTACACCACATCTGTCATTGGCTTCATCAATATGTGCATCGATGACGTCATCCCCACAGTGACCGTACGTACATACCCCAACCAGAAACCATGGATTACAGGCAGCATCCGCAATGAGCTAAAGGGTAGAGCTGCCGCTTTCAAGGAGCGGGACTATAACCCGGAAGCTTCTAAGAAATCCCGCTATGCCCTCCAACGAACCATCAAACAGGAAAGTGTTAATACAGGACTAAGATCGAGTCGTACTACACCGGCTCTGACGCTCGTCGGATGTGGCAGGGCCTGCAAACCACTACAGACTACGAAGGTAAGCACAGCCGAGAGCTGCCCAGTGACACGAGCCTACCGGATGAGCTAAACTACTTCTATGCTCGCTTCGATGCAAATAACACTGAAACATGCATGGGAGCACCAACTGTACCGGAAGTGTGATCACGCTCTCCGCAGCCGATGTGAGTAAGACCTTTAAACAGGTCAACATTCACAAAGCCGCAGGGACAGACGGATTACCAGGACATGTACTGCGAGCATGCACTGACCAACTAGCAGGTGACATCACTGACATTTTCAACCTCTCCCTGTCCGACTCTGTAACACCAACATGTTTTATTAACTTCTTAGGGAGTAGCGCACGAGGTGACCGTTTTGGAGACCCTGGCGTTCCCAAAGTAAAATGCCTCCCATTCAGGCCCAGAAAATAGGATATGCACATATTTAGTACCATTGGATAGGAAACACTCAAACAACAATTTTCTAAAAGTGTTAACCATTTGTCTGTCAGTAAAACAGAACGGATATGGCAGGCGAAACCCCGAGGAATTTCTGTCCTGGAAAAAGTGTTTTTGACAGAGTGCCTCATTTGGAACCCCTGCCTCATGAAAATGCCCATAAAAGGGCATATGAATGCAGTACCGATCGCTTCCTCTGGATGTCAACAGTCTCGAGACAGTGTTCAGAATTTGTTTGGATGCATTAGAGCAGAGAAGAAGAGGAAACCAGGAAGTGTCCCCTTGGATGTCAACAGAAGAGAGCGCGCGCTCCCGACAAGGCACACTCTGTGTTTTTTTCCGTTCTTATCGCTCAGTTTATATTCCGGTTGATTTATTATAGTAAATATACGTAAAAGTGTTCCTAAGGATACATTTAAAATTATTTTTGATTGTTCTTGGACAAGTTTATAGGTTTAAGTTGAACTAGTTCTCGTCACGTTTCAATGGAGGAGTGGAGGCTGTAGTTTCTGATTATAACACGCGAACCAAATGGAGATTTATGGATATATTACATGACTTTTTCTAACAAAAGAACCATGGATTGTCTTCGTTGGACACTTTGGAAGCCATCAGCAGAAGTTCTTCAACAGGTAATTGATTTGTTTTCGCTGTGAAATGTGTTTTGTGTGAACCGTGAAGGCTTATGAATTCATGGTCATGAGAAAATAATGAAGGTGCTACCCTCAAACAATCAAATGTGCTGCTTTCGCCGTAAAGCCTTTTGAAATCTGACAACGCTGTGATATTGCCAAGAAACAGAGCTTTTGATGAGTATGAAACACTTGTATATGGGTGCATGTTTAATAATTAAACTTTTGGATGTTGAATTTGGCGCCTTGCATTTCACCTGGTAGTGTCGGGATTGGGGCGCTAGCGCCCCACCACTCCCCAAGAAGTTAAGCAGACAACCATAGTGCCTGTGCCCAAGAACACTAAGGTAACCTGCCTAAATAACTACTGACCCATAGCACTCACGTCTGTAGCCATGAAATGCTTTGAAAGGCTGGTCATGGCTCACATCAACACCATCATCCCAGAAACCCTAGACCCACTCCAATTTGCATACCGCCCCAACAGATCCACAGNGTATATAACAAAGTATTGAGATAAACTTTTGTTATTGACCAAATACTTATTTTCCACCATAATTTGCAAATAAATTCATTAAAAATCCTACAATGTGATTTTCTGGATTTTTTTTCCTCATTTTGTCTGTCATAGTTGAAGTGTACCTATGATGAAAATTACAGGCCTCTCTCATCTTTTTAAGTGAGAGAACTTGCACAGTTGGTGGCTGACTAAATACTTTTTTTCCCCACTGTATATGGGTGCATGTTTAATAATTAAACTTTTGGATGTTGAATTTGGCGCCTTGCATTTCACCTGGTAGTGTCGGGATTGGGGCGCTAGCGCCCCACCACTCCCCAAGAAGTTAAGCAGACAACCATAGTGCCTGTGCCCAAGAACACTAAGGTAACCTGCCTAAATAACTACTGACCCATAGCACTCACGTCTGTAGCCATGAAATGCTTTGAAAGGCTGGTCATGGCTCACATCAACACCGTCATCCCAGAAACCCTAGACCCACTCCAATTTGCATACCGCCCCAACAGATCCACAGGTGATGCAGTCTCTATTGCACTCCACACTGCCCTTTCCCACCTGGACAAAAGAAACACCTATGTGAGAATACTATTCATTGACTACAGCTCAACGTTCAACACCATAGTGCCCTCCAAGCTCATCAATAAGCTAAGGACCCTGGGACTAAACACCTGCCTCTGCAACTGGATCCTGGACTTCCTGGCGGGCTGCCCCCAGGTGGTAATGGTAGGTAACAACACATCCACCACGCTGATCCACAACACAGGGGCCCCTCGGGGGTACGTGCTTAGTCCCCTCATGTAATCCCTGTTCACTCATGACTGCACGGCCAAGCACGACTCTTAACACCATCATTACATTTGCAGATGACACAACAGTGGTAGGCCTGATCACCGACGACAACGAGTCAGCTTATAGGGAGAAGGTCAGAGACCTGGCCGTGCGGTGCCAGGACAACAACCTCTCCCTCAACATGATCAAGACAAAGGAGATGATTGTGGACTACAGGAAAAAGAGGACAGAGCACGCCCCCATTCTCATCGACTTGACTGCAGTGGAGCAGGTTGAGAGCTTCAAGTTCCTTGGTGTCCACATCACCAACAAACTAACATGGTCCAAGCACACCATGACAGTCGTGAAGCGGGCACGACAAAACCTATTCCCCCTCAGAAGACTGAAAAGATTTTGCCATGGGTCCTCAGATCCTCAAAAGGTTCTGCAGCTGCACCATTGAGAGCATCCTGACTGGTTGCATCACTGCATGGTATGGCAACTGCTCGGCCTCCGACCGCAGGGCACTACAGAGGGTAATGCGAACGGCCCAGTACATCACTCGGGCCAAGTTTCCTGCCATCCAGGACGTTTATACCAGGCGGTGTCAGAGGAAGGCCCTGAACATTGTCAAAGACTCCAGCCACCCTAGTCATAGACTGTTCTCTCTGCTACTGCACGGCAAGCGGTACCGGAGCGCCAAGTCTAGGTCCAAGAGGCTTCTAGACAGTTTCTACCCAAAAAATGTAAGACTCCTGAACGTCTAGTCAAATGGCTACC
>QNTS01000461.1:170259-182516 GCA_003317085.1 Hucho hucho
CCTGCCTGCTGCCATTCCTGAGCAAGCTCTGTACTGGTGGTGCCTCGATCCCGCAGCTGAATCAACTTTAGGAGACGGTCCTGGCGCTTGCTGGACTTTCTTGGGCGCCCTGAAACCTTCTTCAAAACAATTGAACCGCTCTCCTTGAAGTTCTTGATGATCCGATAAATGGTTGATTTAGGTGCAATCTTACTGGCAGCAATATCCTTGCCTGTGAATCCCTTTTTGTGCAAAGCAATGATGACGGCACGTGTTTCCTTGCAGGTAACCATGTTTGACAGAGGAAGAACAATGATTCCAAGCACCACCCTCCTTTTGAAGCTTCCAGTCTGTTATTCAAACTCAATCAGCATGACAGAGTGATCTCCAGCCTTGTCCTCGTCAACACTCACACCTGTGTTAACGAGAGAATCACTGACATGATGTCAGCTGGTCCTTTTGTGGCAGGGTTGAAATGCAGTGGAAATGTTTTTTGAGGATTCAATTAATTTGCATGGCAAAGAGGGACTTTGCAATTAATTGCAATTCATCTGATCAACCTTCATGACATTCTGGAGTATATGCAAATTGCCATCATACAAACTGAGGCAGAAGACTGTGAAAATTCATATTTGTGTCATTCTCAAAACCTTTGGCCACGAATTTACAGTTGACGTCATCAACTTGTTTTTCAACCACTCCACAAATTTCTTGTTTATGAACTATAGTTTTGGCAAGTTGGTTAGTGCATGACATAAGTAATTTTTCCAACAATTGTTTACAGACAGATTATTTCACTTAATCACAATTCCAGTGGGTCAGAAGTTTACATACACTAAGTAGACTGTGCCTTTAAACAGCTTGTAAAATTTTCAGAAAATTATGTCATGGCTTTAGAAGCTTCTGATAGGTTAATTGACATCATTTGAGTCAATTGGAGGTGTACCTGTGGATGTATTTCAAGGCCTACCTTCAAACTCAGTGCCTCTTTGCTTGACATCATGGGAAAATCTAAAGAAATCAGCCAAGACCCTTTTTTTTTAGAACTCCACAAGTCTGGTTCATCCTTGGGAGCAATTTCCAAACGCCTGAAGGTACCACATTCATCTGTACAAACAATAGTACGCAAGTATAAACACCATGGGACCACACAACCGTCATACTGCTCAGGAAGGAGACGCGTTCTGTCTCCTAGAGATGAACGTGCTTTGGTGCCTTAATCCCAGAACAACAGAAAAGGACCTTGTGAAGATGCTGGAGGAATCAGGTAAAACGTATCTATATCCACAGTAAAATGAGTCCTGTATCGACACAACCTGAAAGGCCGCTCAGCAAGGAAGAAGCCACTGCTCCAAAACTGCCATAAAAATGCAAGACTACGGTTTGCAACTGCACATGGGGACAAAGATCGTACTTTTTGGAGAAATGTCCTCTGGTCTGATGCAACAAAAATAGAACTGTTTGGCCATAATGACCATTGTTATGTTTGGAGGAAAAAGGGGGAGGCTTGCAAGCCGAAGAACACCATCCCAACCGTGAAGCACAGGGGTGGCAGCATCATGTTGTGGGTGTGCTTTGCTGCAGGAGGGACTGGTGCACTTCACAAAATAGATGGCATCATGAGGCAGGAAAATTATGTGGATATATTGAAGTAACATCTCAAGACATCAGTCAGGAAGTTAAAGCTTGGTCGCAAATGCGTCTTCCAAATGGACAATGACCCCAAGCAAACTTCCAAAGCTGTGGCAAAATGGCTTAAGGACAACAAAGTCAAGGTATTGGAGTAGCCATTACAAAGCCCTGACCTCAATTCTATAGAACATTTGTGAGCAGAACTGAAAAAGCATGTGTGAGCAAAGAGGCCTACAAACCTGATTCAGTTACACCAGCTCTGTCAGGAGGAATGGGCCAGAATTCACCCAACTTATTGTGGGAAGGTTATGGAAGGCTACCCGAAACATTTGACCCAAGTTAAACAATTTAAAGGCAATGCTACCAAATACTAATTGAGTGTATGTAAACTTCTGACCCACTGGGAATGTGATGAAAGAAATAAAAGCTGAAATAAATCATTCTCTCTACTATTATTCTGACATTTCACATTCTTAAAATAAAGTGGTGATCCTAACTGACCTAAGACAGGACTTTTTACTAGGATTAAATGTCAGGAATTGTCAGGAAAAACTGAGTTTAAATGTATTTGGCTAAGGTGTATGTAAACTTCTAACTTCAACTGTATATTGTTATTTTTTACTGTTCCTCTTTAATTATTTGTTACTTTTATCTCTTATTCTTATCTGTGTTTTTGGAATCTGCACTGTCGGTTAAGGGCTTGTAAGTAAGCATTTCACTGTAAGGTCTACACCTGTTGTATTCGGCGCATGTGACTAATAAAATTTGATTTGATTTAGCTGGGTTGCCTTGGTGAACAATGATGTGTGCCAAAAATGCTTGCAAAATTGTTGTATCGCCACCAGAATTTCTGCACTCCGTCATTTTATATCATAAGAGGCCCAGAAGTAGAATGATCTCTGAGAGAAAGGGGGGGAGAGGGAAACACGGTTTGAAGAAATTAGAATTCGGATTAGTTTTACATCACGCTGTGTTGTTGCCCTTTTACGAAACTACATTTTCAGAGGCAAACAGGAATTGATCAAGTCATGAATAAAACATAAACCTTTTTAAAGTGAATATCACCATATTCATAAAGACCACAGAATTGTGCCATTGATGATAACACGTAGATAACTGTGCAGTTCACTTCAATAGAAGTGCTTTTCCCCCCGGAAATGGCAATTCTCATTGAGGGAGAGGTACAAACTCCCTCTCCACAGGTCAAAGTATAATGAAATTCAATGTTCCCAAAGGATTTGTTATGAGTTTGGTTAGTAATTAACACTATTTAAGATGCAGCAACTGCTAATTATGTTTTCCCCAATTAACCTCCACATATTATTGCTTGATATGAAAGTCCCTTTCAGTTCTAACAGTTCTGGAACTGTATCTATGCATAAAATTATGAAACCATTGAGCCCAAAGCACTAGAAAATAAGACTTCTCTGATTGGCCAGTGGCTTCTTCATATCAGACATTATGTTAATCTCTACTGATTTTAGGTGCCAGCAGTATAATTGCCCCATACTCATGATCCATAAGGGCATTTAACAACCAATACCACCGTCACGAATCAATGGGTCTCATTTTGACAATGCATTAGAAAACAGCTCAAGTGTCATCTCTGCATTGGTAAAATGCCTACCCGATGTCTCATGCGCCGTGTTAGGTTATGGCTGGTCGTTAACAGTAATGTTTAACAGGATTAGAACCTGTGCCACTATTCACTGTTTAAAGAGCCATAGTTGCTTTCCCCCCGAACTTTGAATCAAGCTCAGAGCACTCTGTGACCCGTGGCCTTTTCCACCAGGGCGGCACATTTCATGCTCTTAGCGTCGCTGGAACAAAGATGTACTCCTGGTCGACAGAGAGCTCTCATTGCTCGAGGTAATTGGATCTCTCTCTTGTGCTCTCTCTCTCCTCGGAAAGTGTCACATATGCAGTACAAGCTGAGAGAGAAGCTACTCTAATAAGCTTACCATCAGTGCCTTTAGCAGGTCATTATTCACTGTAATGACTTCCCGCGTTGCACACTCTTAGCCCACATGGCTCCTACTTCCTTCTAAAACATATTATATTATGTAAATGAAGATTGGATTAGGTCCATTGTCGCAGAAATTGTGGTGACATCATAAAACACTTTTTAAATTCTTCTACAGTATGGAATTTAGTCGCTGAGGTGGAGCTAGTGAAAACAACACTCATGAACAACCATTGGCATGTATAGCATGATTATGCATTTACCTGCTCTCAACCGTATCTATTAATCTACCATGTTGGCACATGCGAGTTTATAATTTACAGTAGAGAGTTAGATAGTAAACCTACATTTGTCCTTTGTGTCGCTTGTTTGCTAGCTACCTTATCTAATTTCATAATGGCCAGGTCAACTGATATACTTGAATTGTAGACATGTGAGAATATAATCAGAATTTGTTCAAGATCATTTATGCAGTTCATTGGACTGCAAACCCGGCCTATAGTCAACCACAGCACATTAAATGTTGTATATTTACTGCTTGTTAGACAAAGTTTCCCATATATTAACCTAATTACATAGTTACAGACTAAGCTAGTTATCACGCCATTGTTGTCCTTGCTCTAAACTAAGGATGAAATTATGATTCAACGTGGGTCTTCATACCAGTACCAAAACATGATTAAGTGAAAACTAATTCAATTATCGTGCTTACTGGAGCACAAACAAAAGAAAACACACCCTGGAGATGATAATCCATTTTAAGGGAATAGTGTTGCCTGTTTTCTTCCCTCTACTTACATGCAATGCAACTGTCCCCAGCCACAAATTTGGTTAAATTAATTTAGCAAGGCAGCAATAATGGACTGAAGCAAACTGAAAATGAATTGTGTTATTCATTGACCAGGAGGGCCATTGTGTTTGTGATTGTGTTTGCTGCATGTTTACTGTGTACACATCTACAAAAATATGTATGATATGAAGATTGGACTGGAGATTTCTATAATTATGTCTTAGTTATTGCACAGAAACCTACCTTGCTAACTTCTTTCTAGACTAGTATGTTTGTTGGAAAACAGTACAGTTTCATCACGTCCTTTATTTCCCATGTTCCTTCACTTTCAAAAGCAAATGTAAATAAGCACAGCAACAGAAGTTACAGTGCAGCAAAGAAACATAATATATTTTCACAACTTGAGTGACGGGAGACCTTCACTTCCTCTTGTCGTCCAATCTATTCCCACAATGTACATTTCTGCTTCCATTCCTCCCTGCTGCCTGGTCTCACCCTATCTCTCTTCAGACCCCCACCATTACACCCCCCTGTCCAGCACCGTGGAGGAAAAGAGAGGCCTGATCCCCCTGAAGGCTATTCACACAGAGCTTAATCTTTCAGGGTCTTTCATCCTTTTACAGTAGACGCAGGCCAGCCTAGGTCACTGTGTTCTGTAAATAGAAGTGCATAAAAAGGAGGGATTGTGATAGGACTCTATGGTGGTAGGGCCATAGTAAGAAATAGTTATTCTATCAATTCTATTTCCCGTAATTCCATTATCTTGGGCAACACAGTGATGCAGGTGTATCACTACTGTCCAGCTCCTCCTCTGGCCTGGGGAGGTTGAAGAATGTATGTAGCCTTCCCTCAGACTCTAATCTGAATACAACAGTCCAATGAAGACAGTAAAGTTAGGTTATCAGTAACCAGCCAGCCGTCACAAACCTTTCCAGATGTTGAAACCTTTATAAATACTCACACAAATGGTTCCAAAAAAACATGTCCTCATTGGCACGATGTGGGCCCAATATAGGCTAAAATATTGGCCGAATACATTTTTTACAAGAGAAATGGTTAATTTCTCATGCACTTATTTAGCATTGGCTGTGTACAAGGTCAAAAAAGAAATAGGCATCACACAACAAATCCCTTAAACTGGAAAGAAACTCTCAGTAATGGTTGCACAAAAATAACTGTTGCAAACCACGCCGACAAATATTATAATGAGCCCCTGCCTCAAGCTGGGTTTGGTGTGGGCTAGACTGTGCTGGGCTTGGTGTGGACTAGCCCCATGTTGGGCTGATGTAGGATTTGCATTGGATAGCCCAGCATGCTGGGCTAGCCTGTGCACACCTTGCCCACCAAATACCCATACTGTAAAACTTTTCCCTGTAAATGTACAGCATTATACTGGCACCAGAGTTGCCGGCTTAATACTGTAATGTTTTTTTACAGCAGAGATGCTGTAATACATTTCATGTTACTATTCCGTACTGTAAAGACATATTACAGCATCCCTGCAAAAAAAATTACAGATAGATAGATAGATTAAGACCAAACATTGAAGACACCTGCTCTTTCCATGACATAAACTGACCAGGCGAATCCAGGTGAAAGCTATGTGTGACTCACCACCTGGATTCGGTCTTATGTAGCAACATTTGAATTTCAGTTTTTTACATTGGATAAAAGTAGAGACTCAGAGCTACCAAATGGTATATCATACACTGCATTTGAGGACACAATGGGAAAGTAATTCTGCTTTGAAAGTTGATCAACTCACCTTTGAGAAAACCGTCTTTCAATGTTTTGGGACGACTATTGGAGAGCCCTTCCTTGTCTATACCCATTCAGCATTGTTCACACCCTCTTAAGCCTTAGCCCCACCCTTCTCTTTAAGGGTTGATCCAACCGTTCTGTACTAACTTGTCAGCTACTTCCAGACATCTGAGAGAGGACAGCTCACTGAACATTACTCGCCCTATCTGTGGTTTAGCGTTCAGAGCGCACTCTGGACGCTCTGGCCAATAAGTAGGGTTGATCCGAATGCTCTGACCTCACAACGACAGTCAAGCACCCAAGCTAACTGGCTAACATTGGTTAGCTACTTCCAGACACATAATGAGAGAACACCCCACTCTGACCAGTCTACTCCCCCTAGCAGAGCTGGTTAGGCTTTTTTCATGTTATCCAGAGCATTGGTGACTAACTGTGCTGCTGGCAACAATTGAATTACGCTTTGTTGCCGACGTTTACTGACACCAGACATATTCAAAGGGTGTTAAGCTTTCAAAATGCATCAGTTATTCTGCGCTCTGGCACACTAAGACGAGAGTATTTTGTTAACTACTTAGGGAGTGGTGGGGCGCTACCCGGTGAAATGCAAGGCGCCAAATTCAAAATCTAAAAGTTGAATTATTAAACATTCATCAATATACAAGTGTTGCATAGTCATCAAAAGCTCTGCTTCTTGGCAATATCACAGCGTTGTCAGATTTCCTTCAAAAAGGCTTTACTGCGAAAGCACTACATTTTATTGTTTGAGGGTAGCACCTCCAATCTTTTTTTCATTAGCATAAATTCATAAACCAATCGCAGTTCACACAAAACACATTTCACAGCGAAAACAAATCCCTTAGCTTTTGAAGAACTTCTGCTGAGGGCTTCCCAAGTGTCCAACGAAGACAATCCATGGTTCTTTTGTTAGAAAAAGTAATTTATTATATCCATAAATCTCTGTTTAGTTGGTACGTTATGTTCAGAAAATCCAACGTCGAATCGCCCATTGAAACGTGAAGAGAACGCGTTCAAATATACCTATAAACTTTTCCTAAACAAATCAAATACCAGTTAAAATGCATCCTTAGCTATCCTTTTATGAATATTAGCGATAATATTTCACTCGGATGGTCACCAGCCAGACTCGCGCACAAGAAAACCTGTTGACATTTGAGGTCCCAATGCAATTTCCTGTACCTATTCTTCCTGCTTACTCCAATCTCTCTGAGGCTTTATATATAGACTGTTGACATCTAGTGGAAGCCATAGGTACTGCAGTCTCAGTCCTGGTAACAAATGGATTCAATAGGGAGTGTGTCTAAGAGAGCCAAAGGTCACCAGAAACTGATTTCCGGATGTTTTTTTCTCTGGTTTTTGCCTGCTAAATGAGTTCTGTTATACTCACAGACATTATGTTAACACTTTTAGAAACTTCAGAGTGTTTCCTATCCAATAGTACTAATTATGTGCATATCCTATTTTCTGAGCCTGAGTGGCAGGCATTTTGCTTTGGGCACGCCAGACTCTCCAAAACCGTCACCTCACCTGCCGCTCCCTAAGAAGTTAAGAAATGTAGCTAGATAGTTAGCTAGGTAAACAATGAATCCCAACGCATGACATAACGTTAGTTAGCGAGCAAGCCAGCTAACAGTACACTTTAACTTGAAATGAAAATACTTTGCCAAAATTAGAGTGGAGTCTTTTGTTAAGACATGTAGCTAGCTAGCTAAACAATGGATCATAATCACAACTCATGACGTTACTACCCTGCATGAATCTGCAGGTAGCTAACCATCTATGTTATATGGCTATACCTAGTCAAGCAAATGTGTCTGAGATACGAAGAATAAGATCATACACATAACGTTAGCTAGCTAGCTAACAGTACACTTGAAATGAAACCACTTTCTGTCAAAATTAGAAACGTGTAATATCTGAAAATCTTACCAGTATACATCGTGGTTGGAAGGGTCTCCTGTCTAATGCCATGCATGGTTGCCTTAGTTTGACGATGTAATCCAGACTGGTGTTTTCTCCGTCTCCTTAGCTATCATACTCGAATTCCAGAAAGTGGAGAGCATACACATAATGTTATCTAGCTAACAGTACACTTTAATTTGACATTAGCTTTATGCAGTTTTACTACGTGATAATACAAATTTAAAAACAGAAGCGTTCGACACTATTACCTAAACATACTGACCAGCTCCAATAGACAGACGCGTGCTATATGGTAGACCAATCCAAACTAATCTCTCGGCATGTCCCGCCCACTCATTATCTCAGCCAATCATGGCTAGCAGGAAGGTTGCTCATTTTCTGTGGCTAAACCAACTAGGCTCATATTTGTTTTTATTTTTTTTCTCGTATTTACAGATGGCATACAAGTTTGATATTAAGGCACATAAGTTGACATGTTCGAGACGGCATTTCTGCCACAAAACGCATTTTGATAAAAAAAAAATGTTACGTTCAAACAGCTCCTGTGAAGTCGTGACTTGCAACAATCGCCTAGTTGCCTGAATCGGGTCACATGTCACTTGTTAAATCCCCTTCAATCAGTGTAGATGAAAGGGAGGAGACACGTTAAAGAAGGATTGTGCATGTGTGCCATTCAGAGGGTGACTGGGCAAGACAAAATAGTTAAGTTCCTTTGAACGGGGTATGGTAATAGGTGCCAGGCGCACCAGTTTGTGTCAAGTGCAACGCTGCTGGGTTTTTCACGCTCAATAGTTTCCTGTGTGTATCAAGAATGGTCTTCCACCCAAAGGACATCTAGCCAACATTACAAAATAGCTTTCCCCTGGATTCATCTGGTCTATGTCATGGAAAAAGCATATGTCCTTAATGTTTTGTACACTGTGTATATAGAACGGTTTATTTCAAATTCGACATTAAAGTATCAATGGCAGCCAATGCTGAATTATTTGACACAATTCACATAAATGCATAAGAAAATCATCAAAACAATAAAAACCACAACCTTAAAATACATATATTTTGAAACCGTCAGTGCTAAGGGTAAGACAGAAGTGGCAGTCCATAGCTCACTGGTTGCGCAGTCTTGTTATGTATGGCAGGGGTTCTCCAAACATTTTCACTCAGGCCCTTCCAGCATTGAGGAACAATTTGAAGGTGTTAGGTAACATTAGAATACCAAATGTAATTATTTGATAGAACATAATAACATTTTTGTTTGTTTGTTACTGTAGGCTATATGTAAAAATGAATAACTACTAAAAACAGAATTTAAAATGTAAAATATATTTTATGTGTGGAGTGCCTTTGTTACAACTATGAAACAAAAAGCATGTGCTTTGAAACACAGTAAAAGCTTATTTTTATAATGACAGTATGGTGTGCGTCTTCACGTAACAGTCGGATCCCATTTAGCTGTTATCCCTTGTTCTAACAGTCACCACATATCTTCTTCACTTTCACACAACGCTTCCCACAAACAAGTCACTTGCAGTTGAAACAGGGTTCTGTTCCGAGTGCATCTGCACACCATGCAGTTTCTCCTCGCCTGGAGCTGTGTTCAATTTGGCTCGCGCAACGGACTCTTTTCTGCTGCTTGCTGTCTGCTGCTTGTTGCCTTGGCCCTAATATGTCTCTCACGTAGCCCGTGTGCCAGACTCATGAAGTCTCTCTTGTTCATGGTGTTGTTCATGCACTGCTTGATCGCAGTCAAGCGAGCGGTGAATTCCTCCTTTCTCCTAGTACAGCTGTGGCATCTGATTCTAAACATTATTCGACACTTGCTCACCTGCTGCCCGAAATGCGTTCTTTCCCAGATATGGAAAGCCGTTAAGTATGAATCACAATAATAATCATGTCATGATCCATTTCTTCCACCCTATCTGACACATTTTTATTCAGATCTTTTAGCAACGCTAACACAGCCGTTCATCTTGGTCTTGCCACTGTAAATTCCGCATGCTCTCACTATGTAGCCTACTCCAACTAGGCCAAGAGTAGACTAATATGACTACTTGGATTCAATGGACTGATATTGAGTACTCACTCATCAACTCACCCAGTCTCCACCTTTCTCCCATGTAATACAATACTTCATTTATTTAATCTCGTTATATGTGTGAAATTAGTTTCGGTATGGTTTAGGTTCAGTTTCGAGGCAATTATGGGGTGATTATCAACTGGCCTTGGCACATTCAACTATCGGAGAAGGAGCAGAGCAGGCCGGGAAAAAACGTTAAATGTAAATGCCCTCCTAAAACTGGTTATAACTCCAGTTTTGTTTGTGATGTTAAGATTCTAACAACTAGTGTGTTGTATGGACTTATTTAGGAAAAGTCAAGGATGAGGGGGACATGAGTAATTAAACATTTAAATTTGTATTGAGTCATGATGCTCTCTGCCTTTCTAGTGTTAATATACAGTACCATTCTAAAGTTGACAAACCTACTCATTCAAGGGTTTTTCTTTATTTTTACAATTTTCTACATTAAATAATAATAGTGAAGACATCAAGGTTATGAAATAACACATATGGAATCATGTAGTAACCAATAAATTGTTAAACATTTCAAAATATAATTTATATTTTAGATTCTTCAAAGTATCCACCCTTTTCCTTGATGACAGCTTTGCCTACTCTTGGCATTCTCTCAACCAGCTTCATGAGGAATGCTTTTCCAACAGTCTTGAAGAGGTTCCCACATATGCTGAGCACTTGTTGGCTGCTTTTCCTTCACTCTGCAGTCTAACTCATCCCATCTCAAATGGTTTGAGGTCAGGTGATTGCAGTGCCCAGGTCATATGATGGAGCACTCCATCACTCTCCTTGGTCAAATAGCCCTTACACAGCTTGGAGGTGTATTTTCGGTCATTGAAACAAATGATAGTCCCACTAAGCGCAAACCAGATGGGATGGTGTATCGCTGCAGAATGCTGTGGTAGCCATGCTGGTTAAGTGTGCCTTGAATTCTGAAAAAATCACTGACAGTATCACCAGAAAAGCACCCCCATACCATCACAGTTCCTCCTCCATGCTTCACAGAGGGAACCACACATGCGGAGATCATCCGTTCACCTACTCTGTGTCTCACAAAGACACGGCGGTTGGAACCAAAAATCGCAAATTTGTACTCTTCAGACCGAAGGACAGATTTCTACCGGTCTAATTTCAATTGCTCGTGTTTCTTGGCCCAAGCAAGTCTCTTCTTATTATTGGTGTCCTTTCGTAATGGTTTCTTTGCAGATATTCGACCATGAAGGCCCGATTCACTCAGTCTTCTCTGAACAGTTGATGTTGAGATGTGTCTGTTACTTGAACTCTGTGAAGCATTTATTTGGGCTGCAATCTGAGGTGCAGTTAACTCTAATGAACTTATCCTCTGCAGCAGAGGTAACTCTGGGGCTCCCTTTCCTGTAGTGGTCCTCATGTGAACCAGTTTCATCAAAGCGCTTGAAGGTTTTTGCGACTGCACTTGAAGAAACTTTAAAAGTTCTTGCCATTTTCCAGATTGACTGACCTTCTTGTCTTAAAGTAATGATGGACTGTCATTTCTCTATACTTTTTTGAGCTGTTCTTGCCCTAAAATGGTCTTGGTCTTTTACCAAATAGAGCAATTTTTTGTATACCACCCCTACCTTGAAGGAAAGAAATTCCACAAAATAACTTTTAACAAGGCACACCTGTTAATTAGAAATGCATTCCAGGTGACTACCTCATGAAGCTGGTTGAGAGAATGCCAAGAGTGTGCAAAGCTGTCATCAAGGCAGAGTGTAGTGGCTTCCTTTCGTTTTACCATAGCCACTGCCCTAGCATGAAGCGGGGTTGTTCGTACGCATACAGTCCACACTCAAGTTCTCCAAACGTCCAAAACATTCACTGAGATCCAGGGATATGGTGCAACAAAAAAGGTTTATTCTTCTTGTATCTAACAAAAATTATTCTCCAATCAACTTAAAGCAGATATTACTTGAAACGGAAAAATACATAATATGATCTGTTTGTATGTCTGTATGGTCAAAAAACTATACCGCTCCCACGTCTAGCTAGGACTCCTCCTGAAGGCCCAACTTCCTGCCTTTATCCTCACACACTTCCATAACATACTTCCTAACACACTTCCTAACACACTTCCTAACACACTTCCTAACACACTT
>QNTS01000461.1:189803-201792 GCA_003317085.1 Hucho hucho
ACTTCCTAACACACTTCCTAACACACTTCCTAACACACTTACCACAGTACAATGAATGGGCAAGAGGGGGGGCCAGAAACTAAGTTACACTAACAACAAATAAATACATCTCAATCAGGTAAATATAAATCATAAAGGTACGTACCTAATATTTCATTATATACATATACAATATTTAATCATATTTACACAAACGTACATGGAGCTCTGTATGTTCTGTCCTTTATACAAATCTGTCCAAATCGGCTCTAACACAGAGGGTGGCTACTTTGAAGAATCTAAAATATATTTTGATTTCTTTAACACGTTATTTGTTTACTACATGATTCCCAATGTGTTATTTAATAGTTTTGATGTCTTCACTATTTTTCTACAATGTAGAATTTTTTTTTTTAAATAAAGAAAAACCAATACTGTACACAATCACAAAAGAATCCATTAATAATTTGTTTAGGAAGGTCATTCAAAACAACGGTTACAAGGCAGTTTATTTCAAAAGAATTGAATAGCATGTTTTGTTGTATTCCTGTGCTTATTATCCAAGGCTATGGCTGCGCCATGCCAATGAAATCAACTTTAGCAGACATCACAGTTTAGCAGACATCACAGGCCCTGCCCTACCACATTCCACACACATATTTTACAATGAGAATATAATGGAATATCCCAAATGGCTATTGCTGATTGTCACCAGTAGTCTACTCACATGAGGTATGCATGGAGCCACAGTTATTATAGAAAAATAGTTATATTTTTAAACAGAGACCATCTGCGCAATTTGTGCAGTTGTTTGGCAAAAATAGGTTCATTAGAAACCTTGGAATCTGCTCGTATAGCAATCAAAACTCATGGCCTGCATGGATCTCTGTAGGATGATATAGAATAAGTACTATTTTGGCAGGCCCACACCAGAACAAATCATTTGGATGGGCAGTGGATTTCCATGGGCAGGCCCATTTTATTTTTTTCAGGGAGGTGCCTACAGCCTTCTTTATTGAGATGTAAAAATAAAATGTATACAGGTGAGGTTGTAATTCATATTCCCATTGCTAAAAAGCTTTTAAAACCGGTAATAAACCGGTAATAAAATGCACAACATAGGCTTACATACCCGTTGGCCATGTTCCACATGTTGGCGTAGCCTGTTGGCGATTAGTAGGCTTCCTCATTAACGGTACATTGATCTCTAACTGCAGCACCATGGACAGCTCCGGATATTTGTTTCATGCATGGCCTACAACATGATTGTTAATAGCGAAATACAGTAAAATGTAAATGAAATTCGAATGCTTTTACTAACAACACTCCTCTTAGCTGTTCATATCAATATCACCTTTATAATAGGCTAATGCACATCATTGTTCACATTTGCAGACCAAGGCAAAATAAATTCAGACAGTAATTAAGTAGATTAAATAGAATTGCCTCTATATGATTACCTAGTTCACACAGGTTTTCGGTATGTTACTTGTAAAAAACAGCCCTGTTTTTATCATATTCTTGCTAGCATAAGCCTTTTATGTGTCCCATGTGCATGCCGGCACAACCATTGACGAGTGAGAGTGTGCGATGTGGTTGGGCGTCTATTTTAATAAATCCATTGAATATACACTATCACAAAGAAATCCATTATTCATTTGTTTAGGCAAGTCCTAAGAAACATTATAAGACTAATAAAACCAATTCTCACAAGAATAGAATAGCATATATTGAGATTAACTTTGTTACTGGTCTGTGGAGACTAGGCTACATGACTGCACCATGCAAATGACATCAGCAGTTCTTTTTTGTTGTTGATTTAAACAGATAATACACACTTACATTCCCCTGCCCTGATCACAGTCAACACACATATTTATAGTAAGATTTAATATAATGGAATACAACAGAATAACATCCCCACACAATTTGAGTGTTGAATGTGTGGAACTGCTGTCAAAAAAGTGGTATTTATCACACTATGCGCTTACCAGTTATGTTTAATAAATCCATTAAATATATACCATCACAAAGAAATGCATTATTAATTCATCCTAAGAAAAATTATAATACTAATAAAAGGAATTATGTGGCCAAGCCACATTGCCATGATTGCCAGCAACTGTAGCAGTGGTTTCAATGAGTGGAATTTCAGCGGCACTTGTTGCAGCAGATGATGCATTCTTTTTAAACCAATTTCTAATATACAATTTGAAGGTAGCCATGCCTACTGATCACTGAAGCACACTTGTGTTTAACTAACACTCCACCCACTACTAATTAGAAATGGCAGTAAAAAGAGACATGATGCATATGATAGGTCTAAAACCCTGTCAGTCAAAATTACTTGAGACATATTTACATTTAATTTAACAATACAATTATTTGAGGTAATTTATACTTTAAATGGTCTAAATATCATACATACCGTGCATTCGAAAAGTATTCAGACCCACTTCCATTTTTCAACATTTTGTTTTATCTTACAGCCTTGTTCTGAAATTGATTCAATTAATATTTTTCCTCATCAATCTACAAACAATTCCCCGTGATGACAAATTGAAATTGAAAAAAAAAATCACGTGACATTTACATAAGTATTCAGACCCTTTACTCATTGCTTTGTTGAAGCACCTTTGGCAGCGATTACAGCTTCGAGTCTTCTTGGGTATGATGCTCAAGCTTGGCACACCTGTATTTGTGGAGGTTCTCCCATTCTTCTCTGGAAATGCTCTCAAGCTCTGTCAGGTAGGATGGGGAGCATCGCTGCTATTTTCAGGTCTCTCCAGAGATGTTCGATCAGGTTCAAGTACGGGCTCTGGCTGGGCCGCTCAAAGATGTTCAGAGACTTGTCCCTAAGCCACTCCTGCATTGTCTTGGCTGTGTGCTTATGGTCGTTGTCATGTTGGAAGGTGAACCTTTGTTCCAGTCTGAGGTCCTGAGTGCTCTGGAGCAGGTTTTCATCAAGGATCTCTCTGTACTTTGCTCCATTCATCTTTTCGTCGATCTTAACTAGTCTCCCAGTCCCTGCCGCTGAAAAACATCCCGATATCACGATGCTGCCACCACCATTCTTCACCGTAGGGATGGTACCAGGTTTCCTCCAGATGTGACGCTTTGCATTCAATCTTGGTTTCATCAGACCAGAAAATCTTGATGCACCTGAGCTCAATTTTGAGTCTCAAAGCAAAGGGTCTGAATACTTATGTAAATAATGTATTTCTGTTTTTTGGGGTTTAATAAATTTGCTCAAATGTATAAAAACTGTTTTCGCATTGTCATTATGGGGTATTGTGTGTAGATTGGTGAGGATTTTAGAATAAGGCTGTAATGTAACAAAATGTGAAAAAAGTAAGGGAGTCTGAATACTCTCCAAAGGGACTCTAGATGAATTGAGTCAACTTTTAATTATATTTGCTGACACCCTACAGTCACATTTTGGCACCAGTAGAGTAGCTACAGTGAGGGAAAAAAGTATTTGATCCCCTGCTGATTTTGTACGTTTGCCCACTGACAAAGAACTGATCAGTCTATAACTTTAATGGTTATTTCCCTCATTAAAATGCAAATCAATTTATAACATTTTTCACATGCGTTTTTATGGATTTTTTTGTTGTTATTCTGTCTCTCACTGTTCAAATAAACCTACCATTAAAATTATAGACTGATCATTTCTTTGTCAGTGGGCAAACTTACAAAATCAGCAGGGGATCAAATACTTTTTTCCCTTACTGTATCTAGTTAAATAATCTTAAGGCTAGGCGTCCTGCTAGCGGGACACCTGTCGACAATATCTGGTGAAATTGGAAGGCGCGCAATTCAAATAAATAACTGGAATATTAAACATTTATGAACATACAAGTATCTTATATCGGTTAAAAGCTTAAATTCTTGTTAATCTAACTGCATTGTCCGATTTACAATAGGCTTTAAAGCGAAAGCATACCATGCGATTGTTTGAGGACGGCGCCCCACATCAACATATTTTTCAACCAGCACAGGCTTCATAAAATCACAAATAGCGAGTAAATAATCACTTTTTGAAAATCTTCCTCGGTTTGCAATCCAACGGGTCCCAGTTACAACATGCATGGTCGGTTTTTTAGATAAAATCCTTCTTTATATCCCAAAAAGTCAGTTTAGTTGGCGCCATCGATTTGAGGAGTCCACTCGTTCAACATGCAGACAGAGGAATCCAAAAAGCTACCGCTAAACTTTGTTAAAACAAGTCAAACTACGTTTCTATTTAATCCTCAGGTACCCTAAAATGTAAATAAACTATAATATTTCATACGGAAAGAAGTATGTTCAATAGAAAAGTAAAATTAGCAAGTGCGCGATGGCGCCAACTAAACTGACTATTTACTCACTATTTGTGATTTTATGAAGCCTGTGCTGGTTGAAAAATATGTGGTATGGTATGCTTTCGCTTTAAAGCCTATTGTAAATCGGACAATGCAGTTAGATTAACAAGAATTTAAGCTTTTAACCGATATAAGATACTTGTATGTTCATAAATGTTTAATATTCCGGTTATTTATTTGAATTGCGCACCCTCCAATTTCACCAGATATTGTCGACAGGTGTCCCGCTAGCGGGACGCCTAGCCTTAAGATTATTTAACTTCGTCGCCCGCCCACAGACTAATTTCCAACTGTGACTCCCAGTGCCAAAACTCCAAATTCTTCCTCATTTGGGAAGAAACAAGCCTGAAACCTTGAACAAAGACTGTTGACATCTAGTGGAAGCCATAGGAATTGCAATCTGGGGGCTGGAATTGCATAGGACCCATAGCTTTCCATTATAAGAGCATGGGAGCTCAAAAAAAATTAAGATTCAGGTTGGTTTTTCTTTGATTTCTCCTACCATATCAATTGTGTTATAGTCTCATACATTATTTTAACATTTCTACAGACTTGCTATCCAATGCTACCAATTATATGCATATCCTGGCTTCTGGGCCTGAGTAACAGGCAGTTTACTTTGGGCACATCAGTCAGGCGGAAATGTAGAAAAATAGACCCTATCATGAAGAAGGTTTACTTCTTAGGGATCGGTGGTGTGCTAGCGGTCCACCTACGACAACATCCGGTGAAATGCAGAGCGCCAAATTCAAATTAGAGAAATAGTAATATTAAACATTCATGAAAATACAAGTGTTGTACACCATTCAAAAGCTTAGAATCTTGGTAATCGAACAGCGTTGTCCGATTTACAGTAGGCTTATGGCGAAAGCATAGCATTTGATTATCTGAGGACAGCACCCCGCATACTTCCTGCAAAAAAATATATTTCAAACCAGCACAGGCATTACAAAATCAAATATAGCGATAAAATAAATCACTTACCTTTGAAGATCTTCCTCTGGTTGCAATCCCACGGGTCCCAGGAACACAAAGAATGGTCGTTTTGTTCGATAAAGTCCCTCTTTATATCCCAAAAACTCTGTTTGGTTGGCGCGTTTTGTTCAGTAATCCACCCGTTCCACTCGTTAAAGTTACCTATAAACTTCGTCCAAACAAGTCAAACAACATTTCTAATCAATCCTCAGGTACCCTAATGTGTTAATAAACAATTATATTTCTGACGGACAATAGCCTGTTCAATAGAAAAGAAAAATAACAAAGAGCGCGCACACAGTCACGCTCGCAAAAGAGTAGTGTCAGTTCTAACATCCACCTGCCAGAACTTCTATTTCTTGTTCGTTTTTCAAAAAACAAGCCTGAAACTATGTCTAAAGACTGTTGACATCTAGTGGAAGCCATAGGAACTGCAATCTGGGAGCTAAATCCCTCTATAGTGAATAGCAAGTCAATGGAAAAACTGTGACATCAAAGAAACCCATTTTCCGGATAGATCTTGCCATATCAGTTCTGTTATACTCACAGACATTATTTTAACAGTTTTAGAAACGTCAGAGTGTTTTCTATCCAATACTACCAATAAGCATATCCTAGCTTCTGGGACTGAGTTACAGGCAGTTTACTTTGGGCACGTCAGGCTCTCCCAGGAGAAAACCAGCAAACCAGGCTGTCGTCTTGTGAAACAGTGGATGTAAACAATCTAGCTAGCTAAAGCATTTACTGCAAATTGAATGTACAATTGTGTACAAAAAAAAGCTGGTGTCAGTAAACATATATTTTTTTTAAATCAAATTGTTTCCAGCAGCACATTTACAGTCACCAACGCTCTGGTTAACACTAAAACTGCCTTTCCAGCTCTGCTAGGGCAGTCTGGAAGTAGCTAGCCAACGTCAGCTTGGGTGCTTGACTGCCGTTGTAAGGCCAGAACGCTCAAATCAAACCTACTCCTCGGCCCGAACGTCCAGTGTGCACTCGGAGAGCGAAACTGTCTGAATTTACAAACTGACAATTTTTCTCTGAAAGGAAACACCATAATATTATTCAAATTAATTACGCCAAATTTCCTAAAATCAATCAACATATACAGTGAGGGAAAAAAGTATTTGATCCCCTGCTGATTTTGTACGTTTGCCCACTGACAAAGAAATGATCAGTCTATAATTTTAATGGTAGGTTTATTTGAACAGTGAGAGACAGAATAACAACAAACAAATCCATAAAAACGCATTTGAAAAATGCTATAAATTGATTTGCATTTTAATGAGGGAAATACGTATTTGACCCCCTCTCAATCAGAAAGATTTCTGGCTCCCAGGTGTCTTTTATACGGGTAATGAGCTGAGATTAGGAGCACACTCTTAAAGGGAGTGCCCTTAATCTCAGCTTGTTACCTGTATAAAAGACACCTGTCCACAGAAGCAATCAATCAATCAGATTACAAACTCTCCACCATGGCCAAGACCAAAGAGCTCTCCAAGGATGTCAGGGACAAGATTGTAGACCTACACAAGGCTGGAATGGGCTACAAGACCATCGCCAAGCAGCTTGGTGAGAAGGTGACAACAGTTGGTGCGATTATTCGCAAATGGAAGAAACACAAAAGAACTGTCAATCTCAGTCGGCCTGGGGCTCCATGCAAGATCTCACCTCGTGGAGTTGCAATGATCATGAGAACGGTGAGGAATCAGCCCAGAACTACACAGGAGGATCTTGTCAATGATCTCAAGGCAGCTGGGACCATAGTCACCAAGAAAACAATTGGTNATGGACGGGGCCATGTACCGTCAAATCTTGGGTGAGAACCTCCTTCCCTCAGCCAGGGCATTGAAAATGGGTCGTGGATGGGTATTCCAGCATGACAATGACCCAAAACACACGGCCAAGGCAACAAAGCAGTGGCTCAAGAAGAAGCACATTAAGGTCCTGGAGTGGCCTAGCCAGTCTCCAGACCTTAATCCCATAGAAAATCTGTGGAGGGAGCTGAAGGTTCGAGTTGCCAAAGTCAGCCTCAAAACCTTAATGACTTGGAGAAGATCTGCAAAGAGGAGTGGGACAAAATCCCTCCTGAGATGTGTGCTAACCTGGTGGCCAACTACAAGAAACGTCTGACCTCTGTGATTGCCAACAAGGGTTTTGCCACCAAGTACTAAGTCATGTTTTGCAGAGGGGTCAAATACTTATTTCCCTCATTAAAATGCAATTCCATTTCTACCATTTTTCACATGCGTTTTTCTGGATTTTTTTGTTGTTATTCTGTCTCTCACTGTTCAAATAAACCTACCATTAAAATTATAGACTGATCATTTCTTTGTCAGTGGGCAAACGTACAAAATCAGCAGGGGATCAAATACTTTTTTCCCTCACTGTACTGTTATGACAAAAAAGGTTTTAAATTCTCTGGCAATGCCAATACGGAATACTATCAAATGCTTCAAATGTAAAGATGCCCTCTGGTGGTCAAACTAGCAATAACTTGCAGTAACAGAAGAAATGGCTGAGAATTAAATGACGTGCCACAGAATGATGCAGCAGCACGCAGGGTGTGCCGCAGTATGACGCAACTTTTAAAGGAGGAACCACTGTAGGAGCAACAACGGCTCAGCCGCGAAGTGGTAGGCCATTCAAGCTCACAGAAAGGACCGCAGCCATGCTGAAGTGTGTAAATATTGTCTGTCCTCAGTTGCAACACTCCCTACCGAGTTCCAAACTGACTCTGGAAGCAATGTCAGGACAATAACTGTTTGTCGAGAGCTTCATGAAATGGGTTTCGATGGCCGAGCAGCAGCACATAAGCGCAAGATCACCATGCACAATGCTAAGCATTGGCTGGAGTGGTGTAAAGCTCGCTGCCATTGGACTCTGGAGCAGTGGAAACAAGTCCTCTGGACTGATCAATCACACTTCACCCTCTGTCAGTCTGACGGACAAATCTAGGTTTGGCGGATGCCAGGAGAACGCTACCTGCCCCAATGGTCCTGAACTCGCGACAGCCATTTCATTCAGGGTAAGTGGAGTTGATCCGTGCTGTCCGGAATCTTGGGGCCGTCTCTACCTCATTGAAGTTTACATTTAAAATGGTTATGGTAAGGTTTAAGGGTAGGGGTTAAGGTAAGGGTTATGGTTTAGGATAGAGACGTGCCGAGAATCCCAGATATCAATGACCAAGTGGAGTTCGCCTGGCCCAGAGCTGGTTAGTTCTGAAGGATTCGTTTCCATAGAAATCTACCTGGGTAAAAGGTGAGCCACTTTCATATGATCGGTTATCCAGAGTTGAACTCAGAGTTGACCAAAGTTACCTCGCTAACTCCTCAAACCTGCTTCGTAGGATACCCCTCAGATCCAGATCCAAATCTGAACTAATCATAGACGTCCAGTCCGGACCGGCCAAATATAGGCCGGTCTGGACTGGACGTCTGTGGACGTCTATGATTGATCCGTGGACGTTGAAATCAAGGCTGGTCTGGGCTGCATCAAAAAGAGAAAAAAAAAGACGTCCAAAAGAAGTCGCCTAAGGTCAAAATGCTTAGTGGGATGTCAACTAAGTTTGAAGAAATCTTTGATGGTATGCTCAGGTATGAAAAATAGATTCTTCAGGAAATTCATGCCTCATCTAAAAAATATATGTTAATAGGCAAAAAGAACAGGAAAGAGGAGAGAGTAGAAGTTACCACTCTAAACTAGTAAAGAAAATGTATTGCTTCGGAGGCTGGGTTGACTGAATTCAGGGCCAAGGTTGCAAAGTTGACATGAAGGTAGGAGAAAAAAATCAAGGGCACTCTACATTACTCACCTTGAAATCAGAGTGCATACCTTTCTGTCATTCAGTGCCACTTTCAAAGTTGCTTAGAGCATGGCATATTCATCTACCAGTATGATTAATTCAAGTGGCCTTGAATGAGATCAAAGGGCAGGCCCCTTCACAGCCAAACTCAACTGGAGAATTGGGCTTGAATATCAAATTGGGTTTGATTAGCCAGTTTTATTTCAATGGGAGTCTAACTGTATATACTCTGAGTGGGTCATTAGCGAAAGAGAGTGCCTCTGGTCAGTGTAGATGAGGTGGTCCATTAGTAATGAGGAATGAGATTTTTGATCCCTGGATTTGATCCAGAACTGAGGGAAGTTCTAGTTCATCTACAGATCTGCACAGATTGGGAAGTATTGCCTGCGATGTGAGGAGAGGTTGCTGTTATGAAGATGAGCACCATTTTGACTGTAAATAAGCTCTGTGCAGTTCACCAAACAAAAACACTGATCAGTTATCCCACTACTTGTTGTGTAATTCAAGTTCACAGTAATGTAGTCAGTCCAACCTGCTGTCTCAGCTTACTTTATGCCTAAACTTGATTTTTTATTATTATTTGTTTTACCTCTGAAAAAGCTTGACCATTGTAACATTTAATCGCAGCTAAAGTCATGACTAATACAGATTACATCTGAGAATCAGTGTGAGTCACAATGACCTGCTACAGAGGTGTGCTTTAACAGAGCCCCATGCGCTCAGTAGAGATGTGTGCAGGTAGATAGAGGCTGAACCGACTCATCTCTCTCCAGTCCCAAACACCCACATTGGCTCTCTCAGACAGCATGTGGCATCTCAGCTGTCAGC
Organism: Hucho hucho; assembly: GCA_003317085.1. Taxonomy (NCBI): domain Eukaryota; kingdom Metazoa; phylum Chordata; class Actinopteri; order Salmoniformes; family Salmonidae; genus Hucho; species Hucho hucho. The sequence continues at coordinate 199,755 of QNTS01000461.1, forward strand.
GACACTGTGAGATCAGTTCCCTTAGCCCTCTGTAATCCTGAAATTAATCCAGTCACCCATACATCCTCGATGAGAGGAGTGAATGGTTGAAGAGGCAAAAAGAAGTCCAAAATGTCGAGGTAGATTACCTAAACCAAATGTCCCAAACTGTGTCATATCCCTTGCTAATAGTCTGAACTGCACAGCAAACATGTGGGTATTTGGTGGGCAAGGTGGGCAGGGGCTAGCCCATAACAAGTCCACTTCTGTCAAACACGGGCTAGCCCACAGCAATCCCACATCAGCCCAACATGGGCTAGCCTACATCAGTCCAACACAGGCTATCCCTCACCAAGTCCAGCACAGGCTAGCCTACAGCAATCCCAAATCAGCCCAGCATGGGCTAGCCTTCACCAGCCCTACACAGGTTTGCCCACACCAAGCCCACACCAGCCCAACATGGGATATCCCACATCAAGCCTACATGGGCTCGCCCACACCAAGCCCAGTACAGGTTAGACCACACCAAACCCACACGGGCTAGCGTACACCAGCCCAATACAGGCTAGCCCACAACCAGCTCACACCAACCCAACATGAGCTAACCCAGCATCGGCTTTCCCACACCAAGCCTACACCAGCCCAACACAGGCTAGCAGACACCATCCCAACATGGGCGAGCCCAAACCAAGCCCAGCTACTTCATAATGTTGAGGGGGGGACCCATTAGAATATTTGGGGGTGTGGTTTGTGAACACCCCAATTCATGTTGTTAAGTTAAAAATAATACAAGACGAAAAATACAAGACAAGAATTGCTGACACCATTCAAACAAACAAGACTTTGGAATTTTAAAGCCAATTATCTAGGAATCATCTTTTTTTCAGATAGAACCTTCGCTCACAAGTAAATTTTGTGTGATCATTACTGAGTGTCATTCCCGTTTAAATGTTCTGTTGTGTAACGTATTTAAAAAATATATTGTACACTGCCAATGACAAAGTCTCTATAAAGACCATGAACAGCCAAAATCACATTTTTTTATGAAATTGGATCATATTTAGATGAAACCATATATATGATGACCAAAGTATGAAAAATGGCTGTTGCTTCTACATTGATAAAATGTAATTATAAAGTTACCGGTCCCCTCCCCCAGGTCAAACAGTTGGATTCAGGAGGCGAGATTATTAAGGGGATAGGGTGACATCACCCTAACACTCTCATTTTAATACACCCATGGTAACATGTGACCTGTTTCACGAAGCTAGGCATATGTCACACGTCACTACCTCAGAGGAGAGGCATTATCCCGTTTTTTTTAATCAAAATCAGTTTTTTGGCAGAAATGCCTTCTGGAACATGTGAACTTTCATGTGCCTTAGTAATAAAATTGTTAAAATACAAGCCTAGTTGGTTTAGCCACAGAAAAAGTCAGGAACCTTCCCACTAGCCATGATTGGCTGAGATAATGGATGGGCTGGACATGCCGAGAGATTAGTTCGGATTGGTCTGCCATGTAGCACGTGTCTTTCTATAACATGAGCTGCTTAGTATGTGTAGATAATACTTTCTACCACTGCTTTTTTGAAAGATAGCCATAGTGTTGCTACTGCTCTCAACAACATTGTTGCCCAGAATGTAGCAGGCGCTATCGACAAAAAGCTAGCTACAAACAAACAGAAAACGCTGCCCTGAAGCAGTATGGGTAAGAGTTTAGCTAAATTTTGAGATATTATACGTTTCTAATTTTGTCAGAAAGTCATTTTCATTGCAAGTTAATGCGTACTGTTAGCTAGCAAGCGAACGTTAGCTTGCTTGCTAGCTTACACTAGGTGTATGATCTGTGTAGTAATATTATTTGTATCTCAGGAAGCCATTTGCATTGCTAGTTATAGTCTAATGTTAGCTAGCTGGCAAACATTGAATCTAGTTGGTTAGCTTTAGCTACCTGCAGATTCATACTCCAGCATTTCATGCATAGTGGCTAGCTATGACAATCCGTTTGTACTGTAGCTATGGGTTGGGATTATGGTTCATTGTTTGGGGGAGGGTGGGG
>QNTS01000461.1:209236-240385 GCA_003317085.1 Hucho hucho
TGACCAAATACTTATTTTCCACCATAATTTGCAAATAAATTCATTAAAAATCCTACAATGTGATTTTCTGGATTTTTTTTCCTCATTTTGTCTGTCATAGTTGAAGTGTACCTATGATGAAAATTACAGGCCTCTCTCATCTTTTTAAGTGAGAGAACTTGCACAATTGGTGGCTGACTAAATACTTTTTTTCCCCACTGTATGTAAAAATAAACAATTGCAAAGTATTTCTCTAATGCATTCCGCCCCGAAACAAGGCCAATGACAATGCCCAGTGTGTTTGCAGTTGTTCATTTTTTACATTTTGGTAATTTAGCAGACACTCTCATCTAGAGTGAAAGTTTAGTAAACTAAGGTAGATAATATCCCCCTCGAGTCTATTGACACACTGGTGCGTCAATATCAGTAACATAATAAAAAAAATCACTATCAAAATCCGTCAATTTCAACTAGGGATATGTTTTTTTGCATTGGCTGCGTCTCAATCCACCGCATCCACCTACGGCGGAAAAACAATTCCACTCCGATTCCTTTTATGGATGGGTGTATCTTTGACTTTGCAGTTGAATGGCCTGCTCCTTCTCCATTTTCGGAACACCATCCCTCTCCCCTAAAGTGATCGATAGTATATCTTGGATTGTTATTCTGAGCTCTCAGGTTCATATAGCGAGTTCTGGTCTTCACTGATCTCACTCTCCGTCAGTGCCATCTGTGGCATATAGGCGCAATCTAGCTGGGCCTTGAGCTCTATAGTGATGGTCCCGGTGGACCTCTTCTCCACCGCAGCACAGGAACACTCTGGCAGCAAGTGGTCAGTTTGGCATGCTGTACTAACCATTCTTTCCTGTAAGTAAAAAAAAAAATAAGGCATCTATTAGGCTATAGTTATATTCAAGAATCACTGCATTTACTTGAAATAAACAATAGCCTTGCAAATCCATGTTATTTCTATGTACCACCTGCCTCCTGCACAGTCTCTGTTACATGGAGCGGCACAGGAGAACCCAAGAGCAGACGAGGAAACAGAGATGAATGAACCAAGGTATTTATTGTAACACAGGGAGATATGGAGTGCAGATCCGGGGAAGCTCGGATGAGTTGTAGGAAACCAGAAGTGGAAGCTGAGGTTGGAGTGTGCTGGGTTGGAATAGGGTAAACAGGTCCAGAGGGGAATCAAGGGAGTGGTGGTGTGGTGAGTCCAAAACAGGGTAGCAGGTTGGTGAGATGTGGAACAGGAGACAGGAGCCAGAGCCTGGGTGGCAAAACTGCAGTGAGAGGATAAACAGCATCAGGCAGGGAAACAGGTACAGCAGGGTAACAGGATGTTGAATAATAGTAATAGCTAGAAGCATAAACTGACTGAGCAGAGCTTACGGGTTGGCAGAGTGGAAGTGGCAGAACTGAGTATTTGTAGAGGTCTTGAAAATGGAACGAGTTGCAGCTGGTAGGGATCTGATCTGACTCCAGCACACCTGCCTCCAATCACACAATCACACACAAACAGAAAGGGAGAGAGAGAGAGAGAGAACTGGGGAAAAGGCTACAGGTCAAGCAGACACCAGATAACCACTAGAGGGTGTGGCAGGAGCAGATGTGACAGTGCCCCCCTCTACGGGCGCCACCTGGCGCACAACCCGGCTTGTCAGGGTGTGAGGTATGGAAATCCTTTTGACCTGGAGTGTAGACTGGAGCTGAAGCATGGCAACGGTTAGCTTGGGATTGGGTCCTGGCGGAGGCACGAAGAACAGACCTGTCCCTCCTCCAGGTTCAATGACAACGCGCTTGTGGTCCTGGACAGAGTTACGTTAGATGGAGGAAGGCCAGTGTCCAGAGCTGTGTGACCAGGGGCGACTGGGTATGTGATAGGGAAATTTGTATGTTTAAGTAATGACTAAGAATATTCCACTCTAAAAATGTATGCAATGATAATCCAATAATGTGTGTGTCTAGAACTTTTTAGAGACTAGAACATGGTGTTACTATCTTGCAATGTAAGAAGGGGCTATTTGTGAGAACAAAGGATTCCTTGTGAAACCAAACTACAGAAAAGATGCCTTCTCATCCTCAGGAGGGGAGGCACGGCTAGGAACTGTCCAGTTTGAATTATGTTGCAGAAAGTGATAAGCCATGAATGTATACTGTGGAAAAGTACAGCCGCCTAAAGCGGGTGGAGTTTATTTGTATGTACAATATAAAAGACTGTGTTCCCATTTTGAGATCAGAACGTTCTCTGAATAAAATATTGACCGTTGCAGTTTGGCATTCTATTTGTTTCTTATAACTGGAGCTTTACAAACTCCAGGAAACACATTGAGTTATAGTCTGATTTTATATAATAATTCTGAGATAGAACAAAATTCTCGTGACAGTATGGGAAGAGGGCAAAGCAGACCGGACGTAGGTTTGATGGAGGTTTTGTTCCGGGCCCAGACCGAGCAGGCTGAGATGAATTCCCGAGCATCTCACCATGGTGGGTCACCAAAATCGCTTATGCAGGAAGGCGACAGTCCGGTTCATGCCAGGGTGACAAGTGAGGTGAGTAGCATGGGCCCACTGAAGAACTTCAGAGCGAACTGAATCTGGCACAAACAGAGCCTTACAAGGACCATTTCCTGGATCAGGCTGGTTCAGCTGAGCCTGACGAACACGGGACTCGATCTCCCAGGGGACAGCAGCAACGATGCAGGAGGATGGCATAATGGTTTCTGGCTTGGTACCTGTGTTGTCTGTGGTGAACTGACGGGAGGCGTCAGGCTTGTTATTCTTAGATCTGGGGTGAGAAAGGTTATACAACCTGCTACTGGGGAGGGGAGCTCCAGGCTGGAAGTCAATAGCACAGTCGTACGAGCAATGAGGCAGCAGAGACTGGGTGTGGTGCTTACTGAACACAGGAGCTAAACTGTGATACTCTGGAGGAACAGAAGACAGGTCCGGGGGTTCTGGAATGGACCGGGGTACAGGCAAGGCAGGTGGAAGGACAGAATGTAGACAATTGGAATGACAAAATGTACTTCAAGTAGTAACCCTCCCGGCAGTCAATCTGTGGGTTGTGTAGTTTTAACCATGGATGGCCCAGAAGCAGAGGAGAATAGGGACTGTCGATTATGTGAAAACTGATCTTTTCCTGGTGATTTCCAGAGAGACGCAGGATGACTGGAATGGTTTTCTCAAAGACATGGGAGAGAAGCTTACCATTGAGAGCATAGGCATTGAGAGGTGAATTAAGTGGAACAGTGTCCAGGCCCAACTGGTTGACAACACCTCAGTCCAGAAAGCTCTGGTCGGCACCTGAATCTATAAGAGCAGCTAGAGGAAAAGCCTGACTCTGCCACACAAGGTTGGCCTCAAACAGGGGTCTGGGGGAAGATGGGCAGCCGATTTGACCCAATAGTATTTTCCCCATATCGCCCGAGCCTCTTCTTACTGAACGTAGGGAACAAGTGGAGACCAGGTGACCAACCTGGCCACAGTATAGACAGCTCCTAGTATCGACCCGCCGCTGCCTCTCCTCTGGAGATAGACGGGTCCGGCTGGGCTGCATGGGTTCAGGTTCAGAACATTCCTGGGATTGGGATACAGTCGGAGGAGAAGAACAAGCCACTGAAGCAGATGTTAATGAATTTGCAACTTTAACTACACTCTCCCTCCGCCACTCCCGGAGACGGTTGTCAATGCAGATAGTGAGAGAAATGAGTTCATCAAGATCATCAGGCTCCTCCCTGGACACCAACTCGTCCTTTAGGGTCTCAGTGAGAGAGTTCCAGAATGCTCCCTGAAGAGCCTCCTCATCCCAGCCACTCTCTGCGGCGAGGGTGTGGAACACATGCCATTTCAGCAACACTCTGGGAGCCTTGACGGTGGGACAGGAGTAATTTAGCAGCGTCCTTTCCGCAGACCGGGTGGTCAAAAATAATGGAACGAGTTGCAGCTGGTAGGGATCTGGTCTGACTCCAGCACACCTGTCTCCAACCACACAATCACACACAAACAGAAAGGGAGGGGGAGAGAGAAAGAGAGAGAGTACTGGGGAACAGGCTGCAGGTCAAGCAGACACCGGGTGACCCCTAGAGGGTGTGGCAGGAGCAGATGTGACAGTCTCCTCCAGGATGAAAACATTTTCAGGGATGAAGATGTCATCCTGAAAACAAACAAATGTTTTGTTAAGACAACTGAACCCAAATATATCAGTTGTCATTAACAAGCTACCTGTCTTGTATGCTTTGTCAACACACACACACCAAATACAGGGACATTCATTTTTCAGCAAACATGTGCTATGTCAACTTCAGTCTAGCTAAATGAGGTGGAGCTAACAAAACATTACAAAAACAAATCTGTCAACAAAATGTATTACAGTACTTGACTATCTGAGGTGGAAGCTAGCTACAGTAATACCCTCATAGGGATACGGAGCAAACACAGCGCGGCAAATTCAAAATAAAAATTAGTAATATTTAACATTCATCAATATACAAGTGTTGCATAGTCATCAAAAGATTTCAAAAAGGCTTCACGGCGAAAAAACAACATTTGATTGTTTGAGGATAGCACCTCCAATATTTTCCACATTAGCATAAATTCATATCCAGCGCGGGTCTCACAAAACCCATATAAGAGCTAAAATAAATTGCTTACCTTTCGAATAACTTCTGCTGAGGGCTTCCCAGGCGTCCAAACAAGAGAATCCATGGTTCTTTTGTTAGAAAAAGTCATTTATTATATCCATAAATCTCAGTTTGGTTGGCACGTTATGTTCAGAAAATCCACCAAGCATTTCCAGTCTACTCGCCCGTTGTACAGTAAAGAGAACGTGTTCAAATTATACCTCTAAACATTTCCCAAACAAATCAAACATCATTTATAATGCATCCTTAGGTATCCTTTCATGAATAATAACGCTAATATTTTACACGGATGATAACCTAAACGTTATAAAAGGAAAATAAAGTGGGGCGCGCTCACGTTCTCGTGCCCGGAAAATCTTGTTGACATTTCTACTTCCTGCAGTAATTCTTCTTCTGTATGGTTCTGCTCAGTGCTAAAGCCTCCAAACACTGTCCGGAGACTGTTGACATCTAGTGGAAGCCATAGGTACTGCAACCTATGTCCTATTTCCCTATGATTTCTATTATCAGTCATTCAAAGTGAGCAAAGGTCAAAAGAAAAATGATTTCCGGACAGAAATTTCTCAGGTTTTTGCCTGCTATATCAGTTCTGTTATACCCATAGACATTATTTTAATGGTTTTAGAAACTTCAGAGTGTTTCCTATCCAATAGTACTAATTATGTGCATATCCAAGTTTCTGGGCCTGAGTGGCAGGAATTTTACTTTGGGCACGTCAGACAGGCGAAAATTCGGAAAATGGGACCCTAGCCCTAAGGAGTACAGTAACTAACGTTACTTAATAACAGGGGTACACGGATAAACTGTGTTGCAATTTTAGTTGAGTTGCTTGCTAACGTTATATGCTGGGGGGCGTTACACAAAACACTTCAGATGCAATTAGCTAGTTAGCCATGACCGGTTAACTTCTTAGGGAGCAGCGCACGAGGTGACCGTTTTGGAGACCCTGGCGTGCCCAAAGTAAAATGCCTCCCATTCAGGCCCAGAAAATAGGATATGCACATATTTAGTACCATTGGATAGGAAACACTCTGAATTTTCTAAAAGTGTTAACATTCTGTCTGTGAGTAAAACAGAACGGATATGGCAGGCGAAACCCCAAGGAATTTCTGTCCTGGAAAAAGTGGTTTTGACACATTGCCTCATTTGGAACCCCTCCCTTATGAAAATGCCCTTATAAGGGCATATGAATGCAGTACCTATCGCTTCCTCTGGATGTCAACAGTCTCGAGAAAGTGTTCTGATTCATTTTAGATGCTTTTAGAGCAGAGAAGAAGAGGAATAAGGAAGTGCCCCCACAGATGTCCTTTACAAGTAAATGCGCGCTCCCGGCAGGCACGTTCTTTGTTTTTTCCTTTCTTATCGCCCAGTTTATATTCCGGTTGAAATATTATGCTATTTATACATAAAAGTGTTCCTAAGGATACATTTACAATGATGTTGGATTGTTCTTGGACAAGTTTATAGGTATAAGTTGAACGAGTTCTCTTCATGTTTCAATGGAGGAGTCGACGCTGTTTTTTCTGATTATAACGCGCCAACCAAACGGAGATTTATGGATATAATACATTACTTTTTCTAACAAAAGAACCATGGATTGTCTTCGTTGGACACTTGGGAAGCCCTCAGCAGAAGTTCTTCAAAAGGTAATTGATTTGTTTTCGCTGTGAAATGTGTTTTCTGTGAACCATGGTGGCTTATGAAATTATGGTAATGGCAAAAATATGTTAGGTGCTACCCTCAAACAATCAAATGTGGTGCTTTCGCCGTAAAGCCTTTTTAAAATCTGACAACGCTGTGATATTGCCAAGAAGCAGAGCTTTTGATGACTATGAAGCACTTGTATATTGATGCATGTTTAATAATTCAACTTTTGGATTTTGAATTTGGCGCCTTGCATTTCACCTGGTAGTGTCGGGAGTGGGGCGCTAGCGCACCTTGCTGCTCCTTAAGAAGTTAACGTTACCTCAGGCTCCATTGCATTGACTCGCATCGCCTCCTTCGTTCAGTTGCTTTTGCTTGACTCCAAGGTCAGCAATGTTGATGATGGTCGGTCAGTAACCCCTACACCAAAACCCATTCGAAAACTTCCGGTTGACGCATCGAAAGTGCCCTTCATCGCGAAGTCTGCGTCTGTGAAATGCTGTCTGCAGAACCTGCTAGCTCGAGCTGCCACGTCCTTCCTCTTCAGGACATGGAGCCACTTCTTAAAAAGTTGTAGGTCCTTGGACAGCCGATGGTAGTTTACAGATGGATTTTTTGGAGCCAATTCATACAGCCTGGCGCTTTACAGTTCATGTTTGAATTACTACTTGCTGTTGCCATCTTCGTTGTCCGACCCCTAAACTCACTCTCTTCGATTCACTCTACGCGTGAAAACTCAATACGACAGACAATTTGTTGATTCCTGCCAGTGACGCACTGGTGTCAGTCGTTACTATGACATTTTAAAATGACGCTGACCATAGCTCAAATAAACCTTGTGGGCGATCAAAATACTAAATATAGAGATGTTTTTATGTTAATTGCTTAGATTTACTTTCTAAAGTGTTTCCATTCCCCTTTAACTCTGTATCTGTTCAAATCCTCAATCTAACACCTGAATCAACACTATACATTTTACACTGAAAAATCAACACTAGCTAACACTGGACAATTTACTGTGCATGTGCGCAAACAACAGCCTTTGTGTGTGCCCAATGGAATGTATTACCATAGAGTGGAGACTGCCATATTGCTTCATTGAAGCATTTGGTCAGATATTAAGCAGTTTAACTTCTTAGGGAGCGGTGTGCCCCACTACCGACACTACCAGGTGAAATGCAAGGCGCCAAATTCAAAATCCAAAAGTTGAATTATTAAACATGCATCAATATACAAGTGCTTCATAGTCATCAAAAGCTCTGCTTCTTGGCAATATCACAGCGTTGTCAGATTTCAAAAAGGCTTCACGGCGAAAGCACCATATTTGATTGTTTGAGGGTAGCACCTAACATATTTTTCCCATTACCATAATTTCATAAGCCTCCACAGTTCACAGAAAACACATTTCACAGCAAAAACAAATCAATTACCTTTTGAAGAACTTCTGCTGAGGGCTTCCTTCCCAAGTGTCCAACGAAGACAATCCATGGTTCTTTTGTTAGAAAAAGTAATGTATTATATCCATAAATCTTGGTTTGGTGTGTTATAATCAGAAAAAACAGCGTTGACTCCTCCATTGAAACGTGAAGAGAACTCGTTCAACTTATACCTATAAACAATCAAACATAATTGATAATGTATCCTTAGGAACACTTTAATGTATATGTTGTATAATATTTCAACCGGAATATAAACTGGGCGATAAGAAAGGAAAAAAACAAAGAACGCGCAAGCCGTGAGCGCGCATTTACTTGTATAGACATCTACGTGGACACTTCCTTATTCCTCTTCTTCTCTGCTCTAAAAGCAGCTAAGAAGAATCAGAACACTTTCTCAAGACTGTTGACATCCAGAGGAATCGATAGGTACTGCATTCATATGCCCTTATATGGGCATTTTCATAAGGGAGGGGCTCTAAATGAGGCAATGTGTCAAAACCACTTTTTCCAGGACAGAAATTCCTCGGGTTTTTGCCTGCCATATCCGTTCTGTTTTACTCACAGACAAAATGTTAACGCTTTTAGAAAATTCAGAGTGTTTCCTATCCAATGGTACTAAATATGTGCATATCCTATTTTCTGGGCCTGAATGGGAGGCATTTTACTTTGGGCACGCCAGGGTCTCCAAAACGGTCACCTCGTGCGCTGCTCCCAAAGAAGTTAATAGACACTTACAATTATGGCAGGATTATGCTCTTTCCGATGTGCCTGAGTTTAAAACTTCCCCGATACCGCAGGGAGGAAGAAGACCTTTGCTTTGCACATTATCTTAAAAAGCATGTTCTCTCGCTTTTCACGTTGCACTGTTTTCACACGCACTGTTGTGCCAATCTGTCGTCATATGAATATCATTATCTTTCGTCCCCTTCTTACTTCAAAGTATTCATTTTACAGGGATTTTACAAGATTTCTCCACTTTGTTTCAATCTCTGTGACCCGAGATTGCCTCGGGTGAGTGGCATGAGGTTGCGGGAACATTTCCTCCTCCAAAGCACTTTTTTAGGGAAATGTCAACGGTCTTCTTTGAATACATTGTATCAATTCTCAGAGAAGAAGGATACGTATAAGACTAATTTGTGGTTGGATAATATGCTATCTAAAGAACATTTACTATTGTAACGGACACTCATCACGAGGTAGACAGCATTCCGTTTCACAGTGTATTACGTATACTCAGACACCGGGGCTTATCTGGGACTAGTGCGCTCTGGAGATTTTTGGCGGATTACTCGTGGCGAGAGCCGTTGCCTCCGAGGGTGACCTGGCTGGTGAATTGTTAAATTTCTTTTCACTCTGGGGAACTGGAAATCAATGGCTTCGTCTTGTAAACTGGGTCAGTGGAGGAATGCCACTGCCTGGCCAAGAATGTCTTCAACTTTCTGGGCTGCGGTGCTACTGACCAGCCTGCTGATAATTTACTGTGGTAAGAATGGTCGGTTTCAGTAGACTATAACCATGTGTTATGTTTTCATGTTCATTACGGTCTTGGGTAGAACGTATGCAGATTGTGTGGAACGAACACACACACACCTTCATTACTTTGAATCTAGTGACGGCTATCAATTCTCTCTCTCTCTCTCTCTCTCTCTCTCTCTCTCTCTGTCTCTCTGTGTGTTGCGCACCTCCTCTTGTACTTGTGCACAAGTGTTAAGTGATAAAGTAATACATTGTAAATTGTTTCTTGTAGTCCACAATCAGCTTTGTCTTGCTGACGTTGAGGGAGAGGTTGTTGTCCTGGCCTCCTCCCACCTTTGTGTTGTCGGCAAACTTTGGAGTCGTGCTTGGCCACACAGTCATGGGTTAACAGGGAGTACAGGAGGGGACTAAGCACGCACCCAAGGGGCCCCCATGTTGAGGGTCAGCATGGCAGATGTGTTGTTGCCTACCAGATTCAGTTGCAGAGGGAGGTGTTTAGTCCCAGGGTCCTTAGCTTAGTGATAAGCTTGCAGGGCACTATTGGTTTGAATGCTGCGTTGTATTCAATTATCAGCACTCTCACGTAGGTGTTCCTTTTGTCCAAGTGGGAAAGTGCAGTGTGGAGGGGGATCTGTTGGGGTGGTATCCAAACAGGAGTGGGTCCAGGGTGTCTGGTATAATGGTGTTGATGTGAGCCATGACCAGCCTTTCAAAGCATTTCATGGCTATAGATATTAGAGTTATTGAGTTATTTAGACAAGTTACCTTGGCATTTTTGGGGACAGGGACTATGGTGGTCTGCTTGAAACATGTAGCTATTATGTAGCTATTACAGACTGGATCAGGGAAAGGTTGAAAATGTCAGTGAAAACACTTGCCAGCTGGTCAGCGCATGCTCGGAGTACGCGTCCTGGTAATCTGAATGTTAGCCACATCGGCTACAGAGAGAGTGATCACACATTCGTCTGGAACAGCTCGTGCTCTCATGCATCATCCAGTGTTGCTTTCCTCGAAGTGAGCATAAAAGGCATTTAGGTGGTCTGGTGGGCTCGCGTCACTGGGCAGCTCGCAGCTGCGTATCCCTTTGTGGTCTGTGATAGTTTGCAAGCCCTGCCGCATCGGACAAAAGTCAGAGAAGGTGTAGTAGGATTCCATCTTAGTCCAGTATTGACGCTATGCCTGTTTGATGGTTTGTCGGAGGGCGTAGCGGGATTACTTAAAAGCATCCGTGTTAGTGTCCCGCTCCTTGACAGTGGCAGCTCTAGCCTTTAGCTCAGTGAGGATGTTGTTTGTTATCCATGACTTCTGGTTGGGATATGTTTATACGGTCACTGTGGGGACAATGACGTCGATGCAATTATTAACCCGGTGACTGATGTGGTAAACTGCTCAATATTATCGGATGAGTCCTGAATCATATTCCAGTCTGTGCTAGTTAAAGAGTCCTGTAGCTTAGCATCATTGGACCACTTCCGTATTGAGCGCATCACTGCTACTTCCTGTTTTAGTTTTTGTTTGTAAGCAGGAATCAGGAGGATCGAGTTATGGTCGGATTTGCCAAATGGAGGGTGAGGGAAAGATTTGTATATGTCTCTGTGTGTGGAGTAAAGGTTATCTAGAGTTTTTCACAGGTGACACAGACTCTTAGAAATAAGGTAAGACGGATTTCAGTTTTCCTTCATTAAAATCACCGGCTACTATGAGCACCACCTCTGGGTGAGCATTTTATTGTTTGCTGATGGCCCTATACAGCTTGTTGAGTGCGGTCTTAGAGCCAGCATCGGTTTGTGGTGGTAAATAGACAGCTACTATTGGTAAATAGTATGGTCTACAGCTTACCACAAGGTATTCTAACTCAGGCAAGCAGAACCTCAAGACTTCCTTCATATTAGAGATCACGCACAAGCTGTTGTTAACAAAGAGACACACACCGCACCCCTTGAGCTTACCTGACGCTGCCGTTCTGTCCTGCCAATGCATAGAAAAACCAGCTACAATATTATCCATGTCCTTGTTCAGCCAGGTTTCTGAGGAACATAGGATATTACAGTTCTTCAAGTCCCGTTGATAGGATAGTCTCGAACGGAGCTTGTCCAGTGATTGTACATTCGCCAATAGAACAGAGGATAGAGGCAGATTATTTACTCTCCGCCGTAGCTTCATCAGGGTACCCGCACGTTGGCCTCTATATCACTGTCTTCGAGTGTCGGGGATTAGTGCCTGATCCGGGGTAAACAGTATGTCCTGTGCCGCCGACTCATTGAAGTAGAATTCTTCATCCAAATCTAGGCTAGTGATTGCTGTTCTGATGACCAGAAGGTCTTTTCGGTCATAGGAAATGATTGCGTAAACATTATGTACAAAAAAAAAAAACTGACAAAATTGATCAGGAGCCCGTAAAACGACCTCTATACATTCCAGTACCATGCATGAGAGCGTTCCAATGGATTTGATTCTACCTGTAGAGCTTGGTTGCAAATGGGTCTTCCAAATGGACAATGACCCCAAGCATACTTCCAAAGTTGTGGCAAAATGGCTTAACTACTTAGGGAGCAGTGGGGAGCTAGTGCCCCACTCCCGACACTACCCGGTGAAATGCAAGGCGCCAAATTCAAAATCCAAATGTTGAATTATTAAACATTCATCAATATACAAGTGTTGCATAGTCATCAAAAGCTCTGCTTCTTGGCAATATCACAGCGTTGTCAGATTTCAAAAAGGCTTTACAACGAAAGCACTACATTTGATTGTTTGAGGGTAGCACCTCCAATATTTTTCCATTAGCATAAATTCATAAACCATTGCGGTTCACACAAAACACATTTCACAGCGAAAACAAATCCCTTACCTTCTGAAGAACTTCTGCTGAGGGCTTCCCAAGTGTCCAACGAAGACATCCAATGGTTCTTTTGTTAGAAAAAGTTATTTATTATATCCAGAAATCTCCGTTTGGTTGGCGCATTATGTTCATAAAATACAGCGTCCACTCGCCCATTGAACCGTGAAGAGAACGCGTTCAACCTATACCTATACACTTGTCCAAGAACAATCAAACATCATTGATAATGTATCCTTAGGAACACTTTTATGTATATTTACTATAATATTTCAACCGGATTATAAACTGGATGATAGGAAAGGAAAAAACCACAGCGCGCACGAGCCCGTGAACGCGCTTCCTCTTCTGTTTACATCCGATGACCACTTCGAAATTCTTCTTCTATTACCATCCAGAGCAACTAAACATCATCAAACAGTGTCTAGAGACTGTTGACATCCAGTGGAAGAAATAGGTGCTGCAATCTTACTCCTATATATGTCTGTTTTCAATAGGGAGGGGTTCAAAATGAGGCAATGTGTCAAATACACTTTTTCCAGGACAGAAATTCCTCAGGTTTTCCCCTGTTATATCAGTTCTGTTATACTCAGAGACAATAGTTTAACACTCTTAGAAACTTCAGAGTGTTTCCTATCCAATAGTACTAATTATGTGCATATCCTATTTTCTGGGCCTGAGTGGGATGCATTTTACTTTGGGCACGCCACTCTCCAAAACCGTCACCTCGGGAGCCGCTCCCTAAGAAGTTAAGGACAACAAAGTCAAGGTATTGGAGTGGCCATCACAAAGCCCTGACCTCAATCCTATAGAAAATTTGTGGGCAGAACTGAAAGGCCTACAAACCTGACTGTTACACCAGCTCTGTCAGGAGGAACGGGCCAAAATTCACCCAACTTATTGTGGGAAGCTTGTGGAAGGCTACCCGAAACGTTTGACCCAAGTTAAACAATTTAAAGGCAATGCTACCAAATACTAATTGAGTATATGTAAACTTCTGACCCACTGGTAATGTGATGAAGAAATCAAAGCTGAAATAAATATTATTCTGACATTTCACATTCTTAAAATAAAGTGGTGATCCTAACTGACCTAAGACAAGGAATGTTAATTAGGATTAAATGTCAAGCATTGTGAAAAACGGAGTTTAAATGTATTTGGCTAAGGTGTATGTAAACTTTAGACTTGAACTGTATGTATTTACCCCCTTTGCTATGAAGCCCCTAAATACGATCTGGTGCAACCAATTACCTTCAGAAGTCACATAATTAGTTAAATAAAGTCCACCTGTGTGCAATCTAAGTGTCACATGATCTGTCACATTATCTCAGTATATATAGATCAGGGTTGGGTTGTAAAAAAAAAATATCAGAAACTTTCAACATCCCACAGAGCACCATTAAATCCATTATTAAAAAATTGAAATAATATGGCACCACAGCAAGCCTGCCAAGAGAGGGCCGCCCACCAAAACTCACGGACCAGGCAAGGAGGGCATTTATCAGAGGCAACAAACAGACCAAAGATAAACCTGAAGGAGCTGCAAAGTTCCACAGAGGAGATTGGAGTATCTGTCCATAGGACCACTTTAAGCGATACAGTCCACAGAGCTGGGCCTTACGGAAAGGTGGACAGAAAAAAACAGAAAAAACACCTCTCCCCAAGAACCCTATCTTAATGGTGGTGGCAGCATCATGCTGTGGGGATGTTTTTCATCGGCAGGGACTGGTAAACTGGTCAGAAATGAAGGAATGATGGATGGCGCTAAATACAGGGAAATTCTTGAGGTATAACCTGTTACACTCTTTCAGAGATTTGAAACTGGGACGGAGGTTCAGCTTCCACCAGGACAATGACCCTAAGCATACTGTTAAAGCCACAATCAAGTGGTTTAAGGAGAAACATTTAAATGTTTTGGAATGGCCTAGTCAAAGCCCAGACCTCAATCAAATTGTGAATCTGTGGTATGACTTAAAGATTGCTGTACACCAGCGGAACCCATCCAACTTGAAAGAGCTGGAGCAGTTTTGCCTTGAATAATGGGCAAAAATCCCAGTGGCTAGATGTGCCAAGCACATAGGGACATACCCCAAGAGACTTGCAGCTGTAATTGCTGCAAAAGGTGGCTCGACAAAGTATTGACTTTGGGGAGGTGAATACAGTCGTGGCCAAAAGTTTAGAGAATTACACAAATATACATTTTCACAAAGTCTGCTGCCTCAGTTTGTATGATGGCAATTTGCGTATACTCCAGAATGTCATGAAGAGTGATCAGAAGAATTGCAATTAATTGCAAAGTCCCTCTTTGCCATGCAAATGAACTGAATCTCCCAAAAACACTTCCACTGCATTTCAGCCCTGCCACAAAAGGACCAGCTGACATCATGTCAGTGATTCCCTCATTAACACGGGTGTGAGTGTTGACGAGGACAAGGCTGGAGATCACTCTGTCATGCTGATTGAGTTCGAATAACAGACTGGAAGCTTCAAAAGGATGGTGGTGCTTGGAATCATTGTTCTTCCTCTGTCAACCATGGTTACCTGCAAGGAAACACATACCGTCATCATTGCTTTGCATAAAAAGGGCTTCACAGGCAAGGATATTGCTGCCAGTAAGATTGTACATAAATCAACCATTTATCGAATCATCAAGAACTTTAAGGAGAGTGGTTCAATTGTTGTGAAGTAGGCTTCAGGGGGCCCAAGAAGGTCCAGCAAGCGCCAGGACCGTCTCCTAAAGTTGATTCAGCTGCGGGATCGGGGCACCAGCAGTACAGCGCTTGCTCAGGAATGGCAGCAGGCAGGTGTGAGTGCATCTGCACCCACAGTGAGGCAAATACTTTTGGAGGATGGCCTGGTGTCAAGAAGGGCAGCAAAGAAGCCACTTCTCTCCAGGAAAAACATCAGGGACAGACTGATTTTCTGCAAAAGGTACAGGCATTGGACTGCTGAGGACTGGGGTAAAGTCATTTTCTCTGATGAATCCCCTTTCCCATTGTTTGGAGCATCCGGAAAAAGCTTGTCCGGAGAAGACAAGGTGAGCGCTACCATCAGTCCTGTGCCAACAGTAAAGCATCCTGAGACCATTCACGTGTGTGGTTGCTTCTCAGCCAAGGGAGTGGGCTCACTCACAATTTTGCCTAAGAACACAGCCATGAACAAAGAATGGTACCAACACATCCTCCGAGAGCAACTTCTCCCAACCATCCAGGAACAGTCTGGTGATGAACAATGCCTTTTCCAGCATGATGGAGCACCTTCCCATAAGGCAAAAGTGATAATTAAGTGGCTCGGGGAACAAAACTATATTTTGGGTCCATGGCCAGGAAACTCCCCAGACCTTAATCCCATTGAGAACTTGTGGTCAATCCTCAAGAGGCGTGTGGACCAACAAAAATCCACACATTCTGACAAACTCCAAGCATTGATTATGCAAGAATGGGCTGCCATCAGTCAGGATGTGGCCCAGAAGTTAATTGACAGCATGCCAGGGCGGATTGCAGAGGTCTTGAAAAAGAAGGGTCAACACTGCAAATATTGACTCTTTGCATCACCTTCATGTAATTGTCAATAAAAGCCTTTGACACTTATGAAATGCTTGTAATTATAATTCAGTATTCCATAGTAACATCTGACAAAAATATATAAAGACACTGAAGCAGCAAACTTTGTGGGAATTAATATTTGTGTCATTATCAAAACTTTTGGCCACGACTGTAGGTAGATTCCTTTGCCAGACAAATAACCCTTGTCTACCAAAAAGGGTTCTTCAGATGAAAATGGTTCTTGGTAAATGTTTTTTTTCTAAGAGTGTACCTATGAAGATCAATGGCTTTAGGCTGATATAAACAAAGCCTTGATCTACAGTGCATACTGTATGTCATTAAAGATACCTTTAACAAGTGTCTGAGAAAATGAAGTTAGTGGGTGACAGTGAGTTTCAGTGAGTTTCAGCTCATACAAGAATATCAAGAGTATCGTTGGAAGCTACCCACATGGTTAGACTTTAGCCCGCCAGCCTGCTAACACTATACCTTATGCCCTGTGATACGATGGTGTCAGCCGCAGTAAATTGGGTGAGTGAAAAGGGCTGTTAGGTTCCACTTGGATGTCTTTGATGCTAGGATGCAGCAGCAAACAATTTTCACAGCTGTCTGAAAGCAAAACCACCTCTGCTCTGTTTGGGATGATTTTAGCCACTGCTCTCAAATTGGCACTGAAAACACATCTTATCCATGAGACCTGTCAATATGGAGCAAAACCATGTGCGCACGCACGCACACACACACACACCCACACACAATCCACCTCTATCCCTTAAAATGCATTAAGGTTGCTCTGAAAAGCAATGGGAGGACTGTCAGCTTGTTAGTGAGAAGGGTTCTATTGATTTAAGTGACTTCGGCTATTTCAGCCACACCCGTTGCTGACAGGTGTATAAAATTGAGCACTATGCAATCTCCATAGACAAACATTTGTTGTATTCGGTGCATGTGACAAATACAATTTAATTTTATTTACAATGACATACTAGACGATTCTGTGCTTCCAACTTACTGGCAACAGTTTGGGGAAGGCCCTTTCCTGTTTCAGCATGCACAAAGCGAGGTCCATACAGAAATGGTTTGTCGAGATCGGTGTGGAAGAACTTGACTGGCCTGCACAACGCCCTGACCTCAACCCAATTGAACACCTTGGGGATTAATTGGAATGCAGACTGTGAGCCAGACCTAATCGCACAACATCAGTGCCCGACCTCACTAATGCTCTTGTGGCAGAATGGTATCATGTCCCCACAGAAGAATGAGTGCTGTTATAATGGACAAAGCGGGGGACCAACTCCAAATTAATGCACATGATTTTGGAATGAGATGTTTGAAGGGCACATGCTCTTGGTAATGTAGTGTATTTGGCAACTTTAGTTGTGAATGATATACATTTTAGAATATCTTTGAAATCAAAACATATACAGTGGTTCCTACTTTAAAAGTTGCGAGCTTACACCGCAGGACTTAGAGGTACCCAGCGTCATGTCTTCATTGCTCCAGACCACCACAAGGGGGAGTTAGAGCACTCATTATGCATTTGGGTCCCAAGGTTTTTATATGACCAATCATATCGAGTGGTTCCAATGACGAATTTGACACGAGCCACCTGTCCCTGGTGACTTTCATCAGCAAAGATGTCTGACAGAAAATTACGGGGGAATCAAATGTAAGTAATTATAACGTCATAACGAGTCATGCTAAAAATTTACAATTGAGAGGAATATGTTAGTTAATGTAGAGACAAACGATTGTGCATATTTTTTTGTCATGAAGTTCATTTACGAAAATCGAGATTTAGCAAGTTAACTGACAGCTAACATTAGCCAGCTAGCTAGCTGGTGTTATGACATGAGTACAGTATGACATTGTAATTTGTGTTGTTTAATGTTTTAGGGACTCTTGAGAAAACCATTAAACCAGGCTGTTGTCTTGGGAAACAGTGGATGTAAAAAATCTAGCTAGCTAAAGCATTTACTGCAAATTGAATGTACAATTGTGTAAACCTTCCTTGCCGTGCAATGCAGCTGACGTAACATAGCTAGCTTAATTGTTTACTTGCTCATTGTGTAATGGAGGATAAAAATTATTGTATCCCTATGGATGTGTAGCTAGCTACGATATGTAGCCGATCTGTATATGGACCCTAAAACGTTACGTTCTAAACTAATATTCATACCAATCTATGGATCTCAGCTATCATAGTTGTTGTATCAATTTCAAGTCTGAACGGCATTAATGAAGCCTATGGATTGAGTAGAATATAATAACTTTATTGTGCCAAGGATGCAAGTCCTATATACATGTACTGTAGTTATTACCACACATGAGATCCCCGCATTGTAGCCTGTACATTGAAATATATTCACTGATCATGTACTCTTCCTTGGCAAATATGGGCTGTATGATGAGACTATAGGCTATTGATTATTTGAGAAAGTCGCGAAAAAAAGCTTGCAGTCTGTTCCTTGCCTCATGCTGCACACACTGTTCTCTCATCAAATGATGACATTTTCTCCCAGACTCATGGATATACATTTTTGGAGCGTAGCATAAGGTAACCAGTCCATCCAGTATGCATAATAATACAGTCCACACTCAAGGCGATTGATTACTAGAATTTGTTTTGTAGAAGAGGCTTAACCAATTATGTACCAAAGACATCTTAAATCAGTTTTATGTTTTTCTGCTGAGTGTAATATGTATAACACCACAATCATTATTTTAATTACGTTTATTTTTTTCTGGGCTTGGACATATATAGGCTTACAGTATGTATAACCTCTAATATATGTATGGGTGTTTTGAATTAATCATTACGTTAGTAAGCACAGTCCATTTTGTTGTGTTACATGCTGAACCACACCGCTCGTGCACATGTTAATTTTGTACACACACACTAGACGCGATCAGGACATGCAGGTTGAAATATCAAAACAAACTCTGAACCAACTATATTCATTTGGGGACAGGTCGAAAAGCATTAAATATTTATGGCAATTTAGCTAGCTAGCTTGCTGTTGCAAGCTAATTTGTCCTGGGATATAAACATTGGGTTGTTATTTTACCTGAACTGCACAAGGTCCTCTACTCCAACAATTAATCCAAAGATAAAATGGTCAACCGAGTTTGTTTCTAGTACTCTCTCCTCCTTCAGGCTTCTTCTTCTTTGGACTTTTATGTGGCGGTTGGCAACCAACTTTAAGGTGCATTACCACCACCAACTGGACCTGGAGTGTGGCCCTCAGTTAATCTTTCAATCACCTATGTAGGTTTTTGCTCCAAAAAACGAATAAGGAGATGGCAGAGGAAGAACTTGCAGCTCATCAAGCGCCACAAATAGAACCAAGTTCTATTTTAGAGCCTGGCTACGCAGATACGTGCGAGCAGTGTGTGTGCAATGTTTGAATAACATGTACATTTATTTTGCAAGACAACGCGAGCGGTGTGATCAGCATGTTAGTCATTGTGCATGTTGTTTCAAAGCCTATGTTTTCCACTCAGTTTCAACCTGTTGTTGAACTTATTTTTTCCAAATTGATCATTCACAGTGAGGTGAGTTTTAAAAGCAAGATACTGTTTTGATGACAAGTATTTGATGTGATTTTGGATTGCATTAATGTCCGAGTGGTTAGTTAGAGGGACAATAGAGTACCAGGCCATTGACTCCCTGATGGTCATTAGTGAGTTGGGTACTACCAGTGCATGTCCAGACTGCAGAAGAGGAAATTACTCAACGGTTATGCGGAATTTTACTGTGGTCATGAGTCATGACTGCCGGTATGGTGGCAATAAGGTCACTGCAACAGCCTTAGATGTGACAATGACCATGGATTAAGAATATGAGATTTTAAACATTGACAAGCTTGGCATTGTGGCCTTGTATTGTATGCTGGCTCCCTCCCCTGGTTGCTACCCGTCAGGCAAACTTATCATTCCATTGTGTTCTCATCAATCATGTTAGCGGCAATGAGGGGCCTGCATTTGTTTTAGATCTGGAAGCTTATGAGCTACATAAATATAAAGTTTCTCCGGGATAAATTACTACACTGGGACCCAAAATGAATGGAAAGACATTCATTGACACAATAGTTAGGGCTTAAGGGTATTGTATGACATTGTCTTAATTTTTGTCCTTATAATTTTTCAGGATAAGACCAAATGCCTTGACACTGAATTAGTTGCAATACTCTAAAATGGCTTCCTTTCTTAGGGTGAAATGTGTCTTCAATTAAGTGCTCACAGGGAGAGGTGTCCAGTCATTTGTCAGACTGTACCATTCCTGTTCACAATCATTTACTTCTGTTGCTGCAATGTAATTGGTTTTCTGAAATCAGAAAAAGACAGTCCACAGTGAAAAAAGCTCTCACCATACAATGACCATGAGCCCCTTGAGGAAATGAAACCGGATGTATAGAATCACCATTGTCAGGTGGTGTTGGATTTTCTATTTCACACCTGGCAATATGCTGGAAAATCACCTTCAGATATGGCCATATTTACTTTCTCCTTCCTTATTCTCTGGCCTGTTTTACTCTAACTCATTCAGACTAAGGTGGTGTAAAGGGGCATTGATGTAAATCCTTAACCCCGACTTTTACCTCAGAGGCATGAACATAAGGAACATAATGTTCCTTTGGGCAAGACGAGGATGCAGCAGAGTTATTCAATTCATGTTTTATCAGCTTGGAACACTTTATGGCCAAAGATGCCATTTTTGGAACAAACTGTTCTCTCCACTGAGAGGTGCACTGAGTGTACAAAACATTAGCCTGCTCTATCCATGACAATGACTGACCAGGTGAAAACTATGATAACTTATTGTCACTTGTTAAATCCACTTCAATCAGTCTAGATTACGGGGAGGAGACAGGTTAAAGATGGATTTTTAAGGCTTGAGACAATTGAGACATGTACTGTGTGCCGTTCAGAGGGTAAATGGGTAAGACAAAAGGTGCCAGGCTCAGCGGTTTGAGTGTGTCAAGAACTGCAATGCTGTTGAGTTTTCCACGCTCAACAGTTTCCGTGTGTATCAAGAATGATCCACCACCCAAAGAACATTTAGCCAACTTGACAGAACGCTAGGAAGCATTGGCATCAACATGGGCCAGCATCCCTGTGGAATGTTCTCAACACCTTGTAGGGTCTATCCCCTGATGAATTGAGGCTGTTCTGAGGTCAAAAGGGGGTACAACTCAATATTAGGAAGGCGCTGCTAATGTTTTGAACACTCAGTGTATATATTATTGTCACATACCAGATAGGTGCAGTGAAACGTGTTGTTTTACAGGATCAGCCATAGTAGTATGGTACCCCTGGAGCAAATTAGGGTTAAGTGCCTTGATCAAGGGTACATGGACAGATTTTTCACATTGTCAACTCAGATATTTGAACCAGCAACCTTTCAGTAAGTGACCCAACACTCTAAACACTAGGCTACCTGCCACCCTAACGATATTTGCCCAATATGGCATTAGAACCAAATGTTTTAGCTGACTGCACCACCAATCAGTCATAAATGTCACTTGCAGAATATTAAATACACTGAGGCAAATGGAATGTGAAAAACAGTTGTTGTGTTCCATATAGAGTCACAATGTTCTGGTGTGAGTGTTATTAGGTTAGTGTTATTGAGCATTTTCAGGATGGTTGAACATCATTGTGGTCTGTGTAGGTATAGCTTACTCATCTGCATTTTCCAAGACCTGAATGGCTATGCTCAGACAACCTTGCACTAAATCAAATCATCCAGATGTATCACTCAATTAGCACGCCACCCAGCGTAGTTCTTTATTTCTTTTGTTAGATTGCTTCCTTTTTCAGAGTGTCACCCTGATTACGTTGAGGAACACCACAGAGACGTGTTTGATTATATTCCCTGGCACACCATCCATCTGTGGACTGGGGTAAACAAAAGAGCAATAACAGCTCAACAAAGATAAGATTTGATTTACTACTGTTCCCTTTTATCACTAGACATTACAATTACCTTACATCAAGCCATTATATTTTAGAAGTCGTTGTTGGTCTTCTGTATACATCATAATACGTATCTTTCTCAAAGTGCTGACAGTTTGTTTGCTCTACCAGGGTTTGTGGATCGCCATCATTTCAGGTTTCCAAGACAGAATGATGCATGCTCAAGTAGGGTTGGGGTGAATTCCATCTGAGCTCAATTCACTGAGTGGGAGTCGCAAAATGGTTTGAAACATTATTCATGATTAGGAAGATAAATGGTTACCCTACTTACGACAAAAAATGATTTAAGTACATCCTCTCCCTGGAGATGATGCCTGATGGCTGATGTTATGTTATATAATATCATATTGTTAAATAATATACAGTTGAAGTCAGAAGTTTACATACACTTAGGCTGGAGTCATTAAAACTCATTTTTCAACTTCAACAACAAATTTCTTGTTAAAACTTCTTCGGGATGGTTGAGCTAACGTAGGCTAATGCGATTAGCACGAGGTTGTAAGTAACAAGAACATTTCCCAGGACATATCTGATATTGGCAGGAAGTTAAAATTCTTGTAAATCTAACTGCACTGTCAAATTTACAGTAGCTACTACAGTGAAAGAATACCATGCTATTGTTTGAGGAGAGTGCACAGTTTTGAGCATGAACATATCTTAATAAACAAATCAGGCACATCTGGGCAGTCTTGATACAACATTTTGAACAGAAATGCAATGGCGCATTGGATCAGTTTAAAACCTTGCACATACTCTGCTGCCATCTAGTGGCCAAAATCTAAATTGAAAGTGGAATAATACATTATGGCCTTTCTCTTGCATTTCAAAGATGATGGTACAAAGAAAATACAAAAGTATGGTTGGTTTTTTCTTTGTATTATCTTTTACCAGATCTATTGTGTTATATTCTCCTACATTCCTTTCACATTTCCACAAACTTCAAAGTGTTTCCTTTCAAATGGTACCAAGAATATGCATATCCTTGCTTCAGGGCATGTCAATTTAGGCGAAAATTGAAAAAAATTGGTGGATCCTTAAGAGGAGACACTCTAATGTACTTGTTTTCTTGCTCAGTTTTGCACCAGGGCCTCCCACTCCTCTTTCTATTGTGGTTAGAGCCAGTTTGAACTGTTCTGTGAAATGAGTAGTACACAGGGTTGTACGAGATCTTCAATTTCTTGGAAATTTCTCGTGTGGAATAGCCTACATTTCTCAGAACAAGAACAGACTGACAAGTTTCAGAAGAAAGTTCTTTGTTTCTAGCCATTTTGAGCCTGTAATCGAACCCACAAATGCTGGTGCTCCAGATACTCAACTAGTCTAAAGAAGGCCAATTTTAATGCTTCTTTAAACATAGCAACAGTTTTCAGCTGTGCTAACATAAATACAAAAGGGTTTTCTAATGATGAATTAGCCTTTTAAAATTATAATCTTGGATTAGCTAACACAACGTGCCATTGGAACACAGGAGGGATGGTTGCTGATAATGGGCCTCTGTACGCCTGTGTAGATATTCCATAAAACAATATCTGCCGTTTCCAGCTACAATAGTCATTTACAACATTAGCAATGTCTACACTGTATTTCTGATCAATTTGATGTTATTTTAAAGGACAAAAAATTTGCTTTTCTTTCAAAAACAAGGACGTTTTGAACGATAGTGTACGTACATTTAAAAACATTAACATGTAGTGTGTGTATGTGTGCATGTATCAGTTACACATACATGTCAGTACATTCAAACAACAAGTAGGTCACATGGGGAGAGTTTTTGTGCCGTGAGGTGTTATTTTTAAATGAACAACACCTATGTCAATATATCGTCCAAACACTGGCTTCTTGGGCATATCACTTATTATAAAACAGGTTGTTTGGATGCTGATCGGTTGATATGGAGTTATCACCACAATCCCACATTCTCCGGGTAATGCCTCTTAACAGTTCCATTAGATTTATCAATGCGCATTTACTGTCCCACAGCCCAGCCAGTGAATTTATACACATATAAACGTCCCCTGGAAAAAAGTGTCTAGACAATATTTCCCCATGCTACTAGTCTAGCATTTAGTTTGCCTATCCGACCTGTAGAATTGATGTTGCAGTTTTTTTTGCTATCTCTACCATGTCATGCATGCATATGAACCTGATGAGACTGACATCTTCTCTGAGCCAGGTGAATTCATTTATTAGGATGAATATAATGGATAGATCCAAATAAATGGTAATAGAAACAAAGGTAAAACAAACTAAATTTAACCGTTTGTTTTCATTTCAGCTGCTAGATGTGATTGTGTGTAAGATTTAGTTGGCTAGCTAGCAAAGGAGAAGTAGCTAGCCTGCATAGCTGTTGCAAATGATTTGTTTAGCATAGCAACCATTGCAAATAGAATGGATAGAATGAACGACCAGCCCATTTGGCTAGCAACTTCATAATCTCAGTACTAACGACTGGCTTATGCCCAAACCATTTTGTATGGTGAAGGATGAAATACAACAAATTTACTCAATATAATAATGTTTTTAATGAAAAAAATGTATTACTTTTTTTATATGTTGGCAACCATTTTATAAAAGCAATAAGGCCCTCGAACCCGGGAATTATAACACCCTCCTAAGGGCTGTTTCCCTGGCCCTTGTCTTTGCCTTTGGCCTAAGAACAGCCCTTAGACTGGCTTTATTTGCACAATAATTCTTGGGTTCTCATGCCTTATTGCTTTAATAGTTCAACCTCAAAGGTTGGAGGTGGTGGTATACGTTGGACCTGCAGGCTAACAAAAGCATATTTTTATTTTGACCAGTATATTCCCCATGGTCATCATGACTACAATAAACTGCCTTAAAAGACACATGCAACATTTGATTGAAACACGTTTCAACTTTGTTTCTGAAGTAAAGTAATCTTCTGTAATGGTGTTGTTACGTGATGATCGTATTCATCGACCTGGCCAAGGCTTTCGACTCTGTCAATCACCACATTCTTATTGGCAGACTCAACAGCCTTGGTTTCTCAAATGATTGCCTCGCCTGGTTCACCAACTACTTCTCTGATAGAGTTCAGTGTGTCAAATCGGAGGGCCTGTTGTTCGGACCTCTGGCAGTCTATGGGGGTGCCACAGGGTTCAATTCTCGGGCCGACTCTTTTATCTGTATACATAAATGATGTCGCTCTTGCTGCTGGTGATTCTCTGATCCACCTCTACGCAGAGGACACCATTCTGTATACTTCTGGCCCTTCTTTGGACACTGTGTTAACTAACCTCCAGACGAGCTTCAATGCCATACAACTCTCCTTCCGTGGCCTCCAACTGCTCTTAAATGCTAGTAAAACTAAATGCATGCTCTTCAACCGATCACTGCCCGCACCTGTCCGCCCGTCCAGCATCACTACTCTGGACGGTTCTGACTTAGAATATGTGGACAACAACAAATACCTAGGTGTCTGGTTAGACTGTAAACTCTCCTTCCAGACTCACATTAAGCATCTCCAATCCAAAATTAAATCTAGAATCGGCTTCCTATTTCGCAACAAAGCATCCTTCACGCATGTTGCCAAACATACCCTTGTAAAACTGACCATCCTACCGATCCTCGACTTTGGCGATGTCATTTACAAAATTGCCTCCAACACCCTACTCAACAAATTAGATGCAGTCTATCACAGTGCCATCCGTTTTGTCACCAAAGCCCCATATACTACCCACCACTGCGACCTGTACGCTCTCGTTGGCTGGCCCTCGCTTCATACTCGTTGCCAAACCCACTGGCTCCAGGTCATCTACAAGTCTTTGCTAGGTAAAGCCCCGCCTTATCTCAGCTCACTGGTCACCATAGCAGCACCCATCCATAGCAAGGCGCTCCAGCAGGTATATCTCACTGGTCACGCCCAAAGCCAATTCCTCCTTTAGCCGCCTTTCCTTTCAGTTCTCTGCTGCCAATGACTGTAACGAACTACAAAAATCACTGAAGCTGGAGACTCATATCTCCCTCACTAGCTTTAAGCTCACAGATCTCTGCACCTGCACATAGCCCATCTGTAAACAGCCCATCATACTACCTCATCCCCATACTGTATTTATTCATTTATCTTGCTACTTTGTGCCCCAGTATCTCTACTTGCACATTCATCTTCTGTACATCTACCATTCCAGTGTTTAATTGCTATATTGTAATTACCTCGCCACCATGGCCTATTTATTGTCCTACCTCCCTTATCTTACCTCATTTGCACTCACTGTATATAGCCTTTTTCTTTTTTTTCTACTGTATTATTGACTGTATGTTTTGTTTATTCCATGTGTAACTCTGTTGTTGTGTGTCGAACTGCTGTGCTTTATCTTGGCCAGGTCGCAGTTGTAAATAAGAACTTGTTCTCAACTAGCCTACCTGGTTAAATAAAAGGTGAAAAAAATAAATGAGAAGTGATGTTGGCTACTCCATGACTCTATAACCTGCAGACCTACCATGTATTACACTAATGTAATTACCACCAGGTTACAATTTCTGCATTGTTCATACAGAATGTGAACACATTGTCAACATTTTAGTATTTTGTTTTTGTGGTGGTCTATACTGTAGCTGAATTTAAAGAAAACAAGTGTAAAAAATATATATGTACAATATTACCTCTGACTGTATTTGAAATCATATTTTGTAATATTTACAAACACAAAATACTGGAAGCCACAGCCTTTTACATATTTGCAAACATGTTCCTGTGAGAATAGTCTGGCTTATGCCTTGTAAAAATATCAAGTGGGGGCCACAGGTAGCCTAGTGGTTAGAGCGCTGGGCCGGTAACCAAAAGGTTGCTATCCCGAGCTGACAAGGTAAAAATCAGTAATTCTGTCCCTGGACAAGCCAGTTAACCCACTGTTCCTAGGCTGTCATTGTAAATAAGAATTTGTTCTTAACTGACTTGCCTAGTTAAATAAAATAAAAAAAGTTGTATGTTAAAAGGGCCTTTAATCATTTTGGGAGGGTATGAGGAAGTGTGTCTCAGAGTAGTCTGAGGCCATGAAAGATGTATTTTAAGCTTGCTGCCTCTTTCCTTGAAGGGTTTGTTTACTTTGCGACCGATCAGTCATCTCAGTGTCAAAACCATTTACCAGGCCGAATACAACATTCCTCTTCAAGTAAAGTCGAGTAATCTCTATTATCCAAGCAACGGGAAATTAGATTTGCATTCAGCTCCACACAATAGTAAACAGCACAATAAATGTTAATTTAAAATGATATTGTTAACAGAGCAAAGTTTACCGTTGCTTTCCACACACACACACATGGGTGTAACGTGTGCCTATGGTTCTATTTAGTAATTTCCTTTTCCTTTGTGTGCTTTATTTTGAATTTATTTACTTAGAAGTGCTTTAAAATGTATTTATTCATGTGCTGTTTTGGTTTACTTCTTATTTACTCGGAGTGACTTCCTTTTCTTTGAATTGGTTAACCCCTTTTGAGTGCTCGTCTCGTTGTGTGAATGAGGGAATGAGTGTGCTAATTAGGGACCTGAGCCACACCCCCCACACCTGATGAGTATTGGGGTGAATGTGCTGCCCCTGCACAAAGGCAGCTCTCATACAATGTTTAGCAGATTCAAGCCAGCAGCAGGAGGACTGGTGCCAGAGGATGTGTTCAGCGTCTGGGGAGAAAGGACAGGATGAGCGTGACCCTGATCGGGATGAAGCGCCAAACGATGTGTGAGTGTGTACCAATGGTTTCCAGAATGATGACGTTACTGATTAAGCTTTTTCCACCCTCTCCAGACTTGGTCTGCTATGATGAGGCTGCGACTACCGCATTGAACCCCATGATGCCAATGCCGAAGCAACGAACGCTACATGCCAATCAGCTATGGATTTGAGCGTGTATGTGGTGTGTGTGCCCGAGCTTCTCCTTGTGTTTTGTTGTGTTGCTTTTATCCTGTATACCCATAAAAATTATACTAAGAAAAAATTAAGATCTTAAAGATCTATTAAAAACTGACTGTGGTATTGGGATTTAAATAACTTTTTTTTGACACAGGCACACAATCACTCATGGAGAGGGAAGGCTTTATTCACATTGGAGAATGCATGTTAAACACATTCACACATCCTTAGACATTTATGAATTGACTCATTCAATATGAAAAGGCTAAACTATTTGCTTGGAAGAATCCAGACAAATGCCACTCAGAATTCCTGGAGGGCCACATCAATTGGAATCTGCTTTTGCTGCTGTGGCAATGTCTGAAGGAGCAGATGAGGCAGGGAGGAGAGAACAGGACATAACCAGTCAGAGGAAATTGTTTAGTCCACTGATCCAACAGCCAAGGGAATAAACACATGTAATATAATAAAGAAATTAGGCTCAAACCTTCAAAGAAAACCATATGAATGCGAAAAAGACAGCCTAATTTTATTTCAGCGGATGTGTTACAATGGGACAGATGCCAACCATATTTTATATTCAGTCATCTTTCTTGTATGCAGTAGACCTTGAATGTAGAGATTTTAACTGAATGTAAAGTAAGTCGTAGTGAAAGCTAAACTAAATCCATCAGTGATCAAGTTGTCAATTTATAACTGGTGTAATGTATCATACTGTAGACCCTATAAATCAGCATTGAAATAACTTATGTCATTAATTTCAATGAAGTGAATCCACTGTCAATGGAAAGTCCTATATATAGTAATTTTTGTAAATATTAAATGGACAGGACTGAGGGCACGCACATGTATACTATCCTGCCCACACACATATGTGCACACCTAAGTTATTTTATTGCATAGAGGATTTTCTGTTCTATATTGGTGTTTTCATGGTTAATTAGTACCCCAAAACAATTAAAAAATTTACTCAACACGTTAATTAGTAATATTTTTTTTTCTTTCTTCTGTTTAATGGAAAGGTGTAAATTGCAATCCTCCTGGCATACATTTTGGGGACAGAAAGCATAATACTGAAGCGTTTCATGCAGGAACTGTGCCATAGACTGCATTAACCCCCTCCCAGGGTTGTTACTGTGATTGTATTACCGCCACACAAGCAGTCACGAGGGCAGTCAAATTCCACGTGACCATTAAGTCACGGTAATTTGTCTTCTCCAAGCTCTGACACTGCTGATGGTCATTAGTAGCCAACCGAACTTGCTAACTGCCTGGTACTCAGCATTCTTGTCCCTCTAATCACTCTGACATCAATGCAAATGTAATCAAAATCTAATCAAACACTTCATAAGAGCACATAAGCTCATGTTGCGCAACATTTCTATAGGCCATGCATTTGCGTGAGAAACAGAGTGATGGTCTCTATTAAAAATAGGAGAATCCCATCAGCTTTCTATAGGCTAGGCTTACTATATTCTCAACTTTCCTAATACTAAGCACATTGCATCTCTTTACAACAGTATAGCCTACCTAGCTGGCATAAAAATGAACCACGGGAAAAGTATCCTCCATTTGATATTTAAGTGCATAGATGACATGTATTTTTTCCCGCTGCCCCTGTTTCGAGTGCATGATAGTAGTCCATTCTAAATCAAAACATATTTCACACATGTAAAGACAAGATTAAATCAAGAATAGTGTGATGGGTGACAATATTAGCCTATCACTTGTGAATAATATATCACCTGTGAATGATGCCCAGTTTAAGGCAACACAGCGCATGCTTTTAAAAAAACATATTTTTTCAAATCATAGTGGCACACCTCATGTAGCCTAGCCCATAGGCCTATACAGTGCATTCGGAAAGTATTCAGACCCCTTGACTTTTTCCACATTTTACATACAGCCTTATTCTAAAATGTATTAAATAAATACAAATTATCAAGTGGAAACAGATTTTTAAGAAATTATTGCAAAAAATAAATGTATACTGCAATTCAAAAGTTTGGGGTCACTTAGAAATCTCCTGTTTTTGAAAGAAAAGCAAATTTTTTTGTCCATTAAAATAACATCAAATTGATCAGAAATACAGTGTAGAAATTGCAAATTTTGTAAATGAGTACTGTAGCTGGAAATGGCAGATTCTTTATGGAATATCTACATAGGCGTACAGAGGCCCATTATCAGCAACCATCACTCCTGTGTTCCAATGGCACATTGTGTTAGCTAATCCAAGTTTGTCATTTTAAAATTGTAATTGATCATTAGAAAACCCTTTTGCAATTATCTTAGCACAGCTGAAAACTGTTGCTCTGATTAAAGAAGCAATACAATTGCTTTCTTTAGACTGGAGCATCTGGAGCATCAGCATTTGTGGTTTCGAATGCAGGCTTAAAATGGCTAGAAACAAATAACTTTCTTCTGAAACTTGTCAGTCTATTCTTGTTCGGAGAAATGTAGGCTATTCCATGTGTGAAATTGCCAAGAAACGAAATATCTCGTACAACGCGGTGCACTATTCCCTTCACAGAAGAGCACAAACTGGCTCAACCAGAATTGAAAGAGGAGTGGGAGGCCCCGGTGCACAACTGAGCAAGAGGACAAGTACATTAGAGTGTCTAGTTACACTGTATGGTATCCAACAAATCTCAACTGATTGGATATCATTGTCTCGTTCAATTTAATACATAAGTTAAATTGCCATACTACCTTTACAGGTTGTTTATTGGGATAATACACAAACTGATGTGTTCCAACCAATGAGACATTGTTAAACCTTTCCACATTATTTTGTAGAAATGCTTTCAGGTTAATTAAAGTTTAATTCCCAAATAGCCTAGACAGGTATGATTCATCAATAACATTGAGTAATCGATTAAATTTGCTTATCAGCTCATTGGTGTCTATGACCACATTAATAACAGTATTGTGAAATTCCACCTTTGCGCATAGTACCCTGTCAAATGTAGCTGGTGCTACCAATTTGATATATAATTCAGGTTGCACTGGATGGTATCCAACCATTCTCAAATAATTGGATACCATTGTCTCATTCAATTTAATACATACAGTCGAAGTTGGAAGTTTGCACACACCTTAGCCAAATACATTTCAGGAATCTTGCTTGTCTCAGAGCAGTGCAAAATGGTGCTGAAACAGTTGACCACGCGGGTAGGCTATTGCTTGTTGGGGGTGATTTTCACACAGTAGCCGGGCTATTGAACTAATCGCTGGATAACAGATTGGCTCTCTTAACACGCATTAGTGTGTGTTTCTATATTTTTTCTCTCTCTCGCTCTCTCTTGATGTCTTGACCTACGAATGCTCAGCTATGAAAAGCCAAATGACATTTACTCCTGCACTCTAAAAAGAAAAGGTTCCTGGAGTATCCTTTAGGGGTTCTTCAAATTGAAACTGTGGGGGAACCACTATAAGTTATTCGAAGAACCCTTGAAAAAGGTTCTTCGAAGCACCCCTTATTGTCACGATCTTCAGTAGGGACAGACCAAGACGCAGCGATGCTTCCAGTATACATATTTATTACGAACGTAACTGGGCAAAAATAACAAAATGTAAACGAAGATCGTGAAGTTGAACACAACTGACAACATACAACAAGCTATGTACAAACAATAACCCACAAACCCCAAGTGAAAACTACAAACATATATATGGTTCCCAATTAGAGGTAACGACACTCAGCTGCCTCTAATTGGGAACCATTACCCCAACATAGAA
>QNTS01000461.1:243600-355245 GCA_003317085.1 Hucho hucho
ACAACAAGCTATGTACAAACAATAACCCACAAACCCCAAGTGAAAACTACAAACATATATATGGTTCCCAATTAGAGGTAACGACACTCAGCTGCCTCTAATTGGGAACCATTACCCCAACATAGAAATATATAACCTAGAACAGAAAAAACCCTACACCAAAACAAAACTAAACACTCCAGCCTGTCTTCTCAGGCCTGGACGTGACACTTATAATGGTTCCTCAAAGAACCTTATGAAGTTCATTTTTCCCTGTCCACCCTACCACCATTATACATTTAATATTTTTTTTATAATAATAATAAAAATATAGCCAATATTGATTTAAATAATTCATTATTTATTTAGTGGCACTAAAAATGTGAATTAATATTTACAAAACAATTTACCAAACAAAACACGTAACAATATTTTTTTTATTTAACCTTTATTTAACTAGGCAAGTCAGTTAAGAACACATTTTTATTTACAACGGCGGCCTACCTAGGCAAAACCCAGATGACGCTGGGCCAATTGTGCGCCGCCCTATCGGACTCCCAATCACGGCCAGATGTGATACAGCCTGGATTCGAACCAGTGACAAAAGTAATGCCTCTTGCACTGAGATGTGCAAAAGGCATCACTGTAGGCTACTGTAGGCTACACAATGAGATCATATGGAAAAATAAATAAATAATGAAATGTTAACTTCTTAGGGAGCGGCTCCCGAGGGGACAGTTTTGGAGAGTCTGGCGTGCTCAAAATAAAATGCCTCCCACTCATATATGCACATAATTAGTACTATTGGATAGGAAAGACTCTGAAGTTTCTAAGAGTGTTAAAATATTGTCTGTGAGTATAACAGAACTGATATAACAGGCAAAAACCCAAAGAATTTCTGTCCTGGAAAAAGTGTTTTTGACACATTGCCTCATTTTGAACCCCTCCCTATTGAAAACAGACATATATAACCATTGGATGTCTTCATTGGACACTTGGGAAGCCCTCAGCAGAAGTTCTTCAAAAAGGTAAGGGATTTGTTTTCGCTGAAATGTGTTTTGTGTGAACCGCGATGGTTTATGAATTTATGCTAGCGCCCCACCACTCCCTAATTAGTTAATGTGTCGGCCCGAGCTCAATCATCATCAAGAGATATGCTAAACCCTATGTCAGAGAGGTGTTTTTGGGACCACATCGTGTCTATTGTCCAGCTAATAGCCCTTGTGAAAACATGTTTTCAAAAGGCCTCAAGGGCCGACAGAGAAGTTACTTTTCCCGTCTTCCACTTGCCTCTTTCATTTATTCCCATAGTAATTTGTTATGGTTTGCATTGCAAATGAGGGCATAAACTGGGCAGAGTAAGTTTATGTAGTAAAATAAAAGTTAAATAAAAATAAATAAACAAGCCCTATAACACCTTTAAGATAGTTACATCAATATTTGCTCACAAAAGCTTTTCCACCACATTTCTGACAATTTACTGACAGAAAGATCCCACCTTATCTAGCGTAGTTTGTTTTTTCCAAATTTGAAAAATATTATTTTACAATATTACATGCCCATCATGACATTTTTCATTGGACATGTACTGTACTTTACTTACATAAAAGGTTTGATGGAAAACCTGTTTACTGATGAAAAATAAAATATATATATTCCGATATAATTGCAACATAGGTGTGTGACAAATTACAGTACCAGTCAAAAATGTGGAGACACCTTCTCATTCAAGGGTTTTTCTTTATTTTTACATTGTAGAATAATAGTGAAGACATCAAAACTATGAAATAACACATACGGAATTATGCAGTAACCCCGCAAAAAAAAGTTTGAACAAATCAAAATATATTTTATATTTGAGATTCTTCAAAGTAGCCGCCCTTTGCCTTGATGACAGCTTTTGTAGTGCACATTTTCTTATTTTCCACTGAATGCTGTTTTGATGTTCTATTACAACCAACTAAATTTGTTTTCAGAATTTAATAAATAACGCGTAGGCCTTGGTTAGAGTACACATTAACAGGTTAGGGGTGAAATAGACATCTGGATTGTTTTCCTGATAAGCTACGACTGGGGGTGTGGCAATTTTCACGTGGGTACTGTTGCGCCAAAATCCTACATTTAGAACCGTTTTCAATCTATAGATATTCTCCAGTTCAACAACCGGCAGCGTCAGTAAAAATCTCACTCCATTACGATCAACATCAACGTGTATTAGGATTGCCAACCCCAGACTATAGGCCAAATGTGACTAACGGCCTTATCGTGGTTGTAGTAGCTGAGGTCAGTTTGTCGTGCACCATTGAGAGGGGCACTAGATATGAGGGGATTCTATTCAAGGCCAAGTGGTCCATAGAAGAGAACTTCACGGAGAAAATCCTACAATAACAATCGAACCAATTGGACATGGGCATAGTCATGGTCAGGAGAGTAGCATGTGTGTTTACCTGGAGAGACTTTCCCACATGTTGCAACCTGAGTGCCTGTGCTTTCATCTGTTGCTGGATAAGTGGCATCTCTTCAGTAATCTCCCTAACATTTCTTTTGAATGTGGCTAGACTGACTGCGTTGACGGCAGTGGCACCTAGGGCAAATGGTGACCCTACGGCTGCACCTAACGAGAGTAGCGCCTGGGCTCTGCTAGTTCTGACTGGGTGACTGTGAACTTTTGGAGTTGGGCCAACATATGGGCAGTGTCTAGCTGGGCGTGCTTAACTGCCTGGGTGGTCCAGTCAGCCCCGGCCCAACTCAAATGCGCCGCAGGTGGAATATGTTGGCGGTACACGTTCTCTCCATCTAAGCGGACGTACACCCTCTGTGTGTGTTCTCTGCAGTTAGTTATAAGGAGTCCTAGATCATCACGGGGAATGATTCCCATAGGGGGTCCACATCTGCTGGGTTGGTTTTGACCAGGGCGCAGAGTGTCAGGATCACCCAAAGGAACTTCATCCTACAGAAACACATATCAGAGATATTGTTTGATTATTTCAGTTATTTGCTTTTGTAAATTAAAATTTTCTGATTTTCCTATTTTGGACAGCACAGCGCAGGACAATATCAATAGTGACAACAACGTATATCTTGTAGCTGGGAAGAGTAGAAAAGATGGTAGGTGCAATGTACTGTTCTCCTGTTCTCCTGGAAGTTTTGGCAAGTCGGTTAGAACATCTACTTTGTGCATGACACAAGTAATTTTTCCAACAATTGTTTACAGACAGATTATTTCACCTATAATTCACTGTATCACAATTCCAGTGGGTCAGAAGTTTACATACATTAAGTGCCTTTAAACAGCTTGGAAAATTCCAGAAAATTATGTCATGGCTTTAGAAGCTTCTGATAGGCTAAACTACATAATTTGAGTCAATTGGAGGTGTACCTGTGGATGTATTTCAAGGCCTACCTTCAAACTCAGTGCCTCTTCGCTTGACATCATGGGGAAATAAAAAGAAACCTGCCAAGACCTCAGAAAAAATTGTAGACCTCCACAAGTCTGGTTCATCCTTGGGAGCAATTTCCAAACGCCTGAAGGTACCACGTTCATCTGTACAAACAATAGTACGCAAGTATAAACACCATGGGACCACGCAGCCATCATACCGCTCAGGAAGGAAATGCGTTCTGTCTCCTAGAGATTAACATACTTTGGTGCGAAAAGTGCAAATCAATCCCAGAACAACAGAAAAGGACCTTGTCAAGATGCTGGAAGGAAACAGGTACAAAAGTATCTATATCCACAGTAAAACGAGTCCTATATCGACATAACCTAAAAGGCCACTCAGCAAGGAAGAAGCCACTGCTCCAAAACCGCCATAAAAATCCAGACTACGGTTTGCAACTGCACATGGGGACAAAGATCGTACCTTTTGGAGAAATGTCCTCTGGTTTTATGAAACAAAAATAGAACTGTTTGGCCATAATGACCATTGTTATGTTTGGAGGAAAAAGGGGGAGGCTTGCAAGCCGAAGTACACCATCCCAACCGTGAAGCATGGGGGTGGCAGCATCATGTTGTGGGGGTGCTTTGCTGCAGGAGGGACTGGTGCACTTCACAAAATAGATGGCATCATGAGGGAGGAAAATTATGTGGATATATTGAAGCAACATCTCAAGACATCAGTCAGGAAATTAAAGCTTGGTCGCAAATGGTATTTCAAATGGACAATGACCCCAAGCATACTTCCAAAGTTGTGGCAAAATGGCTTAAGGACAACAAAGTCAAGGTATTGGAGTGGCCATCACAAAGCTCTGTCCTCAATCCTATAGAAAATTTGTGGGCAGAACTGAAAAAGCGTGTGCGAGCAAGGAGGCCTACCAACCTGACTCAGTTACACCAGCTCTGTCAAGAGGAACTGGCCAAAATTCACCCAACCTATTGTGGGAAGCTTGAGGAAGGCTACCTGAAACGTTTGACCCAAGTTCAACAATTTAAAGGCAATGCTACCAAATGCTAATTGAGTATATGTAAACTTCTGACGCACTGGGAATGTGATGAAAGAAATAAAAGCTGAATTAAATCATTCTCTCTGCTATTATTCTGACATTTCACATTCCTAAAATAAAGTGGTGATCATAACTGGCCTAAGACAGGGAATTTTTACTAGGATTAAATGTCAGGAATTGTGAAAAACTGAGTTTAAGGCAGCACCCCTTCCTCTGTGTATATAGAAATATCCCCTCTGTAAATTGTATATTCCAATTGCAATCAGTCTATACTCCAGAGTTTTGTTTTATGTTTACTGTACTGATATTGTATGTTCTGTTTGAGGTGGACTTGTGTCTGTATTATATATGTATATTGTCTATTGCTGGCAGTACCTTCATACTAAGGCAAATTCTGGGTATGTTGAAATGTTGTTGCTGAATAAAGGATATTCTGATTTAAGGATTAGGTTTTTAAAAACGCTCCACAAAGTCTGAGGTTTAGCCACGTAGCAGCCACAGCTACTCAATTTAAACCTCAGGCTTGGAGTTGTATTTATTATTTACGAAAAAGTCTCTGGCGAGACATTTTTTTTTATCAGCCTGCAGCTCCCTGGTATAAGACCAGGCCAGGGTAAGTGGACCGCTCGAGGAAGCTGTTGATGTATAACCAATGCCTTGTATTTAATTTTTAATTCCCCCTCTATTCTAATCATTTCATATACCACAAAATCATCTGCCTAAGGTGTTCCTTAACCATAAACTTAAACCTGGCCTATAAATCCAAGAGTGTGAGCCTTTAAATCGATTTAGGTTGGATAATATTACATTAGCAGGATAAACTCTGTGGACAGATGAAAAGAATAAGATACAAGCTTAGAAAAAAAGGTGCTAAGTAGAACCATACAGGGTCCTTTGGTTTGTCCCAATAGGGGAACTATTTTTGA
This sequence comes from Hucho hucho, assembly GCA_003317085.1. NCBI lineage: Eukaryota > Metazoa > Chordata > Actinopteri > Salmoniformes > Salmonidae > Hucho > Hucho hucho. Next base: position 248,949 of record QNTS01000461.1, read on the forward strand.
TGCTGGGTAGAACCCTTTGCAGAGGGTTTGATCAAGAACCCTCTATGTAGGGTTCTTCACAGAACCCCCTATATATGGTTCTACCTAGAACCATTTTATCATCTAAAGGTTGTTCCTAGAACTGTCTGAAGGGTTCTACTGAGAACCCTTTTATCTTTGGATGGTTCCACCAGCCTTATTAGCCATTTAACATTTATTTATAACAATACATTACATGTATCATCGTAAGGCCTTTATTTGAGGACCTAATTATACCCTAACACAGGAGTGTTAGGAATTCCTAGTTTAATTACCTCATCAGGCCTGCAAGTCACATTAAACTGGCTTGCAAAGTGATGTGTAATTCCTATTGGAATCCAGACAGAGTTAGGATATCCAACAAGTGGAATTGTTAATTACCTGCAACCTGCATTCAGAATGACTGCCAGGGTATGGAATAATCAATACTGAGACTACCTCAATAATCTAAACTGGAACAACCATCTCAGCAAAGAGTGCAATAAATCCAATTACTAACATATTGGATTAGTTTAGAAAACTGTATGTTATTTATCTTTGTGTAGCATCAAATTAATCATCCAAGCAATGTACATGGAATAACACAGCTATTACAGTAAAACAAACAATTCTGAAAATCTCCCTGCAATAGAGCATATATTATATATGGTTCTAAGTATAACCCTTCTTGCCTTCCAAAAAATCTGTCTCACCTTCCAAAGAATAATCAAATAACCCTTTCTTCCAAAAACTGTTCTTAGGATGTTAAAGGTTCTACGTAGAACCCTTTGCCTTACAAAGAACCCGTGTCTTCCAAAAAGGGTTCTTCTGAACAAAACAGTTATTGGTAGGAGTGTGGACCATACGGTTATTGCCAGTGGAGGGATCTTGGTAGTGTTAATATATACAATTGTTTATACAATTGTTAGTTTGCATGATATTACACTTTAGAATGAAATGTAACAAAACCGTTTGACATTGAAACACCAAATTGTCAGCAGCTTTAAAAATAAAAATGTTTATTAATAACTTTTCATGTTCAAAATTGTGCACTCTCCTCAAACAATAGCATGGTATTCTTTCACTGGAATAGCTACTGCAAATTGGACAGTGCAGTTAGATTAACAAGACTAAGCTTTCTGCCAATATCAGATATGTCTATGTCCTGGGAATTGTTCTTGTTACTTACAACATCATGCTAATTGCATTAGCCTACGTTAGCTCAACCGTCCCGTGGAAGGGACACCGATCCAGAAGAAGATTAACTTCTTAGGGAGCGGCAGCTGAGGTGTCGGTTTTGGAGAGTCTGGCATGCCCAAAGTAAAAGGCCTGCCACTCAGGCCCAGAAACTTTCTAAGAGTGTTAAAATATTGTCTGTGAGTATAACAGAACTGATATAGCAGGCGAAAACCCGAGGAATTTCTGTCCTGGAAAAAGTGTTTTTGACACATTGCCTCATTTTGAACCCCTCCCTATTGAAAACAACCATATATGGGAGTAAGTTTGCAGTACCTATTGCTTCCACTGGATGTCAACAGTCTCTAGACAGTGTTTGGTGATGTTAGGTTGCTCTGGATGGTAATAGAAGAAGAATTTCGAACTAGTCACAGGATGTAAACAGAAGACGAGGCGCGTTCACAGGCTCGCGCGCGCTGTGATTTTTTCCTTTCCTATCGTCCAGTTTATAATCCGGTTGAAATATTATAGTAAATATACATAAAAGTGTTCCTAAGGATACATTATCAATGATGTTTGATTGTTCTTGGACAAGTGTATAGGTATAGGTTGAACGTGTTCTCTTCACGGTTCAATGGGCGAGTGGCCGCTGTATTTTATGAACATAACGCGCCAACCAAACTGAGATTTATGGATATAATAAATGACTTTTTCTAACAAAAGAACCATTGATGTCTTCGTTGGACACTTGGGAACCCCTCAGCAGAAGTTCTTCGAAAGGTAAGGGATTTTATACTAGCGATTTTATGCGTTTTATGAGACCCACTTTGGTTATGGATTTATGCTAATGCATAAAATATGAGAGGGGCTATCCTCAAACAATCAAATGTTGTGCTTTCGCCGTAAAGCCTTTTTGAAATCTGACAACGCTGTGATATTGCCAAGAATCAGAGCTTTTGATGACTATGAAACACTTGTATATTGATGAATGTTTAATAATGCAACTGCTCTGTAATTAACAGCACATTACTCAACACTAGAGAGGCTCATGTCACCTACGGTAGGCCTACAGTATATCAACAAGAAAAATATCTATGACTTGACTCTCTGCCAATAATTACATTAGAGGATTCTTAATTAATATCTAAGGAGCATTTTTCGTTAGGGCAAATCTGATCTGTGAGAATTTCTAAGGGGCTTTTATATAATTCTAAATTAATAAATAATAATGATCACTTTGTTTAATAATTTACGGTAATTTTAACTCTGAGGTTCTGACTTTCCGCCATAAATGCAGCATAGCTTTCCCGTTGCATACTATACTGAACAAAAATATAAATGCAACATGCAACAATTTCAAACATTTAGCTGAGTTACAGTTCATATAAGGAAATCAGTCAATTTAAGTAAATTCATTAGGCCCTAATCTATGGATTTCACATGACTGGGCAGGGGCGGAGCCATGAGTGGGCCTGTGAGGCCATAGGGCCACCCACTTGGGAGCCAGGCCGACACTGGGGAGCCAGGCCCAGCCAATCAGAATGAGTTTTTCCATACAAAAGGGCTTGATTACAGTCAGAAATACTCCTGAATCCCCCCTCCGACGATCCCACAGCTGAAGAAGGTGAATGTGGTGGTCCTGGGCTGGTGTGGTTACAAGAGGTCTGCAGTTGTGAGGCTGTTTGGATGTTCTGCTAAATTGTGTTGTGACAACTGCACATTTTAGTGGCATTTTATTGTACCCAGCACAAAGTTCACCTGTGTAATGATCATGCTGTTTAATCAGCATCTTGATATGCCACACCTGTCAAGTGGAAGGATTATCTTGGCAAAGGATCAATGCTCACTAACAGGGATGTAAACAAATTTGTGCACAACATTTTAGAGGAATACGTTTTGTGTGCCGGTGGAACGTTTCTGGGATCTTTTATTTCAGCTCATGAAACATGGGACTAGCACTTTACATTTTATATTTTTTGTTTGGCATAATGGACAAATTAGTGAATAGAGTACTTTCAACTATCATTGTGTTATCCAACCATAGATTATTATAATTTTCTTGTGTCAAAGTGGTTCCATTCATAATACAGAGTTGGCGCCCATCTCGAGATAATTCATTTTGAGGCACAGATTCCCTTCAGAGTTTACCCACAGTATTGTTTTGCACCTGCAGGCTGCTACAATTTCAACACTTCTCAACACTGTAACCCTTGTAAATTGTGTCCCATACAGTGAGCAGAAGCGATATTGCCGAAAATGTTTCAGTATGATGGCAAAGCAATAGAAAAAAGCAACATACCTTTGCCCTACAATAGGTCGTTCATCAAAATGAGGCATTGTCAAAGCAGAACTCTATGACGTCTTCCTATCTGCAAGGCATTTGTTGTGTAGGATATCACTGTTACTGAAATTGTTTTTCCCCATACCGTGTGCAGCCAGCCATCATGCTCTGAGCTTTTCTTGTAAACTAAATCAAGTTAAAGTTAAATGTGTGAGGCATGCCAAAGCGGAGTCTTGCGGCCCCTGAATAATGTAAGGAAATTGTTCCTTTGGCTTGTTCAAGAATCTGCTAGGGGTTGAATTAATTTATAGAATGCTTTCAAAACAGTCACATAACCATAATGGCTGTGTTTGCATGCTTTTCCAAAGTTCTCAAAACAAGTTACCGCATGCAGAAGACCTGACCTTATATCTATTAATTTATTCATATTAATAAATGCTTATCTTTTTCATATCTAATTTGCAAGCCCAGATTGCTTTGTGGTTTAGCTGTAGCCCGTTAAGCTGTAGCCAATCACTGAGGCATATTTTACACAGCAATACGCTTTTAAGATCAAGTGGAACTCTAAAACATGTCCACTGGGCTCACTCTGAATACACTGGGCCAGCAATATGAGCTGTGTGTGTGTGTTCTTCTACATTACATATTACAAATATTATATATTTTTTTACAACAAGGTTATAACTTTCCCAAAATTGGGACGTGCATAGGCAATTGAGGAACTCATGCTCTTGAATACCCCTTATCATAGTCTGTTCTCAAAATACAAACAACACAACAGATGAACTGGGATGACGTTTACTCTCACGGGTGGCCAAAAATAACTTTCTGAAACCTTGCCTCCAGTATTCTGCTGACCCAGCATCACAAATCCAACAACCCAACTGAGTGACCCAACTGGCTGGGTCAAAATAGTGCAACTTGTTTTCTGTCCAATATTTACCCAAATTGGGTTGCTTTTAACCCAGCATGTTTTAGTGCTTGCCCCCATGAGATCCATTCAATGCCGTAATAATTAGACTGGGGTAAAAAGCCACAGAATAATTACAAGTCCTAGTGTCACTTTCTAATCATTTTCCCTTAAGTATTCTAAACAATTTGCAGCCTTCTACACACTCCAAAAAGTGCTTGTTTAAAAACAACCCAATTTGAGTAAATATTGGACAAAACACAACCCCATTTGGGTCACAAACAACCCACTGTTTTTTAAATTGGGTTATTGATGCTGGATTATTGAGCTATGATCCACCAGGTCAGATCAGAAGACGGAAGGTGTGGCTTAGTAGGGGCGTAGCTTTCAGATAGTTATTTTTGGCCACCCGTGAGAGTAAATCTATTTCTGGTTAATCTGTTCTGTTGTATTGTCACTATATTCTTTAGGCTGCACACTGACCATTTTGTAGCTTTAATAAAGTTTACACAAGCTTATGCGTTCATTAAGTGCCAATGTGTATCCCAATGTTAGAATAGTCACTGCTTTGTGATAATGTTAAACATGTTAACTTGTTAGGCAGAAGTGGGTGAAATCTTTAGCCAGCGTGGTCGATAGAAAATGCATTTCACAGGGAAAACCTGTGCCTTACCTCTTGTAGAACTTCTGCAGAGGGCTTCCTAAGTGTCCAACGAAGACAATCCATGGGTATTTGGTTAGAAAAGTAATTTATTATATCCATAAATCTCCGTTTGGTTGGCGCCTTGTGTTCAGAAAATCCAACGTGAAGAGAACGCGTTCAACTAAACCTATAAACCTTTCCCCAACAAAACAAAAACCAATTAAAATGCATCCTTAGCTTATCTTTTATGAATAAAAATGATAATCTTTCACTTGGATGGTCACCTAAACGTTATATAAGTCAAATAAAGTGGACCGCTCAGCCAAACGTGCGCCCAAAAACGTGCAACCGAAATAGAGCTCCACTCACCAAAACCCCTACCTATTGAACACATTGGTTCCGATTGCCATGAAACTTTACCTATACACTGCTGACGTCCAGTGGAAGCAATAGGTACTACATTGTGTCCTGGTATAAAGACTTTTCAAAAGGCAGTCTCTCTAAGTGAGCCATAAGCCACCAGAATGACATTTCCAGATGGACTTTTCTCTGGTTTTTGCCTGCCAAATGAGTTCTGTTACACTCACAGACAAAATGTTAACACTTTTGGAAACCGCAGAGTGTTTCCTATCCAATAGTACTAATTATGTGCATATCCTATTTTCTGAGCCTGAGTGGCAAGCATTTTACTTTAGGCACGCCAGACTCTCCAAAACCGTCACCTCGGGAGCCGCTGCCTAACAAGTTAAATTAATAGTCATTTCAGTTAAATTTTCCAAAAATCTTTACAGATTAAAATGTTTAATCAGTATAAAAGGAAATAATAATTCAATACATCAGTAAGGTCAGATTCAAAATAATACACAGACTCAATGAATCCAACTTAGGAAAATCAAATGTTATAAAAAAAAAAAATAAACAACAAAAAATACCAAATGCAATTAATCAAAAGGGAGTGGTTGACGGTGTATGTGTGTCTTTCTGTTGGGGAAGGGGGCTGTGTCTGGGCTGGCAGTTGCTGGATTGAGGTGGCAGTTGTGATTGGTCGGTGCTGTGTCCAGGGTTGGCGCTGGTGTTGTGGCTGGGACTGAGAACCTGGGTTGGTACTGGTGTTGGGACTGAAAGTCGTAATGGAAACAAGACTGAAGACCAGGGTTTGGTGCTGGGCCTGGTGCAGGGACTGGGAAACAGGAACTGGGGCTTCTGCAGGCGTTGGATCAGGATCTGGGTCTGTAGAGAGGAGGAAGGACAACCTGAGAAGCAAGCAGATACACAAGGAAGACCTGGAGGTCAGTGGTAGCACGCCCTTGTGGCCTGCTCACTCCGGGTGAAGGTCTGGTGTTTAGTCCCTCCTCGCACCTCTTCTGGTGCGGTGATGAATGGTTCTGGTTTGGTTCTGGGATAGAGATGGCTGTAGTGTGAGGAAAGGGGAGAGAGATAGAGAGGGAGAAGGGGGTGGGCGTGGTGGAGGGTATGTCCATCGGCCTGGGCTGGTGCTGGAGGAGGAGCGATGTGGTGGAAAGGTTGGGCGGTGCCTGTGTTAAGGTCTGGGTCTGGTTCTGGGACTTCCTGTTGTTGTTGTTTTGTCGAGGAGGTGGGGGGTTGGGATTTAGGTTAGTGGGCCTGATGTTGGCGTTGGCCCTTGTCCTGCCGGCATAGGAATTGGTGCAGGTTTTAAAGAAGTGCCTCCCTTTCCCCCACAGGTTGCAGGGTTATGTGGAATTACAGTCCGAGGTGGGATGGTCCCCTTTACAGATTCTGCAGATAATGGCTGTGCAGACTACGGCCAGATGGCCCAGTTGGCCGCAGTTCCTGCACAGTTTTGGCATGCCATAGTAGAGGACGGAGCCCCTGTTGGTCCCCAACATAATGGTTATGGGGAGATGTTGGACTCCACCCACTCCTGTTGGGTCTGGTCTTAACTGAACCAGCCGTTATTGTACCCTTGTCCAGATGTTGTCTTTGTCCAGGACCCTCCTAGCCGCTGATTTGAGGGTGGCGAAACGGTGTAAACAAACTTCTATGTCGTACTCTTGAATCCTTTCGTTGTGGAATTGGACTGTAACTACTTTTGATTCTGTCTGAGAGTAGAATTACTGTGAACTTGACAATTTCTGTATTTTAACCAAAACTGTTCTACTAACTGGGGGGGGGTCTTAAAACTGGCTTTAAATGATTTCTGTTTCACCAGGTAGTTCGGGTCACAAAGCCCATCTGCCCAAAAACTGCCCTGCTAAATTCCAGGCAGGTCATGGTTTGTAGTCTGGAGGTTGTTGATGCTGCTCCCCGGCAATTGGCGGCTCCGTCCTCGGCAGCCTCCTCAATGGGGATTAGCGTCACCCTCACCGCGTTGTAGCGGCACATCGCTCCTGGGTTAATCCTGGACGGTGGTGGCCAAGGATGGAGATGTAAGGCTGTTATTATTCAATTTGTGATGTATTTGGACATTAACATTTAACTCAAAAAAACATTTGATTAATAAAATATTTAGTTCTTCATCTTTCTCAAATGAAGGGGATGGTGAGGGAATCTTATTTCATTTGTCCTCAACTTCCGGCTCAGTCATTTCATTTAGGGTAAGTGGACTAGTTATCCTATGACTAGTTATTACGTGTTGAATCAGAGTTGACCAAAACTACCTTACTAACTTCTCAAACCTGCTTTGTAGGATACCCCTCTGCGCTGTGGGTAAATAGTGTTGATTTTTCAGTGACAACATCTCCAGTGTTGATTCAAGTGTGAAATTAACTCTGTACGTGTTAAATTAACAGTCATTGGTGTAAAATAATCCAATTGTTGGTGTTAATAACCAGTGTTAAACCAAAACCATACCCATCATTATCATATTTCCCAGCATGCTCTATTGCATATTCTCTGCAGCTAGCGACTGGAACGAGCTGCAAAAAAACACCTGTTACTGAAATAGATGTTTCTGTTTAGATGCTTTAGCTAGTCTCATATCTTACTCTAGCCCATCTGGCAGTCATTCTGAATGCTGGGTGTGGGTGAATAAAAAATTCCAGCTATTGGCTATGCCCACTCTCGCTGGATTCCAATAGAAATTACACATCACTTTGCAAGCCAACATAATGTGACTTGCAGGTCTGAACGCCATGAGCTTCAGGCCATTGATTTAGGGTAAAGCTATGCTTTCCGACACCAACTTTTTCTGTAGAGTTTAGTTCAGTGAGATTGTTTCTCGAGGTCGGTAGCCACCGGAACAGGTGGTTTATGGCTTTCCTTGAGAATGTCCTTGTGTTCTTTGCATAGCAATGACCGGAAACACATAAATTCTGAGCTGAATTTGGAATAAATGTATTCCCATTCGACCTCCGCCAGTAAAATTCATTAAAGTGTCCTATCTTTAATGGGTGCATTAACTTTTTCCCCTTCGACTCTCAATGCAGTGTGTGACGTTAGAGCAGGAAACTTAGCTATCTTCCATGGAATGCTATGTCATTACATCTCTGGCCAAAACAATTTTAGCCAAGGCATAATTTATATCAGCAGTATCTCTAAAGGATAAAGGATTTTTTTACCTATTCAAAGCCTTTGCTGAAATCCACTGTTCATATTTATCTGAGGATCAGATTTGCAATTGGATCATTAAAATGCACAGTTTATTATTTTTTGGCATTACCATAAAAAGTCTTACTACATATTTGAAGTTAGGTGCAAGCCAGACAGTTCCAATCTTTGGAGCAGACACTCCAGATGCTCCACTCCAAGAGGCAAATATTTATTTTATTGAGCTACATGCTGATTGGGGCATCTTTCTTCAGCAGTGTGATTGACTGTGCTGTCATGATTGTCATTGGTTGAGTGATGACAGAGGCGATTTATCACCCAGGTGTTTGCATTGGTTATTGCCTCTTGTCTCTATGGGATCTTTGGTTAACATAGTGCGGTTTGCGCTTGTGAGGATCAACGCTGGAGACAGGAAGCAGGTACAGGAAGAACATTTAATAAATAACGGACATGAAACAGGACGGGAACAGCGTCTGGACAGGGGACAAAATAACGACATCAAAGCTGACACAGGGATGAAACATAGGGAACAGACATATAAAGGGGAGGCAATCAAATAATGGAGTTCAGGTGGGTCCAATGAGGTGCAGGTGCGCGTAATGAAGGTGACAGTTGTGCGTAATGATAGGCAGTCTGGCACCCTCGAGCGCCAGAGAGGGAGAGCTGGAACAGGCGTGACAGGACCCCCCCCGCCTGGGGGGCGCCACCCGGGCGTCCCACCTGGGCGAGCCTGACAAGCCGGCCGAGGCGTGGGCGCCGGACAAGCCGGCCGGGGCGTGGGAGCCGGGCGATCTGGCCGAGGCGTGGGAGCCTGATGGCCGGCTGAAGCATGACGTGGGGTGGGCGCCGGGGCAAGATAAACCTCTCGAGCCAGCTAGGGTGTGGACGCCCGAGGCACTCCCGGTTCCATCGACAACGGACCCAACGTCACCAACAAAAAACCATGCCTCCCTTATGCTTCCAATTTTGGTGTCAGCATTCTGTGAGGATCGACACTGGAGACAGGAAGTAGGTACAGGGAGAACATGTAATAAATAACGGCCACGGACCAGGACAGGAACAGCGTCTGGACAGGGGAAACAAACAGATAAAGGGGAGGCAATCAAATAATGATGGCATTCAGGTGGGTCCAATGAGGCGCAGGTGCGTGTAATGATAGGCAGTCTGGTGCCCTCGAGCACCAGAGAGGGAGAGCGGGAGCAGGCGTGACAGCGCTTGCAGTTGACTAGTTCAATTAATAGAAGAAAAAGCACGAATCGGCTTAGTTGTTAGGCTTTAGCTATTACTGTGTAGCCTAATCTCAGGGCCCATGACCAAATCTGGCACCAGCTAGCTAACTCATTTAAATTATTTACTTCTTGGAGCAGAGGTTGCTGTCAAAAATATAAATAGTAAAGTACATATACCCCAAAAAACAACTTACATAGTACTTCTAAGTATTTTTATTTAAGTTCTTTACACCACTGATATCTCTGAACCAGCAGAACTATAGCGTTCACAGCATTTTCCCATATCTCAGAGGTGCAACGTAAAATAATTCTTACACTGTTATTATAACATTGTCAAATTATATAAATATCAGAAAGGTTTGTGTGAATGCTGCCCAGTGGAGTATCAAGATTAAGATACTGATTGTTGGGCTAGCTATTAATAACTGTGTGTCATAATATAGTTTTATAATAATAATAATAAAGTATCATAGCAAATACTGTTACTCATCCATTGGAAAAAAAATATTCATTTTGTAGCTCTGTAGAATAGCCTAATCACGCATGCTTCGCTGCCTCTGTCTCCATGGCAGCATTGTACATGTATTTGAATAACAGTATAAAAGGTAGTTCTCCAGAGAAAAGGATCTGTAGATTAGAGATCTACAATTTTGGCCAAAATCAAAAATCTTGTAGCTAATTCTACATATACAGTGAGGGAAAAAAGTATTTGATCCCCTGCTGATTTTGTACGTTTGCCCACTGACAAAGAAATGATCAGTCTATAATTTTAATGGTAGGTTTATTTGAACAGTGAGAGACAGAATAACAAAAAAATCCTGAAAAACGCATGTGAAAAATGTTATAAATTGATTTGCATTTTAATGAGGGAAATACGTATTTGACCCCTCTGCAAAACATGACTTAGTACTTGGTGGCAAAACTCTTGTCGGCAATCACAGAGGTCAGACATTTCTTGTAGTTGGCCACCAGGTTTGCACACATCTCAGGAGGGATTTTGTCCCACTCCTCTTTGCAGATCTTCTCCAAGTCATTAAGGTTTCGAGGCTGATGTTTGGCAACTCGAACCTTCAGCTCCCTCCACAGATTTTCTATGGGATTAATGTCTGGAGACTGGCTAGGCCACTCCATGACCTTAATGTGCTTCTTCTTGAGCCACTCCTTTGTTGCCTTGGCTGTGTGTTTTGGGTCATTGTCATGCTGGAATACCCATCCACGACCCATTTTCAATGCCCTGGCTGAGGGAAGGAGGTTCTCACCCAAGATTTGACAGTACATGGCCCCGTCCATCGTCCCTTTGATGCGGTGAAGTTGTCCTGTCCCCTTAGCAGAAAAACACCCCCAAAGCATAATGTTTCCACCTCCATATTTGACAGTGGGGATGGTCTTCTTGGGGTCATAGGCAGCATTCCTCCTCCTCCAAACACGGCGAGTTGAGTTGATGCCAAAGAGCTCCATTCTGNGACAAGATCCTCCCGTGTAGTTCTGGGCTGATTACTCATCGTTCTCATGATCATTGCAACTCCACGAGGTGAGATCTTGCATGGAGCCCCAGGCCGACTGAGATTGACAGTTCTTTTGTGTTTCTTCCATTTGCGAATAATCGCACCAACTGTTGTCACCTTCTCACCAAGCTGCTTGGCGATGGTCTTGTAGCCCATTCCAGCCTTGTGTAGGTCTACAATCTTGTCCCTGACATCCTTGGAGAGCTATTTGGTCTTGGCCATGGTGGAGAGTTTGGAATCTGATTGATTGATTGCTTCTGTGGACAGGTGTCTTTTATACAGGTAACAAACTAAGATTAGGAGCACTCCATTTAAGAGTGTGCTCCTAATCTCAGCTCCTTACCTGTATAAAAGACACCTGAGAGCCAGAAATCTTTCTGATTGAGAGGGGGTCAAATACTTATTTCCCTCATTAAAATGCAAATCAATTTATACAATTTTTCACATGCGTTTTTCTGGATTTTTTTGTTGTTATTCTGTCTCTCACTGTTCAAATAAACCTACCATTAAAATTATAGACTGATCATTTCTTTGTCAGTGGGCAAATTACAAAATCAGCAGGGGATCAAATACTTTTTTCCCTCACTGTACACTTTACTAGTAACAAAAGAGCATTATCAAAGATCAGGATCAACATGTCAACACAATTGTTTTCTCAAGCAGAAATTGATTTGTGATGATACCTTGCAGAAAACTTTTCCTTGTGTGGGGCAGTTTCAGTTACAGTCAATGTCTACTGTTGGTTTAATTATTGTCTTTATTCCCAGGATTTTTTAAAGCAATTGACTACTGAATACTGTAGACGTGTAGACGTTCTCTAAGGCTTACACCACTATGGTAGACTGAATAGTCTAGTGATTGTTGTAAGTTCATAATGCATTTTTTCACCCACACCAACCTGTGTTCAATAACATGTGTATGGATTTACAAGTTGTTGGGTCAAAAAAAAGGACAAACATAAACAACATAAATGTCACGTCCTGGCCATAGATAGCCCTTTTGGCTGCTCTATGGTGGTTTTGGTCAGGACATGATCAGGGGTGTGTTTTTGTTCAATTTTGATTTTTCTATGTTGGTTGGTTTGGGGTCCCAATTAGAGGCAGCTGTTAGTCATTGTCTCTAATTGGGAATCCTATTTAGGTTGTTCAGTCCCCCACCTGTGTTGTGGGATATTTATGTTCTTTGTGTTACACGTTGTGTTACGGTCGTTGTACTTTCTTTTGTTTTTGGTGAGTTCTAATATTAAAATATGATTAACTCAACCATGCATGCTGTGCCTTGGTCCACTTCTGTCAGCGATCGTGACAGAATATCCCACCACACCAGGACCAAGCAGCGTGCAACCGTGCAGGAACCCTGGAGCCAGGAGGGGGAGTATCGCCGTCCCAGGGAGGAGTTGGAGGCAGCGACGGCAGAGCAGCTCTTCTATGAGAAGAAGTACGAGGGAACACGGCTGGCGAGGAAGCACGAGAGGCAGCCCCAAAATATTTTTTTGGGGGGGGCACACGGAGAGGTTGGCTGAGCCAGGTTGGAGACCTGAGCCAACTCCCCGTGCTTACCAGAGGGAGTGTTGCACTGGTAAGGCACCGTGTTATGCGGTGAAGCGCACGGTGTCACCAGTGTGGGTTCACAGCCCGGTGCGCGACATGCCAGCTCCCCGCATCTGTCGAGCTAGGGGGAGTGTGCAGCCTGGAAGGAGGGTGTCGGCTCAGCGCTCGTGGTCTCCGGTGCACCTCTTCGGACCAGGATATCCTGCGCCGGCTCTGCGCACTGTATCTCCGGTGCGTCTCCACAGCCCACGCACCAGGCCTCTAGGATGTCGTCCCAGCCTGGCACGGACTGTTCCTGGAGGCCTGGTGCGTGGAACAGGAACAGTCCGTGCCAGGCTGGGACGACATCCTAGAGGCCTGGTGCGTGGAACAGGAACAGTACGTACCAGGCTGGGACAACATCCTAGAGGCCTGGTGCGTGGAACAGGATGTCGTCCCAGCCTGGTACGTACTGTTCTTGCTCCACGTACCGGGCCTCCAGTGTGTCTTCTCTGGCCGGTACGGCCCGCACCGGAGCCGCCGCCAAAGGCGAGGACCCACCCGAGAGACCCCCCCCCAGTGACTTTAGTCGCGGTCCGAGTCCGCGCCTTTGGGGGGGGGGGGGTACTGTCATGTCCTGGCAATAGATAGCCCTTTTGGCTGCTCTATGGTGGTTTTGGTCAGGACGTGATCAGGGGTGTGTTTTTGTTCAATGTTGATTTTTCTATGTTGGTTGGTTTGGGTTCCCAATTAGAGGCAGCTGTTAGTCGTTGTCTCTAATTGGGAATCCTATTTAGGTTGTTCAGTCCCCCACCTGTGTTGTGGGATATTTATGTTCTTTGTGTTAGTTGCTGTGTTGCGCTACACGTTGTGTTACGGCCGTTGTACTTTCTTTTGTTTTTGGTGAGTTCTAATATTTAAATATGATTAACTCAACCATGCATGCTGCGCCTTGGTCCACTTCTGTCAGCGATCGTGACAATAAATGCACATTCCCTTGACATACTTTCTATGTGTCTAACTACTACTATTGCCAAACAGTCTGCTTTACTGCACAATGGCGTAGTCAAGAAATAGCCACATAACTAGCAATAGAGTGTGACTGTTTCATTAGGCTCATCACCTTACCATATGTTCCAGTGCTGACCCTCTGTCCCTTGTGAATCTTTGCTACAGGCCAGGCTTTATCCCCACAGGAACCACAAGGGGCCCAATCAGCTTCCTGGGAGACCTTTGATCTGCCATCCCACAAAGTCTTGTGTTGATTCTGGATGGCTAAAACTACCCAGGATGCATCTGGACTTGCCCTGATAAAGTTGAGTCTGGGGTGAACTGCGGGAGACAAGGAGGCAGACAGGGTTATGGGAGAAGGATGGCTAAAGTAAATAGACAGTGGGGTCAGTTATAGTTCAACACATTAAATATAGAATTTAAATTGGAATTCTATTAATGTATTGGGAAGAGTCCATACATTTCAATTATGGGTTTTCCAATTCATTAAGTGAATTTCATCTTAAAATGGATAATGATTGCAATGCTGTTTGATGCAGAGCTCTCTGTAGGGTACAGGTAGGGGACAGTTGATGAGTCCCAGTAGTCGTATCTCCCTCCATGACCACTGATTACAGACAGAACTGGATAGGCCTCCACCAGAAAACACTCACCTCTCTAATCCTGTCTCAGTAGTGGCTGTGATGGAAAGGACACAGGGAAAGTAAGCGTTGAAAGAATTCTAGCTACAGACTCTTGGGGCCCATCTCTACAGATTTAACCACCAGCCACTTTATCCAACCACGTCCTGCTACTCCTAAATTAGAGCAGGAAGATTGATCACAAAGCTTTGCACGACACTAGAGTTAAGAGAGGCCCAGACGTTTATCGAATCCTTCAACAGTTCCGGATCTGTCACAGAAACTCCATCAATGTCCCCTGCCACCCTTTGATTGTGATCTTTTCTATCAACTAGTCTCCGGCCTTGCAGGAGTTATTATTGCCTGTGCTTTTTTCTCATTGATTACCTCTAACTCTGCTGTCCATCAATGGCCTCTTACTTCATGTCAACAGAAAGTGAGATATCAACTTGGACACTTAGACATCATCCATCCTGAAATCATGAAGTAAATGGAACTGTCCAACCCTCCACATGTTGGTGCCATTTTGTTGCATTCCATGTCTCTGACATTTACAGATTTCCTGGCATGAGGAAACTGAGGCAGTTTTCAGAGCAGTTGACTTGAACTAGATTTGAGTGTCCTACGCTTATTGCAGAAAGTTTCAAGGGTAGACTATGTGTGAGAATGAAATGATTAACTGCATGGAAATGTGTGATATTTCACAGACCATATTGCTGATATATTGCTGAAAGAATCCACTGCATAATTTTCTCAATGGAATATGCAAACAATCTGCATACACTTCCATCACCATAAAATGTATGTAAATGTGAGTGTATTGCACACAGTAAATTAGTGAGGGTGCTTTGCGTAAAACTGGATTTATTGAATTGGGGAGCATGGTGCATTTCTTAAAATGATCGCAGGCACCAACCAATGGGGAGGTTTAGAGTAAGGCTTTGTAGAGGCAGTAACAGTACACTGAAGATTAGAGTACACCTTTTCTAGGCACTAGGCAATTAATTTGTGTCGGTGTGAGAATCCTCTTGACTAATGGCATTTAATTGGCATGTGGTTTTCACCGGGAGGCCTGGGAGCTGGTCGAGAGCACACCTGCATTTAACTGTAATTACAATGGATTGGTGCAAGCAGGTTGGTTGCTAGGTAAAGTGTTTACACATTACAGCATATTAATGAATATTTGGTGTTTTATATCACTTGCACTTCTTGAGACATTAATAAAGGCTTCCTAACTGGCAGTGATTACAGGGCAAAACAGACCAAAAGGACATGCAAAATGCTCAACCATTTAAGGTTTAAAATCAAAATATATTTTATATTTAAAATTCTTCAAAGTAGCCACTCTTTGCCTTGATGACAGCTTTGCACACTCTGGTCGTTCTCTCAACCAGCTCCATGAGGAATGCTTTTCCAACAGTTTTGAAGGAATTCCCACATATGCTGAGCACATGTTGGCTGCTTTTCCTTCACTTTGCGGTCCGACTTATCCCAAACCATCTCATTTTGGTTGAGTTCTGTCATAAGGTGGGTGTAGCTGGTGTAAAGAGTCAGGCGCAGGAGAGCAGAGATGAGTGGACTAAGCACTTTACTAGGCAATGTCAAAATACAGAATGCAACCGCATCATAAAAAGAAATGCCCAAAAACCAAGTAAGGCAGCACAAAGTACAAAATAACCGCACAATACAGGCTGCACAAAGAACGGGTGAAACACATACAACCCGGCATACCAACATGCCAAAACAAACAATTCCCCACACAGACATGGGGGGAACAAAGGGTTAAATGGACAACAGTAATGAATGAAAATGAAAACCAGGTGTGTGTGAAAACAAGACAAAACAATTGGAAAATGAAAAGTGGATCGACGATGGCTAGAAGACCGGTGACGCCGAACGCCGCCCGAACAAGGAGAGGAACCGACTTTGGCGGAAGTCGTGACAGGTCGGGTGATTGTGGAGGTCAGGTCATCTGATGCAGCACTCTATCACTCTCAAATAGCCCTTACACAGCCTGGAGGTTTGTTTTGGGTCATTGTCCTGTTGAAAAACAAATGATAGTCCCTCTAAGTACAAACCAGATGGGACAGCATATTGCTGCAGAATGTTATGGTAGCAATGCTGGTTAAGTGTGCCTTGAAATCACAGACAGTGTCACCAGCAAAGCACCCCAAAACCATCACACCTCCTCCTCCATGCTTCACGGTGGGAACCACACATGCGGAGATCATCCGTTCACTTACTCTGTCTCACAAAGACATGTCGGTTGGAACCAAAAATATCAAATTTGGACCAAAGGACCGAGTTCCACATGTCTAATGTCCATTTCATCATAGCGCTTGATGGTTGACTGACCTTCGTTAATATGGACTTGGTCTTTTACCAAATAGGGCTATCTTCTGTATACCTTATCACAACACAAGTGTTTGGCTCAAATACATTAAGAAGGAAAGAAATGCCACAAATTAACTTTTAACAAGGCACACCTGTTAATTGAAATGCATTCCAGGTGACTACCTCATGAAACTAGTTGAGAGAATGCCAAGAGTGTGCAAAGCTGTCATCAAGGCAAATGGTGACTACTTTGAAGAATCTCAAATATAAAATACATTTTGATTTGTTTAACTTTTTGGGTTACTGCATGGTTCCATGTGTGTTATTTCATAGTTTTGATGTCTTCACTATTATTATACAGCGTAGAAAATTATAAAAAAAACAAAGGGAAACCCTGGAATGAGTAGGTGTGTCCAAACTTTTGACTGGTACTGTATATCACACGTTGGCCTATCCCTCTGTCCTGGCACAGATCTACTACTCACAGGGTTCCCTCACCCTTGACCCATCCTTCTCTACTTTCTTCACTGCTTCAGCATAAGGCACCTTCTGCACTACTCTGAGTCTTGCCACCTCAACCTGCTTCTCGCACCGGAGACTTCTGATTCCCAGCAACATGAGCAGCCCTACATTTTACATTATCCACCGAAACTACACAATGCTCTATCCCATGCCCTCCTGCACACTTCAAACATCTTGGAACCTCCCTCCTACAAACTGCTGCGACATGACAATAAACGTTGCCACTGAAACAGCTTAGTGGATTCGGCACAAAAGCTCTAACAGGATAACTGATATATCCTAACATATCAGGTAAAGACTGACTCAAAACTCAAAAGGACTGACAGTGACTCCTCTGTTTCACCACGCTCACCGCCGAGTCTGCTTTGCACCAGGAATCTTCCATTTCAATTGCGCCACCTCCACACTTAAAGCTCCCCCAGAAATGACTGGCAAAGCAAGAAACAGATCTTGACCCAAGTTAACTTGCCCTCATTCACTTCACCTCCAGAACTCGGTCTGCGCAAGGCTCACTGTTTGCGCTTGACACCAATCTTCTTCGACACCCCATTCTTCAAATTTAAATCCAACCTCTGCTTTCCCCATTCTCGTCGACCTCTTCTTCCTCTTTATTCCCCTCCATTCCTCCTCAGAAATCCACCTTTCTATGTCCCTGTCCCAATTTCCTCTTCTTCCGACTTTGCTTGTGGCCCAGTGGCATGCCAACATAAGTCCATCTCATAAACTTCCTGCTCACCTCAGAAACATTTCTTCTCCGGGAGCCAACATTTTGAGAGCATGAGCAGTGGCCACACAGAAAAACGACCCCCAACTCAACTCCGTCGTAAAGTAAAACCTTCAGCTGTCTCTTAGTACACAGCTCAACCACAACTCCTTTCCTGTTACTGTTTCAGGTCAATTTATTTGGTTATTCCAAAATTCATTACATGTAAAAAAAAAAAAATTCATTTAGATATTAATTTCAAATTCCAGATAATAAACCATTCAAACAATAAGTAAACAATTTAAATTAGGCAAAAACAAACAGCTATAAAATCAAACAAACGAACAAAAATCCCCAAATAATCTGAAAAATCTGTCAGGTAATTCAGTCAGTCCACAATGTGTCTTGTGAAGGGAATTGGCATTTGTGGTTGTTTGGTCCTGTGTCAAGGGTTGGTGCTGCTGTTATGGCTTGGTCTGGTGGAGTGTTTTGCGGTCTGTCTGTGTTGGGGGAGGGGAAGGGGTGGGGTCTGGGCTGGGCTGCGCTGGCAACAGTTGGATGGGGTGTCAGTTCTGTTGGTCGGTGCTGTGTCAGGGTTGGTGCTGGTGTTGGGACTGGAAACTGGGAACCGTGGTGGTGCTGGGGACAGGACTGGAAACCATGGGTTGGTGCTGGGCATGGTGTTGGGACTGGGGACTGTGAACACTGGGGCTGCTGCAAGTACTGGGTCGGGATCTGGGTCTGTAGAGGAGACGGGACAGAGATCAATGGTGGCCTGCTCGTTCTGGGCGAATGTCTGATGTTTGGTCCCTCTTCCGCGCCTCGACTGGTGGTCTGGCGTTGTACAGGAAACCTCAAACTGGGTTGGTGCTGGGTCTATAGCGGGTAGGAAGGACAAGCTGAGGAGCAAGCAGACACACAAGGAAGCCCTAGACCCGGAGGTCAGTGGTGTCATTCCCTTCTGGTTTGCTCGCTCCAGGTGAAAGTTAGATGTTTGGTCCGTCCTCCACGCCACGTCTGTTGTTCTGGTGTTGGATCTGCAGAGGGGAGGAAGGACAACCTGAGGAGCGAGCACACACACTTGGAAGATCTAGACCCGGGGGTCAGTGGTGGTGCTCCTCTGTGGTCCACTCACTCTGGGTTTAGTCATTTTATTTGGTTATACAGAAGTCACACATAATTCAAATGCTATTCAAGATTTTTTTAAGTTCAAAGCAAGGTATTCAATCAATTCAATAATTGCTAAGTCAACAAATCATAAGCAATCAATCAGTTGTTAAATCAAAAATAGACAAGAAAGACAAAAGCAAGCATAAAAACAAAAGCAAGCATAAACAATCAGAAAGCAACTTAAAACTTTTACTATTCTTCTACAGTTTGTTTGCTTGCTTTTGTTTGACAGTGTTTGTTAGAGAATAGATCTTGCCCTGTATGAGTTATGTTGTTTTTGGTTGAGTGGTTGGTCTCCTGGAGTGGTTGATGATCTGTGTCCTTTTATTCAGGGAGGGGAAGGGGTGGGATCTGGGCTGGAAGCCGTTGGCTGGGGTGACACTTGTGGTGGCCGCTGCTGTGTCCATGGTTGACAGAGGGGTTGGTGCTGGGACTGGAAAGTGGGAACAGTGCAGGGGCAGGGACTGAAAACCATGGGTTGGTGCAGGGACTGGTGTTGGGACTGGAGACCGGGAAACTGGGGCTGCTGCAGGTGCTGGTTTGGGATTTGGGTCTGTAGAGGGGAGGAAGCACAACCTGAGGAGCAAGCAGACACACAAGGGAGCCGTAGATCGAGAGGTCAATGGTGGTACTCCCCTGTGGCCTGCTAGCACCGGGTGAAGGTCTGATCTTTGGTCCCTCCTCCACGCCTCATCTGGTGGTCTGGGACCGGTGCTGGAAACCATGATCTAGATTGGTGCTGTTGCGGGGACTAGTCCTTGATCTGCAGAGGGGAGGAAGAAAAATCTGACAAGCAAGCAGTCACACAAGGGAGTCCTAGACCAAGGGGTCTGTGGTGGCACATCCCTGTGCTCCTCTCTCTCAGGGGGGAAGGTCTGGTGTTTGGTTCCTTCTCTTGACCTCGGGCCGGTGTTCTGGTGCTGTCACTTGGTCTGGTGCTATAACTGAGACTGGTGTTGGATCTGCAGAGGGGAGGAAGGATAACCTGAGGAGCAAGTCGACACACCTGGAAGCCCAAGATCCGGAGGTCAGTGATGGTACTCCGCTGTGGCCTGCTCGCTCTGGGTGTAGGTCTAGATATTTGGACCTTCCTCCGCACCTCTTCTGGTGTAGTGATGAATGGTTCTTGGTTCTGGTTCTGTGAGAGGGATAGGTGTAGAGGAAGGGAGGGAGGGGAATGGGACTGAGAAAGAGAGCAGGGTGTGGTGGAGGGTATGGCCTGGGCTGGTGCTGGAGGAGGAGCGATGTGGTGGCAAAGCTGGAAGTTCTCTGTACGTACCTTGTGCCGTCTATGGATGGATTCCCTAGTAGGGAGGCAACTGTGAACATCCATCTGGAGTGAGTATTTCTGTTATGAGTGTATTGTCAGGGTAATGGTGATGGGTTATTGGGGGGTCGAGGTCCGGGTTTGATCATATCGTTGCAGAGGTGGATGAGGGCCTCTAGCAGGTCGTTTGTGTTATTGGGTGGTTCTTGGCGGTTCCCATGTCTTGGCATGCCTCCCCACTGACTGCCTGGTGGCCCCTGGTACTGACTTGGTGATAGAATTGTGGATGCTGGGAAGGGTGAAGGGAGTTTGGAGGATCTGTGGGGTCTGGACTGGGGCTGGCTGGCTTGCTGCTGTGTGGGATCAGGGGCTGGAAGGGCTAAGGGGGGTGGATCTAGGTCACTAAGGAGCAGGAGGGAGGAGTCAAGGGTAGTAGAGGTTATGGGAGGTGGGTGAAGGGTAGCTGGTGGTGGTAGGAAGGAAGATCAGGAACAG
This sequence comes from Hucho hucho, assembly GCA_003317085.1. Lineage (NCBI taxonomy): Eukaryota > Metazoa > Chordata > Actinopteri > Salmoniformes > Salmonidae > Hucho > Hucho hucho. The sequence continues at coordinate 269,869 of QNTS01000461.1, forward strand.
TAAGTGGCAGGGAGGTGCGATCAGAGAAAGTAATGGACTGGGTGTGGGAAGGGGGTGTTATGGTTAGGAGTTTATGAGGGGGAGTTGTGTTAATTGGCATCTGTGTTTAGATTCGGGGATGGTTTTCTGGTCTGGTCTTTTGTTGGTCTGTTGTTTGTCAGGCCTTTTCCGTTTGGTCCTTTTGGTCCAGTTTGGGTCGTTGTCTAACAACTGGAGTTGTGAGCCGTGGGGTTCTTCCGGTTATATGGCCTCTCTCCAAATCAGATCTCCTTTGGCCAGGGGGGGCAGAGGTGGAAGGTCCGGCAGGGGTCGGGGCTGTTTCTGGGACATCTTGGGTGGTGACGGGTGGGTTCTGGTTCTCGTTCTGGGTCTTTGTCTGGTGGAGGTGGGTTGGTGGGTTTGGGATGAGGGTTAGTGGGGTTGGTGGTCCCCTTTCCTGCAAAGGTTGCAGGGAGTGTGAAGGTACAGTCTAAGGTGGGATGGTTGTCTTCACAAATCTTACAGGTGATGGCTGTGCAGGCTGCAGCCAGAAGTGTCAGTTGGTTGCAGTTCCTGGACAGTTTGGGCATGCCATAGTAGTGGACGGAGCACATGTATTTCTCCAGCGTGATTGTACTAGGGAGATGTTGGACTCGGCCCACTCCTGTTGGGTCTGGTCTTAACTGAACCAGCCATTTACGTGCCCCAGTCCAGACGTCATCTTCGTCCAGGACCCTCCTAGCCACTGACTTCTATGTCATACTGTTTGATGCTTTCGTTGTGAAATTGGACTGTAATTGTCTGAGAGTGGAATTACTGTAAACTTTACAATTTTTGTATTTTAACCAAAACTGTTCTAGTAATTTGAAATTGGCTTCAAATTATTTGTGTGGCACTGGGGGTTTCACTAGGCAGTTCACGTCAGATGGCACAAAGCCCATACCTCTCTAGAGAACTGCCCTGCTGAATTCCAGGTGGGTCATGATTTCTGGTTTGGCGGTTGTTGTTGTTGCGGCTCCTGCTGCTCCCCGGTGATTGGCGGCTCCATCCTCGGCAGCCTCCTCGTTGGGGATTAGGGTCAGCCTCACTGTGTTGTTGTGGCGCATCACTCCTGTTCAGGAGGGGGGTGGTGGTTTTGGTTCTGGTCTTGATGATGTCTGGTCATTGGTCTGCTCTGGTCCTGCAGGGGAAGGAAGGACAAACCTCAGATTTAGCAGACACACCTGGGAGCCCGTGACCCAGGTAAATGGAGGCACTCCTCTGTGGTCTGCTCGTTCCAGGTGTATGTTGGTGTCTTTGGTCCTTCCTTAGCGCCGCTGGTTTAGGTGGTGATGGTGTCTAGTCTCTCCTTCTGTTGTTCTGCTCCAGGTGGTTCGTGGTCAGCTGGTCCTGGTCTGGTCAGTGGTGGCCTGAGGAGGGCAGATGGAAAAAAGAAAGGCAGGGGAGGAGGGCTCCAGGCCAAGGGTAGATGGAGTAGGACTCGTCTCGGCAGCACTCTACTCGCCTCAAGGCCTGCAGTCCGTCGTCTCCTCAGGCAGCTGGTCCAGTGCTGGATGCTGGGAGTGGGGTCCGGAATGGTCTGTGGAGTCATGTTGGGCCGCAGTCAAGCCACTGTTACCCTTCCGTCTAACCCAAGTGATTCCGGTGTTGTCTGCAGGACCAGAAAGACAAAACCAGTCGTGTTCAAGCCACTGTTACCGTTGCTGCCTCCTCATCCGTCCAACAAAAATGAAGCTAGAGAGAGTTGAAAGGGGGACATAACCGAAACTAGAGTCATAACATTCCAGTTAAAGGGCTGGTGTCTAAGACTTCCTGTCAATTCAATTTCTCCCATATGCAGCTTGATTGTACAGTATAACCACATATCAGTTCAATTGGTACAGTATTCTCACTCATGGGTGCAGCAAATATAGCTTATTACAACACACACCTAAAATATGTTAATAAGCCAGGAACAACAATACTTTGCACTTACTGTTGGTCTAAACGTTTTTGGCGCTACAAAGATATGCTCTGGTACTTGTCATATTTGTTCCTTGTTTAATCACAAACTGGGGCGTAGGTTTAACTGCTTTCAATAAACAGATACTTCAGCTATCAAAATCACTGTGTGGCCATGCAAGGCATACTTTCCCCCGACCACTGCTTAGCTCACGCATTGCCTCCTGGGTAACGTACTCTTAATGTTATTAACAAAACAACACAGTACTGTATTCTGTGTGGTGGAATTACAGTACCATTCTAAATAAAGCCATTTTTTTCCCCACCCACAACATTTTCCCACAATGCACCATCATTTTCAGTATGCCGCAGTAAAACGCTTCAGAGTATTTTACTGTTAATTAATACCCACAATTACTGTATAATTTACAGTTTTCCGTTACAGTGTACAGTTGCACATTTGTGACTGTAAACCTTTTATTAGGCACAAAACTTCAAAGATGCTGTCATATAGATGTAGGATAATAATTGTAGAGAGCAGAAGCCTTAAACCTAAAATACACTACATGTTTAAAATGCACTGCATTGCAGGAAAGTTCTCCTTATGCAGTACTTGGCACTCTGGGTGTCTCGTTGTCAAAATTAATTAATGATATCCAGCCTAGACGTGGGTAGAAAATAGTTCTATTTTGTAGTTTATTTGAAAATACCACCTTTTCAAATACTCAAGGCGTATAGTTAATATAGAGTTTCTACTAAAAGGCAAGTATTTTCTTTGATATTCAAATAAAAGTCTCAGAAAAACAAATAATATTTTAAAGTATTTTGAATACCTTTCAGAAAACCCAATAATATTTTAAGGTATTTCAATATAATGTATGCAAGTTATTTGATAGCAACTAAAACATATTAATTTGATCACTGCCAAATGATGAAGAACCAAAAACTACAACAGTTATTTGAATTAGTGAAAATATTTTATCAAAAGCACATGGTTTGGAGGGCTCTTAGATATGAATCTTAATATAGCCTATGACTAGAATTAAATACACGAGGGACATGGACTCACCTCAACAATAGAGTAGACCACTTTTGCAGATTCAAAATGACTAACAAACGTATATTTCATAATGAGTGAGACATAAGGTAATACAGTAGCACTTGACATCAAGTTCTTATACATGTGTACTAACTCTGTGATTATTACAATAGCAACATTGTTGTTACAAAAGACATAGGACATTGTTGATAATTGCATAATAATGGAGTTATTACATAAGTGGATTAAGGAACAGTCACTATACAGTGAGGGAAAAAAGTATTTGATCCCCTGCTGATTTTGTACGTTTGCACACTGACAAAGAAATGATCAGTCTATAATTTTAATGGTAGGTTTATTTGAACAGTGAGAGACAGAATAACAACAAAAAAATCCAGAAAAACGCAAGTGAAAAATGTTATAAATTGATATGCATTTTAATGAGGGAAATAAGTATTTGACCCCTCTGCAAAACATGACTTAGTACTTGGTGGCAAAACCCTTGTTGGTAAACACAGAGGCCAGACGTTTCTTGTAGTTGGCCACCAGGTTTGCACACATCTCAGGAGGGATTTTGTCCCACTCCTCTTTACAGATCTTCTCCAAGTCATTAACTACTTACGGAGTGGTGGGACACTACCCGGTGAAATGCAAGGCACCAAATTCAAAATCCAAAAGTTGAATTATTAAACATTCATCAATATACAAGTGTTGCATAGTCATCAAAAGCTCTGATTCTTGGCAATATCACAGCGTTGTCAGATTTCAAAAAGGCTTTACGGCGAAAGCACATTTGATTGTTTGAGGGTAGCACCTCCAATATTTTCCCATTAGCATAAATTCATAAACCATCGCAGTTCACACAAAACACACAAATTTCACAGCGAAAACAAATCCCTTACCTTTTGAAGAACTTCTGCTGAGGGGTTCCCAAGTGTCCAACGAAGACATCCAAATGGTTCTTTTGTTAGAAAAAGTCATTTATTATATCCATAAATCTCTGTTTGGTTGGTGCGTTATGATCATAAAATACAGCATCCACTCGCCCATTGAACCGTGAAGAGAATGCGTTCAACCTATACCTATACACTTGTCCAAGGACAATCAAACATCATTGATAATGTATCCTTAGGAACACTTTTATGTATATTTACTATAATATTTCAACCGGATTATAAACTGGACAATAGGAAAGGAAAAAACCACAGCACGTGCAAGCCCGTGAACGCGCATCCTCTTCTGTTTACATCCGATGACCAGTTAGAAATTCTTCTTACCATCCAGAGCAACTATAACATCACCAAACACTGTCTAGAGACTGTTGACATCCAGTGGAAGCAATAGGTACTGCAATCTTACTCCCAGAAATGGCTGTTTTCAATAGGGAGAGGTTCAAAATGAGGCAATGTGTCAAAAACACTTTTTCCAGGACAGAAATTCCTCGGGTTTTCGCCTGCTATATCCGTTCTGTTATACTCACAGACATTATGTTAACACTATTTTAACACTCTTAGAAACTTCAGAGTGTTTCCTATCCAATAGTACTAATTATGTGCATATCCTATTTTCTGGGCCTGAGTGGGAGGCATTTTACTTTGGGCACGCCAGACTCTCCAAAACCGTCACCTCGGGAGCCGCTCCCTAAGAAGTTAAACGAATTGGACCGTTCATAGCTGGATTCTTCACCGACCGTGTATACATTCTTCAGAACATGGATATTGTTCATTTCTCAAGTTCTATGATGTGGCAGAAATTCCTTTGTTCTCTCTATGTGTCTCTCTCTGCTTGGCCATGAGGGAGGATTTCCCCCCGGAATTTACGATGTGCGATAAGAGGACCTGGGTGTAAGGGACGGGGATGGAGGGAGAGAGATGGGAGAGAGAGGGGGATGGTGCTCTCTATCCCCAAAGAGGGCCCTGACAGGACCTCAGACTGGGGGTGAAGGTTCACCTTCCAACAGGACAACGACCCTAAGAACACAGGCTTCGGGACAAGTCTCTAAATGTCCTTGAGTGGCCCAGAAAGAGCCTGGACTTGAACCCGATCGAACATCTCTGGAGAGACCTGGAAATAGCTTTGCAGCGACGTTCCCCATGCAACCTAACAGAGCTTGAAAAGATCTGCAGAGAAGAATGGGAGAAACTCCCTAAATACAGATGTGCCAAGCTTGTAGTGTCATACCCAAGAAAATTAGAGGCTGTAATCGCTGCCAAAGGGACTTCAACAAAGTACTGAGTAAAGGGTCTGAATACTTATGCAAATGTGATATTTCAATTTTTTTATCCATTTGCAAACATTTCTAAAATATATAAAAAAACTGAACAATTTAATCAATTTTAGAATAAGGCTGTAATGTAACAAAATGTGGAAAAAGTCAAGGGGTCTGAATACTTTCGAATGCACTGTATGCAGATTTTTCCTCCAAACGTCCTTGTCGCAGATAAAAGTCAGTGTGGTTTTTTTATTCATTATTTTTTACTAGGCAAGTCAGTTAAGCTTTCATGTACCAAAAATAAATCAAATTTTCAACTCTACCTATAGTTTTGTCACATAAACTGTTGCGTTAACTAGAAAATGTGCCTACTCTGGTCTTGAAACATTCGCTCTAGCCAACATCTAGCAGATACAGTAGACTAGTCTACACGATGAGATTATTATGGATAAGAGTTGATAAAGATATTTGTATTTATACAACGGGTGGGTCTAATCCTGAATGCTGATTGGTTTAAACCTCATTCCAGCCGGTGTCTATTCCCGTTACCACGGGCTAAATCTATGACGTTAAAAATCCTATTTACTCTGTTCCATATAACTGAGCATTCCACTGTCTCATCAGCCAAGCCAAGCAATTTACAGTGCCTTGCTAAAGTATTCATCCCCCTTGGCATTTTTCCTATTTTGTTGCATTACAACCTATAATTTAAATGGATTTTTATTTGGATTTCATGTAAGGGACATACAAAAAATTGTCCAAATTGGTGAAGTGAAATGAAATAAATAACTTGTTTAAAAAAATTTAAAAAAATAAAAAACTAAAAAGTGGTGCATGCATATGTATTCACCCCCTTTGCTATGAAGCCCCTAAATAAGATCTGGTGCAAGCAATTACCTTCAGAAGTCACATAGTGTCACATGATCTGTCACATGATCTCAGTATATATACACCTGTTCTGAAAGGGGCAACACCACTAAGTCTGCAACACCACTAAGCAAGGGGCACCATGAAGACCAAGGAGCTCTCCAAACAGGTCAGGGACAAAGTGGGGGATAAGTGCAGATCAGGGTTGGGATGTAAAAAAACATCTGAAACTTTGAACATCCCACAGAGCACTATTAAATCCATTATAAAAACATGGAAAGAATATGGCACCACAACAAACCTGCCAAGAGAGGGCCGCCCACCAAATCTCACGGACCATGCAAGGAGGGCATTAATCAGAGAGGCAACAAAGAGACCAAAGATAACCCTGAAGGAGCTACGAAGCTCCACAGCGGAGATTGGAATATCTGTCCATAGGACCACTTTAAGCCGTACACTACACAGAGCTGGGCTTTACCTGAGAGTGGCCAGAAAAAAAGCCATTGCTTAAAGAACAAAATAAGCAAACACGTTTGGTGTTCGCCAAAAGGCATGTGGGAGACTCACCAAACATATGGAAGAAAGTACTCTGGTCAGATGAGACTAACATTTTTGGCCATCAAGGAAACGCTATGTCTGGCACAAACCCAACACCTCACATCACCCCGAGACATATTTTTCATCGGCAGGGACTGAGAAACTGGTCAGAATTGAAGGAATGATGGATGGCGCTAAATACAAGGAAATTCTTGAGGGAAACCTGTTTCAGTCTTCCAGATATTTGAGACTGGGATGGAGGTTCACCTTCAAGCAGGACAATTACCCTAAGAATACTGCTAAAGCAACACTTGAGTGGTTTAAGGGGAAACATTGAAATGTCTTGGAATGGGCTAGTCAAAGTCCAGACCTCAATCCAATAGAGAAGCTGTGGTATTACTTAAAGATTGCTGTATACCAGCGGAACCCATCCAACTTCAAGGAGCTGTAGCAGTTTTGCCTTGAAGATTTGGCAAAAATCCCAGTGGCTAGATATGCTAAGCTTATAGCGACATACACCAAGAGACCTGCAGCTGTAATTGCTGCAAAGGTGGCTTAGTGGGGTGAATAGTTATGCACGCTCAAGTTTTCCGTTTTTTTGTCTTATTTCTTATTTGTTTCACAATAAAAATGTATTTGCATCTTCAAAGTGGTAGGCATGTTGTGTAAATCAAATGATACAAACCCCCCAAAAATCTATTTTAATTCCAGATTGTAAGGCAACAAAATAGGATAAATTCCAAGGGGGTGAATACTTTCGCAAGCCACTATAAAAACTTGATCTCCACTATAAAAAGCATCTAGACCTTATCTCACATTTATTTTAGACTGACATTTTGTTTTCAGCAGCGGAGATATTTATAAACCTTGCTCTTAGTCTCCGACATTTGCAACATTGTTTCAATATTCAAATTCGATCTCCAGCTGTCCCATAGTAATGAAAGTGTCGGGACGAGACAGACAAGCAGGCAGAATTTCTCAGCCAGTAAAAATTATGAATCAGCTGGCATCAATTTTATGGATATATACAAAGAAATGTCAATTGAAAAAAGGACAAATGAAATGAAGTGCAGCTAGTTTGCAATCTTTCCAGATTCAGTTTAAAGTGATTGTGTTAGCTGTATTGTTCCTCTGAACAACAGTGTCCTGACGAGTGAGCACATTTTCTATGACAGGCAAAATCATGCTTCATTAGATCTTATGGATGTATCCAAATAAATGTCACTAGAAAACAGCTTAAACAAATGCAAATGCAGCTACTTTGCTGTTATTCTGGCTGCACTTTTTGACGTGACTAAGTTAGCCGTAGTTGGCTACCTAGCAAGCAAGGGATAAGAACGTTGCCAGCCGTTATGGCAATGGAACATTTAGAATGACTAGGTCGCGTCCATAGATTCAGAACAAAAAGACGGAACGACTGGGTCTTGTCTCTATCAACCAAACCGATAGAATGAATGACCAGCCCGCTTGGGTAGCAACCCTAAATTTGTGTTGGGACTATATCTTGTGGAAGGTTGAAATAGTATGAATACATTTATCAAAATAACATTTTTGTATGAAAAAAATATGTCAATCATTATTTGAATATGTTGGTAACCCGTTGTATAAAAATGATAATGCCCTCAAAACGGCAGTCAAGCATCGATCATCATGTCACCAGACTAAGACCCTCAATATTTATTGGAAGGAGCATCAAGATCACCATGAACTTTCACCACCCTGTAAAGTTCTTCAGAATTTATTTAATCTGTATCCTAATAAACCGCATAGTTTCCAGAGACGTAGTGGGAGGACCACACCATATAATCTCGTGAATCCAAGTTTACTTTACTTTGGTTATATCAATACTTGTACATAAACGCATTTCCACCACCGTTTCTCGCATAATTAACTTTCCAACACAAACAAATCCCACTGTTTAAAGAACAAATGATCTGTAGGCATTCATTATAATGTAACAAAACTACCTGTTTCCATCACAGCTGTCATGATTTTTGCATATGGTATGACTTCACTCGCATAAAAACTGTGGATGGAAACGTGGTTACTGACTCGTTGAAAGAGTCATACAGTAGTTGAGCATCACAATTTATTAATACTTATCTGTACAAAATATTCAACATGCAGTTCCAGACACAGCCCTGCAATTAGTTGAAAGCTGCCAATCCAATAGTTCTGAAAAGTAGTAATTTCCTTAAATCTGTATTCACATTTTTTTTTTAAGTAGTTGCTTTCTCCGATCTGTATTAAATAGTTTTCAAAAGTAGTTACTTTCTGTGATTCCTGCCAGTGTTAGTGTAGACTACATTAATGACACTGTGACATTTGAGCGTCTCACACATAAATGGAACAGCCATCAGTGCCCTTGGTATTCTAAGGAGATAAATACATGGTGAGTATATGAAGATGAGATATGGCAGGTGGAAATATGTTAACCAACACTACCTGATAAATAGGGTGCTTTACACATAAATCACCTTGTGCAGGGTGGGTTATTATTTTGGGATTAATTTGTTTAGTGATGCATAAAGGAGAAACAGGTGGATTGATATAATTTCATATTAATTTTGAAACATCTGTCTGTGATAATTGCTGAATCTTATATCACTCTTAGAAAAAAAGGGTTCCAAAAGGGTTCTTTGCGGAGGGATAGGGTTCTACCAAGAAAGACAAGGGTTCTTTGTATGTTCTCCCTAGAACCTTCAACATTCTAAGAATAGTTTTTGGTAGAAAGGGTTCTTTGATGATTATTTGGAAGGCAAGCCAGATTCTTCAGAAGGCAAGAAGGGTTCTGCAAAGAACCATATATAATATTTCCCAGCATGCTCTATTGCAGAGAGATTTTCAGAATTGCTTGTTTTACTGTAATATCTCTGTTTTTTGTACTTTGCTTGGCGGATTAATTGTATGCTACAAAAAGAAAATCAACATACAGTTATCTAAACTAATCCAATAAGTTAGTAATTGGATTTAGAACACCCGTTACTGAGATGGTTATTCCAGTTTAGATGATTGAGGTCATTCCAATATTTAATTGTACCTACCCTTGCAGTCATTCTGAATGCAGGTTGTAGGTGATTAACAAGTCAACTTGTTGGATATCCTAACTCAGTCTGGATTCCAATAGGAATTACAGATCACTTTGCAAACTGGCATGTAGTGATTTGCAGACCTGATGAGGCCTGTAAACCAGGAGATTCCTGACACCAATGTGTTAGGGTATATATAGGCCCTCAAATAAAGGCTTTATGAAATACACTACCGGTCAAAAGTTTTAGAACACCTACTCATGGTAAAACATTTTAGAACACCTACTCATTAAAGGGTTTTTCTTTATTTTTACTATTTTCTACATTGTATAATAATAATGAAGACATCGAAACTGATATAACACATATGGATAATATGTAGAAACCAAAAAACTGTTTTATATTTGAGATTCTTCAAATAGCCACCCTTTGCCTTGATGACAGCTTTGCACAGTCTTGGCATTCTCTCAACCAGCTTCATGAGGTAGTCACCTGTAATGCATTTCAATTAACAGGTGTGCCTTCTTTAAAGTTAATTTGTGGAATTAATGCGTTTGAGCCAATCAGTTGTGTTGTGACAAGGTAGAGCGGTATACAGAAGATTTGGTAAAAGACCAAGTCCATATTATCGCAAGAACAGCTCAAATAAGCAAAGAGAAACAACAGTCCATCATTATTGTAAGACATGAAGTTTAGTCAGTCTGGAAAATTCCAAGAACTTTAAAAGTTTCTTCAAGTGCAGTTGCAAAAACCATCAAGCACTATGATGAAACTGGCTCTCGTGAGGACCGCCATAGAAATAGAAGACCCAGAGTTATCTCTGCTGCAGAGGATAAGTTCATTAGAGTTACCAGCCCAAATAAAAGTTCCAGTAACAGACACATCTCAACATCAACTGTTCAGAGGAGAATGTGTGAATCAGGCCTTTATGGTTGAATTGCTGCAATGAAACCACTACTAAAGGACACCAATAAGAAGAAGAGACTTGATTAGGGCAAGAAACACGAGCAAGAGACATTAGACTGGTGGAAATGTGTCCTTTGGTCTGGAATCCAAATGGGAGATTTTTGGTTCCAACCGGGTCGTTGTGATATGTGATGTGGGTGAACGGATGATCTCTGCATGTGTATTTCCCAACGTATAGCATGGAGGAGGAGGTGTTATGGTGTGGGGGTGCTTTGCTGGTGACAATGTCTGTGATTTATTTAGAATTCAAGGCACACTTAACCAGCATGACTACCACAGCATTCTGCAGCGATACGCCATCTTGTCTGGTTTGGGCTTAGTGGGACTATCGTTTTTCAAAAGGATAATGACACAACACATCTCCAGGCTGTCTAAGGGCTGTGGTACCAAGAAGGAGAGTGATGGAGTGCTGCATCAGATGACCTGGCCTATACAATCCCCCGACCTAAACCAAATTGAGTTGGTTTGGGATGAGTCGGACCGCAGAGTGAAGGAAAAGCAGCCAACAAGTGCTCAGCATATGTGGGACTATTGGAAAAACATTCCAGGTGAAGCTGGTTGAGAGAATGCCAAGAGTGTGCAAAGCTGTCATCAAGGCAAAGGGTGGCTATTTGAAGAATCTCAAATATAAAATATATTTTGATTTGTTTAACACTTTTTTGGTTATTACATGATTCCATATGTTATTTCATAGTTGTGATGTCTTCACTATTATTCTACAATGTAAAAAATAGTAAAAATAAAGAAAAATCCTTCAATGAGTAGGTGTTCTAAAACTTTTGACTGGTAGTGTAGGTAATACATTGTTATAATTAAAAGGTTATAATTTGAAAGGTTAGTAAGGCTGGTGGAACCATTCACATCGGGTTCTAGGAAGTACCCTCCAAAGATAAAAGGGTTCTCGGTAAAATCCTTAACAGATGGTTCTAGGAAGAACCTTTAGATGATCAAATGGTTCTAGGCAGAACCCTTCATAGAGGGTTCTAGGTAGAACCAGATACAGGGAGTTATTTGAAGAACCCTATGTAGAGAGTTCTAGATAGAATCCCCTTTTTTATGAGTGTTGCGTGTTGGTGGTGAAAAGCAAAGCATCATTGAATATTTTCCCACAATAGACAAACATAGTCTCATTCTGTTCAGAACAACTCCGGATATGACGTCATGTCATCATATAACTTTACATCAAACATAGTGATCATAAACGTTGACACTGTATATGACATGAGTTTAATGATATAGAAATGTTAAGTGCACGTTTGGACAAATGGGCATTTGGCTTGCTTGTATGACTTCAAAGCGGTGTTTATTATAATCCTCAACATCTCATATATTAAATTGAGTCCTCTTAATTTCCAGAATTTACCTCACATAGACAACAAAAAATTTGCAAATGTTGCCCAATTAGCGAGAGAGATGGGGACAACTTCATGTTGCGTGCGGTGCTCAAATTCAGAGTAACTGTCAGTCAAAACCCATACAGCACTGTGAAGCGCAGAGCCTGAGCTGTGACATAATTTATAGCATTTTGCTAGACACTGCGTTCCAATATATCAGTGCGCAAATATGCCATTTTCAACCCTATATGGGTATGTGTGTAAAGGGTAGCCAGTAGCTTCAGACAAGAGCCTAACAATACACAGTAGTGCAATAAAAGGAATGAGCCAGAGAGACCATCCAAAGTTTGAATTACCACTTCATAAACCAATACATTGTGCAGCAGACCAATACATTATATCACATTTTTGCTAAGACAAAGATGAAGTGAATATTAACTCTTAGGCCAGTAAAATCTACATTATGTGAGGAAATCTTGTGAATATTGAAAATAAAGTATTGCTGATGAGTAGGGCAAACCTTTTAATGTCCAGCATAACAAAGAGCCTTTGTGGCAGGTGTTAATTTACATAAATCAGGAATCAAGCATATTCTGAGTAGGTACAGTATATCCTATTGTGTGACGTACTGAAAAATACTTTCCAATATGCACTCTTAGAATGAGCGGTGACTTGAGGAACGCTTGAGATCCTTTGAGTTCCTAAAGAAACAATTGCTAGTCAATGGTTCATATTTACACCTTTGGTTAGTTGAGGGGTTCTTGAACGAATCTTTAAAGATGTCCTCCAGTGATTTTTTTACTTTTAATTTTGAAAAGCAATATCCCAAGTATAAATGCACACAGTAAATTCGCAGGTGTTAAAATCTCAGTGTTGAGGTAAAAAGTGTTGTGAGTTTTATATCTGAATGTTGATTTTAGTGGGGTTAACACCGATGCGACCTGAGATAAATACATGTTTTAATTAGGCTAGGCGTCCCGCTAGCGGGACACCAGTCAGCAACATCCGGTGAAATTGGAGGGCGTGCAATTCAAATAAATAATCATAATTTAAACATTCATGAAAATGAATTGCGTTGTCCGTTGTCTAACTGCGTTGTCTGATTTACAATAGGCTTTACAGCGAAAGCATACCATGCGATTGTTTGAGGACGGCGCCCCACATCAACATATTTTTCAACCAGCACAGACTTCACAAAATCACAAATAGCGATTAAATAAATCACTTACTTTTGAAAATCTTCCTCTGGGTCCCAGCTACAACACGAATGATCGTTTTGTTCGATAGAATCCTTCTTTATATCCCAAAAAGTCTAGTTGGCGCCATCGATTTTACTAATCCACTCGTACAACATGCAGACAAAGGAATCCAAAAAGCTACCGCTAAACTTTGTTCAAACAAGTCAAACTACATTTCTATTCAATCCTCAAATGCAAATAAACTATAATATTTCATACGGAAAGTAGTATGTTCAATAGGAAAGGAAAATTAGTAAGCGTGTGTCTTCTCCGTCGCGCGCCAACAGACTGATTTTGTTACGAGTCTCTTTGCCAAAACTCAAAATTCTTGCTTGTTTTTGAAGAAACAAGCCTGAAACAATGAACAAAGACTGTTGACATCTAGTGGAAGCCATAGGAATTGCAATCTTGGAGATGGAATTACATAGGACCCATAGCTTTCCATTATAAGAGCCTGCCATATTAATTCTGTTATAGTCTCAGACATTATTATAACATTTTTAGAAACTTCAAAGTGTTTTCTATCCAATGCTACCAATTATATGCATATCCTGGCTTCTGGGCCTGAGTAACAGGCAGATTACATTGGGAACGTCAGTCTGTCGGAAATTCAGAAAATAGATCCTAGTCATGAATGTTTTAACCAAAGGGGTATCCAATGAAGCAGGTTTGCGCAGTTACCGAGGTAACTTTGGTGAACTCTTGAGTTCAACTCGGTGTCATGACGTAGAGCCTCTTTGGGTATAGCGAGCACCATCCCTCTCTCTCTCTCTCTCTCTCTCTCTCTCTCTCTCTCCCCCACCCAGGTTCTGCTATCGCAGGTCGTAAATTCCCGGGGGAAACTCTCTCCCTCATGGCCAAGCAGAGAGAGACACATAGAGAGAACAAAGGACTTTCTGCCACATCACAGAACTTGAGAAATGAACAATACCCATGTTTTACAGAATGTGTACACGGTCGCGGAGAATCCAGCTACGACCGGTCCATTTCATTTAACCTGTTACGGATCCAATCTCGTGAACAGGATCGATTTTGACAACATCCGGTGAAATGCAGAGCACCAAATTCAAATTACAAAAATACTCATTTCAAACATGAATGAAAATACAAATGCTGTACACCCTTCAAAATCTAACAGCATTGTCAGATTTCAAAAAGGCTTTACGGCGAAAGCAGAACATTTGATTGTCTGAGGACAGCACCCCCACTCAAAAACTCAATTAACATAATAACATAACCAGCAGAGGTGTCACAAAACTCAAAAATAGCATAAAATAAATTGCTTACCTTTGATGATCTTCCTCTGATGGCATATCAAAGCGTCCAGGTTACACAATAAAAGGTCCTTTTGTTCGATAAAGTTCCTCTTTATATCCATATAGCTCCGTTTGGTTGTCGCGTTTTGTTCAGTAATCCACCTGCCCAAAGGCTTTCATCCATGCAGACAAACGATATCCCAAAAGTACCCGTAAAGTTCGTCAAAAAAAAGTCAAACAGCATTCCTAATCAATACTCAGATACCCTAAAATGAATATACACAATAATATTTCAGACGGAATATAACCAGCTGAATAGAAGAGAAAAAGAACTGAACTGTTCCTAAAGACTTGTTGACATCTAGTGGAAGCCATAGGAACTGCAATCTGGGAGCTGAAATACCCTGCTTTGAATAGCATGCCAATTGAAAACAGTGTGACATGACTGATTCAGACATCCTGGATGGATTTTGCTCGGGTGTTTGCCTGCCATGTCAGTTCTGTTATACTCACAGACATTATTGTAACAGTTTTAGAAACTTCAGAGTGTTTTCTATCCAAAGCTACTAATTATATGCATATCCTAGCTTCTGGGCCTGAGTAACAGGCAGTTTACTTTGGGCACGTTTTTCATCCGAACTTCAAAATACTGCCCCCTAGCCCTAAGAAGTTAATGTTTATGAAACTCAGGAGAGACAATACAGCCACATTACCATAACCCTGTTTATACAAGAGTCTCAGTCTAATTGTTGTATAAAATGAATGAGTTACGATGAAACTATTTGGGAAATTATGTAATGTGATGTTAAACGGTTGGTGTGAGAGAATTGTATTCCCTTTACATTTTAACGCTCCCCTGAGCACAGACATCGATCTGGTGTCATGGGACAGCCCTTTTCTACTGTTACGAATATAACCCCCACCTGGGTAAACCCACTTCAGTCCAGTACCTCTAGCACAGAGGGAACTAAGGTTTGAGTAGAGACCATGCCGTACCTCGATTACCGAGAAGGCTAAGGTTGAAGTAGAGGCCACAAATGGTTTTTGAATTCTTAACCATACCACGTTGTTAAACTCTGAGACTATCGATCCGACAGAATAAGAGCAACTCTTCGATACTAATTAATAGTCTGCAGCTAGAAATTATGTACCATTGAATGTGACAACCGCCAAAACATCTATTCTGTAAGAAAAATTCTTAATGGTACTCTGAAGTACCCATTCTAACCACGTAAGACTTCGAGAGAGAGAGAGAGGGACGGATGAACGGACGATTCCAACAGAGATCACGACGACACACTGAGCGTGAATATATATTGATTGCAATTATTGCCGAATGAGTGAGCGTTCATGTGCAAAGGATTAGCATTTCAATGAATATAATTAGCAACTGTGTAGTGACTCTTGTAATTCCCGCCCTTCTCAGTCTACTTCCCCTTTCTCTTTGTTCACCAGGCCGTCATACCGGCTTATCCCACTAGGGAAACATCCCCTATCATTTCCTTGTAACCATATCTACTTTGTTTGTTTACTGTTTGTTTATGCATTTCTGTGAGTATTTAGTTAGTTAGTAAATAAATGATTTAAGACAATTGGTGTATAGATGATTCATAGTAAAGACTGGGTTCGTGCAGATAACCAACAATTTACGACGTTCGGAATGAGACTAACGTGAGGAGAAGACTAATGGATCAGATATTAAAATATCTGAAAAGTTATATTAGGAAAATTGTAACTTTGTAATCTGAAGATTTTCCTTGGTGCCCCCCGACTTCCTAGTTAATTAAATTTACATGATTAGTTTAATCGTAATAATAATTACAGAGAATTTATTTGATAAAGTAACAGTCTTCACTTTAATGATGCCAAAGACACGACATCGGGATAACCGGTCATATGAAAGTGGCTCACCTTTTAGACAGGTACACTTTTATGGCAACAAATCCTTCAAAACTAACTTGCTCCGGGACAGTCTAACTCACGGCTAACTCCACTTACCCTGAAATAAATTACTGAGCCGGAAGTTGAAGACCAATGACATAATATTCCCTCCCTCTTGCAAAGATTGTGTCATCATCCCCTTCATTTGAGGAAGATGACTAATTCAGTATTTTATTAATCGAATTGTTTTTTTGTGTTACATTTCTTTCATGTTTCTTTTATGTTAAAATATATCACGACACATTAATAATGACAGAATGCCTTTTAAACTTCACGCAATGTAACGCTTTTGCATTACTTTAAAAAAAGATAGGAATGGGAAAAATAGGTGCTTGTGCATTGATAAGCACACTAAAGCATACCAAAGATTGCATTAACGATAAATAATAGAATAAAGGCTGCACTTTTAAAAGAGGAAGGTCCTAAAAATTGTCAAAGACTCCAGCCACCCTTGTCATAGACTGTTCTCTCTGCTACCGCACGGCAAGCGGTACCGGAGCGCCAAGTCTATTTGATTTCACACCAAAGCCTGCTGAATTTGCAAGTGCTGAATTTGCAACATAATTCATTTTGATTTCGTCACACATGAAAATGTGGCACTGACTTGCCCATGGATTTATGTTTCAGCATTGTCTCAATTAAGAGTTTGGCGTTCACCTAGCCATGTGCGACATACACATGTGCGACATACACACGCACCTAGCCATGTGCGACATACACAACCCTGCTAGAATTAGCGGCAAGTGGATGAGCAGTATCCATCGTCGTAGTACGGATTAACCCTGAGCTGGAATGTCAAACTAACGGAAGCTGATTAGCTTTAGAAAATGGGGAGATCTGGCTTGCTACGTAGGAAACCCGTCTGTTGGTGTTGATGTTACTTGAACGTGTTGAGCTAATTTCTGTATCATTGGAATGTGATACAAAACAAGGCAACAGTGTGCTTTAGGACCATGCGGATGCCTCCGAGTGGCCGGGTAGGCTGTTTGGTTAGTTATACATTTTTGGTGGATCACATATCATTTCTAAGAAAGTGTTAAATGTAACACTGTGGCGGGGCGCTACCCCACTCCCGACACTACCCGGTGATATTTGTAATATTTCAACCTGACGATAACGTGAACGATAGGAAAGAAAAATAAAGTGGTGCGTGTTCACAATCTCGCGCGCGTCAAACCTTGTTTACAAAAGTGGTCACCTGACAATTTCCTGTTCCTATTTGTTCTGGTCACTCCTAGAATTCCCAGACGTTGTATATAGACTGTTGACATCTAGTGGAAGCCATAGGTACTGCAGTCTCAGTCCTACACAAAGTTGTATGCAATAAGCACAATGGAGAAGAAGGTCATTTACAAAAAAAAACTGCAAACCTGGATGGATTTTCCTCGGGTTTTTGCCTGCTATATCAATTCTGTTATACTCACATACATTATTTTAACACTCTTAGAAACTTCAGAGTGTTTCCTATCCAATAGTACTAATTATGTGCATATATATTTCTGGGCCTGAGTGGCATGCATTTTACTTTGGGCACGCCAGACTCTCCAAAACCGTCACCTATGCAGCCGCTCCCTAAGAAGTTAAACTTCTGATCTTAAATTTGCTTTGTACAAGTCTAAAGAGGTAACATAGCACTGACATGCAACTGTATGAGTAATTGTTAGTAATGAGTTCATACATTTGTCCTTCCCTGACTGATTTTCACATGTTCCAACACTTATCTTACCCTCTCTTTCACCGGCTCCATTTTTGTCCTTGTTGTCCAGGATTCTGGCAAGGTCGGTTGCATTAATTTGTGTGTTTGTGCGTGTGTGTGGATTTTCTCCCAGTCCTGACCGGGAATTAGTGTGTCCTTCTGCCCATTTGTATGATACTTTTTAATTAAATCTTTCACATATACCATTTACAACCAAAATATGATTTTACTGGCACTACAGTAAATATTGTTCAAATTAGTTGTGGTTTGCCATGCATTAAACGTCTACACATATCTATGTTTAAACATGAGCCTTCACCGTTTATGCTTGCAACAACTAACTGTTGTATGTACCCTGATCTGCCCTCAATCGTAAACAGTCTGTGGAATTGCTCGGAGTTAAACACTTTAAATGGCGTGGACGTCACGGTCAGGTAGAGCGCAGTGAAAGTCGCTCGTGAACCTAGAACCGGGCAAACCCAAGAGGTATTGGTAGGCTACAGTGAACAGCATAGTGACGCAGCAGTGTCTCGCACGAGCTTCCCATCATTCATTTCACAAGTTATCAGGGGCTTTGCGTTGAATGGCACTGGACCTGATGCTCAGCGTTGTCGGTGAGCAATGAGGTCCTATTAGATGTGGTTTCATCTTGACTTCATATCCATCAGTTGTGGGAATTTACAAGGAAGGTTGATCTAAATTGGAGACAGCGAAGATGGACGTATCGCAAACCAGCTACTGTCTATTTAGTGATATCTCAAATTCGGTAAATATCGAGAAAAAAAATATTTTAGCGAATTGCTGCAAAGTGGTCCGGTGGCGCAGCCATCTCATATAGGCATCCTGGAGAGTGTGGCTAGTCGAGTCACCGCGTTCGAACCTCAGAGAAGAATTTGCGGTGACAAGCAGGTTAATTTGAATTGCCCGTGAGAAAATCCATCACTTGTAATTATGTGAGTGATGGTCTAACGACATTAACTTTTATCTCCACTATTTTTAAAGAACGAAAAGGTTGCATTAATTTGGAATTGAAGGGATCATATCAAGTTTCTCTCATGGATTGTGCCTATTTTGTATCTTACTTTGAATTCAAGCCCACAGAGTCGCCTTAGGGACTTGTCAACAGATATTTGTTCGATTTTTAATTTTTCAACACTGCTGCATTGGATCAGAATGGATTTGTCATTGTAGCCTACTCCTGCCGCTGAAGACCGCGCGCTCCTTTGGGTGTTTTTGACTTTTTTTTCTTAACGATGCAGCTCATCCGACTAGCGTGGGCTTTAACGGGAGCTGCAATCTGCTGTTTTGTTATCCTCCTTATTCACTCGCATGTTCTAAAAGAAGGTAATTCCTTATTCATCTCTCTTCTTGCCTTTGTAGACCATTATTCTGAAACACATTTTCAATTTTACAAAGACTGGCATCCTTTTCAAAGACTTTGTATTCATGCAATTTTATTGTATACCATTTGGTCTAAGTACATGGTTTGTGAAGATGATTGGTGGTCTGTGATTCAACTATAAGACATCTCTATGTCCCCTCAAATACTGTTAAGTATGCATAGATTTGTAAGCTGTAGTTAATAAAATATACACATTTCAACAGGTATTATTACAGTAAATAGCATGCCTGGTGCATATATGACCAGTGTGTGTGTGCGTGTGTGTGCGAGGGAGGAGAGAGGAAGACAGAATGAGGAAGACACCGATAGAAAGACACAGAGAGAGAGAGAGAGAAAGAGAGAGAGAGAGAGTGCAATGTTTTAGGGCAGTGGGTTGGGAGCTAGAAAATAGAGAGGTCTTTGTTTAAATTATTGATTTTGTTATTCTTCAATAGATGACATCAGAGTCATACTGAAGTGCAATGCCAGGGGTCAATTGTAATTATGTTATTCAACATTTTGGGGGGTGACTAAGACATACAGTACTCAGTTCGATACACACAGTACATGCAGTTTGATGTTGCAAATTACATTCACATTTGCAGAGAATGCCAACCACATGTTTTGGCTTTTGAAAGGGTCTGTTGTAATCATACGTTTACAGACAACAGTGGTTGCACACACTTCATGATCATAATGTTGATTCACAATAAGATTGGTGTCCACTACTGCAATTGTGCCAGAAAATAAGTCCAAAATTAATTAATGTGATGGCGAGAGCTGTTACAGGCAAGGCAAACAATAAACTTGGCTTGTTCCTGGAGAGTGGGTAATTCACTGCTTTGTGAGCGGTGCCTGGAATGGAAGAATGGGTGACGCACCGTGTCTCTTTCCCCTGCAAGTGGGCTTTGTGGGAATAAATGGCATAACCATTCTTTAATCCCCCTTCGCCCCGTGTTCCTTCTGAATATTGGTGAGAAAACCACACGGGTAAAATGAAGTGCTTTGTAACACCAAAACTAGTGGCAACTAGCTGCCACTAACTTGAAATAAACGAAAACCTTAACTATGCTGGAGTATTGAAACACATCATGCAGAGATGTTTTGAAACATAACATGGTGTGTTGTAACACCACTTAATCATGTGTTGTGCAACACCTTGCCAAGAACTGGGAGCACTACTGGAAAGGCTTGAAAACATTATGTTGATGTTTTGAGTCCTGTGTAG
The DNA here is from genome assembly GCA_003317085.1 of Hucho hucho. Taxonomy (NCBI): domain Eukaryota; kingdom Metazoa; phylum Chordata; class Actinopteri; order Salmoniformes; family Salmonidae; genus Hucho; species Hucho hucho. Next base: position 290,513 of record QNTS01000461.1, read on the forward strand.
TGCAGAATTAGATACCTTCTTTGTTGGTGTCTTTTCCTCTCTCTAAAGCTTCTAAACACCATTATAATGTTTTGAATCCTGTCTAGTGCAGAATTACATCGCTTTGTCTGAAGTGTCTTAATGTTTAATATTGTTTTATGTATATGATCAATTGCCATTTTATACCATTATGGCAAGGATTGTCAATCTTAGTGTTCAAACCACCAGCTGTAACTGAAAGTTGATGTGCACTTGCCTCTTCCCTTGACAGTCATGAATGTGGGAATGGGTGCTGTCCTCGTTGAAAACCAATTTGTCGGACGGATTTGATATCCGTTCATCATGATCCATTACACCTCATGGCACAAGAAGCTTAATGCTAATATAGAAATATGCTTTTCTTTCGTCAACCATATATACAACACTGTGTGAAAGAATCCTGAAGTAAAAAAATGTTGTATTTCCCACTATCCTCTAAAATCAGATTCATGTGGCAAGATATAAAATGGGGATTCATTTTAAACCAAAGACTTCCAGTTAAATCAATACATTTTCTCTCTCTTTGGTTATCTTCATGAAAGATACTTACATTTTGAGCAACATATTTAGTTGGATTTATTCTTAGAATATTTTAGTGAAATTAAATTAACAAATCATTGAAACAACTTGCATACATTTAATAAATATATATTTTGGGGGTATTTTGTCACTTTATTGAGACAGTTATGAAATGAGAGAGGGGATAAACAGATTGAAGGGATGGAGTGGGGAATTGAACCCCGGTTTTCGGTGGGGAGAGGGGTGCCGTGGCCAACGTGTCTAAGTCGTTTGCTTTCTCACTTGAACATGGGTTCTGCACGACTTGCATTTTTATTAAGTATATGTTTGTAGTTTTTTTGTTGTTGACAATTTCAATTCACCCAAAATGAATTTCTTACTGTGTGGCTGTGTGGTTGTGTGTAAAATTCCAATGAAATGTACAGTCGTACTGGCCCTCATGTTTATAATCTGTCTAAATAAAGCATCGAAAAAATAAAGGTGAAATATTCTCAATAGGCCATTATCAATCAATATTTAGGCTATAACCATTTGCATTTCTAAACCCTTAATTGTATGAGAAACACCGTTTTTGTTTTGATGCTGCATTTTACGTGCACTGAAACCCTCAAAGTGTTTTCACAACACTCTCTTAAAAACACCAATATTAAGGTTGAAGAACCACTTTGGGTGTTTGTCATTTATATTTTAAAACACATTCTTTGCATTAAAACACTTACCTTTGGTTTATATTCAAACACCAGATCTCATCTTAAGTGCACTACTTTTCATGGTTTCATTACACAATCATGGTGTTTTGAGACCTTTCTATTTTTACAGTGCAGAATGACCCATTGTGAGCAGTAATTGCTCTCCCATGCCTGCCCTATGTTTGACCAAGAGATTAAGTGCGAGTTCCCAATTTTGTTTACGAGATTAGAGACATTTCTTCATAAGATTTATTTGAATGGACGAGGGTAGTTGCCATAATGGCCAAAGGCAATTTTCATATAAAAGGACACATGAGCACGAACATGTGAAGTTCATGGGAGCATGTCAAATTATTTGTCAAGTGAAAGATTAGTCTATATTTTTGATAAATTATGACATATATACATTTTCCAACCATTTTCCATCCAAAAAATGTGGAATAAGCAAATGCTTTGATTTCTTGTCAAACATATGGAAAATGGGTCTTAGAAAACATCTACCAAAAAAGGTCTTAAAAGGTATTAGAAATACATCTAAACACAATAATGTTGAAGTAAAGACCCCTGCCAACTAATAAACACATATTTAGTTTATGATATATTTTCTGCCTTCTGCAAGTTTAAGAAATATTGCCTTGTGCCTTGAAATTTCATTACAAAAACCCCACATGTATTTCAGATATTTTCCAGTTACTGTAATGTGAACTTTCATTATATTCCCTCATGAGGCAGCAAGATAATGAAAGTTCACATTACAGTAACTGTTTCTGTTCTCTTTCTGTCATCTGGTGGTCAATGCAAGAGTGTGAAAAGTATGGACTCTCTCTCTCTCTCTCTGTCTCTCTCCAATTGTCACATCTTTTGGCTCTTCCTGACAACTACCAATAAGCCCCCCTAACCTTACCCACTGAGCACCGACCGACGGTCAATCTGAACCAATCATAGATGTATATGTTTCACAGGTTTGGACAGCACAGTACATTATAGTACAGTAGAGCACAGTAGAGTACAGTACAGTAAAGAAAAGTGGAGTAGAGTTCAGTACAGTACAGTTGAGTAGACTATAATGTGCTGTATTGAACTATACTCTACTGCGGGGTTTCCCAAAGTTGGTCCTGGGCCCCCCCCGGGTGCACATTTTGGTTTTTGCCCTAGCACTACTAGCGCTGATTCAAATAATGAAAGCTTAATGAGGAGTTGGTTATTTGAATCAGCTGTGTAGTGTTAATGCAAACACCAAAATGTGTAGTGCTAGGGCAAACACCAACATTTCAAACCCTGCTCTATCATACTGTACTGAACTATACTCTACTTGACTGTACTGAACTGTACTCTACTGTTCTGTGCTGTGCCATACTGTACTCTACTAAGCTCTGTGAAATGTGAAACATAGACGTCTATGATTAGACCAAATTTGGTTTTGTTTGGTGGCTGAGCTGATTCAAATAATAGTAGATTGATACCAAAGTATGCAAAGGAGGATATTGCATGTTTCTACCTTTGTTTGTGACATTCATATCCATAATTATGCATTTCTGTGTAGTACAGATCGGGGACCCAAGATGAAATGCCATTACCGCAATTCTGTTACCAGGTGTAAATCCACTTCACTTACTGTAGTTCAATAACCAAAATATTCATTTCATAGACATCTTTGAATCTTAATTAGGAGCAGATATTTAACTGAGTTTTTGGAAAACATCACGTAAATAATTTGAGGGAGTTTTACAGAAATTCTGTTACCAAACGGTGCATCAGCACAGTTCTTCCTGTAAATGTGTTTTTGTAAAATGTTCTGTGGAAATTGTTAAACGTAGTCTATTGATAGAGTTTGAAAACATTTAAATCAATGGTTGTTGTTTGGGATACATTTTAAGTGAAAAGTCTCAGCGCAATTCCGTTACCGTGGAATTTTCCCCAGTGACAAAATAATATATTCTAAAATTGAAGTAAAAAAAATTATAGTTGCAAACAATTATGTCTAAACCACTCAAAATGTTATGTGGCCACCATCAATTTTAAATGTATATCCATTTAACGAACCATTTCATGCAATAGTGCTTTAAATTTGTCCTCTGGTGTGACATCATTATTAATGTCAATATAAAGGAAAGTTAATGATTCAGAAATGGACAACAAAATTATTTGTACTCATTATTAGTTACTTCTGTATATAAATCAGTCCTCATATTCCAGAATTTCAATTGAAAAACATAATTTCCTTGTACAATGACGATGTACAGTGTTTTCCTATTAAATTATGTGTAAGATTGAGAATTTTACCAAACGTAGATTAAAGAAAAAAAGTATAATAATTTACTTGTGTATTATGATGTTACCTGCCATATGCTTAACAATTATTTTTACATTTTGTCCAAGACAACACTTTTTTTCCCTTTCATTTATCAGCGCCACTCCATAGGACATTATGTCACACTGTTGGACAATACACAACAGGCAGTCAAATTTTACAGTTAAAACAATGATACTTTCAGATGTTTCTGACCACTGTAAAATGCAACTTCCAAACATTAGAAATGGATCCTCGTTAAATATTTTTAAGTGTACTCATTCCAAATACAGAGCCTTGAGAGAGAGAGTGCTGTTTTGTTATTTTTAGTATACTTCCCCGAGTCGGCCGTGGGTAATTTGCATGCCTGCTGCCTTAATCCTTGGGTATTGTAGCCATTTCTCAGGCTTACTCTCTGGAATCAAACCCTGATTCCCCATTTCCTGTGGTCACCACTACTAGCGGTTCTGGGGGGGGGGCAAGGGGGGCCAGTGCCCCTGTGACAACAATTTTGGACCCCCTTGTGGCCCCCTAAATGTGGAGTATGAAATAATTTTTGCATAACAAATTTTTGCTATTGTTCTTTTTTTACATCCGTTATTAGACAGTGGCAACACTGAACACTAATTAAACCCACACATTTACTAGAGGGACATGGTCTTTTGCCTGCTAATGCCTGCAATGCAGTGAAGAAAACGATATGACAACAATAACTTCTAATGCTTGGCCCCCCCAGTTGAAATGGTCTAGAACTGCCACTGGTCACCACAATAAGCACAGAATTAGCATCGAAAGTTGATAGGGATGCCACGAAGGGCATGCAATCAGCTTGAGGTTATCTAGAGTCACAAACAATTGTGGGGTGCCCAAGACGACCCCACATGGGTTTTGGGTTTGATAAATGCACGCATCATCGAAGGTCAACTTTCTTTGGCATATATTAGCTCTAGAATTGCCACAGTTAACGTTGGAGTGATGAAAGGATCCGTAACTGATGAGCCATTAGCAGTTTCAATGTACTGGTCATGTGATGTCAGACTTGCATGGCATAATCTTTGAGACAAGCATTTTCTACTGACAGGATCAACCAGGTAGCCCCTAGCAACATTGAGGTTAATCTGGGGGCACAGCAAGGTGCAGGGGCACAGTCCTCTAGTGATGGAGCGGACCTGTGCGCACCCTGCGGGAGTCCTCGACCTGCCCACAGCAGAAGCCATAGGAACCAAGTCGCCCCTTGAGAGGTGTTCTATTGGAGAGTTGGTAAAGGAGTATACCACACTATGGAGCCAACGACAGAGTTTTAGAAAAGTAATGTGTCTCTGATGCTGGCATGTACTGAACTGTACTGTACTGTACTGTACTGCCCTGCCCTGACTTGACTTAGGAATCGCTGCCTGGGCATGCCATGCCCCACACAGAAATAACATTGGAGGAGCACAAAGATAGACAGGCTGACTGGGTCTCGCTCGGAGTGAGGTCGGCCAGCTAATATTGGAGGCGGGGTGAACATTCTCCAAAAGAGGCCCTTTCGATGGGGGTCCTCCCAGGGTGTATCACATGTCAATTGGTCAGGAGAAGTGAAACTGGTGGGACAGACAGAGTGGTACCAAGTCAATAACACAATAGAAAAATCTATATACAGTGTGTGCAAATGGAGTAAGGAGGTAAGGCGTTAAAGTGGCCAATAGTAGCGAAGTAATTACAATTTAGCAAATTAACACTGGAGTGATAGATGTGCAAGTAGAATACTGGTGTGCAAAAGAGCAAAAAAAGTTATAAAACAATATGGGGATGAGGTAGGTAGTTGAATGGGCTATTTACAGATGGGCTGTGTACAGCTGCAGCGAACGGTAAGCTGCTCAGATAGCTGATGCTTAAAGTTAATGAGGGAGGCATGTCTCCAACTTCAGCGATTTTTGCAATTCGTTCCAGTCATTGCAGCAGAGAACTGGAAGAAAAGGCAGCCAAAGGAGGTGTTGGCTTTGGGGATGACAGTGAGATATACCTGCTGGAGAGCGTGCTACGGGTGGGTGTTGTTATGGTGACCAGTGAGCTGAGATAAGGCGGAGCTTTACCTAGCAAAGACTTATAGATGACCTGGAGCCAGTGGGTCTAGCGACGAATATGTAGCGAGGGCCAGCCGACGAGAGCATACAGGTCGCAGTGGTGGGAGGTATATGGGGCTTTGGTGACAAAACGGATGGCACTGTGATAGACTGCATCCAGTTTGCTGAGTAGAGTGTTGGAGGCTATTTTGTAAATGACATCGCTGAAGTCGAGTTTCGGTAGGATAGTCAGTTTTACGAGGGTATGTTTGGCAGCATGAGTGAAGGAGGCTTTGTTGTGAAATAGGAAGCAGATTCTAGATTTAATTTTGGATTGGAGATGCTTATTATGAGTCTGGAAGGAGAGTTTACAGTCTAGCCAGACACCTAGGTATTTGTAGTTGTCCACATATTCTAAGTCAGAACCGTCCAGAGTAGTGATACTAGTCGGGCGGGCGGGTGTGGGCAGCGATCGGTTGAAGAGCATGCATTTAGTTTTACTAGCGTTTAAGAGCAGTTGGAGGCCACGGAAGGAGTGTTGTATGGCATTGAAGCTCGTTTGGAGAATTGTTAACACAGTGTCCAAAGAAGGGCCAGAAGTATACAGAATGGTGTCGTCTGCGTAGAGGTGGATCAAGGAATCACCCACAGCAAGAGCGACATCATTGATATATACAGAGAAGTCAGCCCGAGAATTGAACCCTGTGGTACCACCATAGAGACTGCCAGAGGTCCGGACAACAGGCCCTCCGATTTGACACACTGAACTCTGAGAAGTAGTTGGTGAACCAGGCGAGGCAGTCATTAGAGAAACCAAGGCTGTTGAGTCTGCCGATAAGAATACAGTGATTGACAGAGTCAACAGCCTTGGCCAGGTCGATGAAGACTGCTGCACAGTATTGTCTTCTATCGATGGCGGTTATGATGTCGTTTAGTACCTTGAGCGTGGCTCAGGTGCACCCGTGACCAGCTCGAGAAGGTACGGTGGAATTCGAAATAGTCAGTGATCTGTTAACTTGGCTTTCGAAGACTTTAGATAGGCAGGGCAGGATGGATATACAGTAGGTATGTAACAGTTTGGGTCTAGAGTGTCACCCCCTTTGAAGAGGGGTATGACTGCGGCAGTTTTCCAATCTTTAGGAATCTCGGACGATACGAAAGAGAGGTTGAACAGACTAGTAATAGAGGTTGCAACAATGGCGGCGGATAATTTTAGAAAGAGAGGGTCCAGATTGTCTAGCCCAGCTGATTTGTACGGGTCCAGGTTTTGCAGCTCTTTCAGAACATCTGCTATTTGGGTGAAGGAGAAGCTGGGAGGCTTGGGCAAGTCGCTGCGGGGGGTGCGGAGCTGTTGGCCTGGGTTGGGGTAGCCAGGAGGAACGCATGGCCAGCCGTAGAGAAATGCTTATTGAAATTCTCGATTATCGTGGATTTATTGGTAGTGACAGTGTTTCCTAGCCTCAGTGCAGTGGGCAGCTGCTCTTATTCTCCATGGACTTTACAGTGTCCCAGAACTTTTTGGAGTTAGAGCTACAGGATGCAAATTTCTGTTTGAAAAAGCTAGCCTTTGCTTTCCTAACTGACTGTGTATTGGTTCCTGACTTCCCTGAAAAGTTGCATATCGCGGGGACTATTCGATGCTAGTGCAGTACGCCACAGGATGTTTTTTTGCTGGTCGAGGGCAGTCAGGTCTGGGGTGAACCAAGGGCTATATCTGTTCTTAGTTCTACATATTTTGAAAGGGGCATGCTTATTTAAGATGGTGAGGAAAGCACTTTTAAAGAACAACCAGGCATCCTCTACTGACGGGATGAGGTCAATATCTTTCCAGGATACCCGGGCCAGGTCGATTAGAAAGGCCTGCTCACAGAAGTGTTTTAGGGAGTGTTTGACAGTGATGAGGGGTGGTTGTTTGACCGCGGACCCATAACGGACGCAGGCAATGAGGCAGTGATCGCTGAGATCCTGATTGAAAACAGCAGAGGTGTATTTGGAGGGCAAGTTGGTCAGGATAATATCTATGAGGGTGCCCATGTTTACAGATGTAGGTTTGTACCTGGTGGGTTCCTTGATAATTTGTGTGAGATTGAGGGCATCTAGCTTAGATTGTAGGACAGCCGTGGTGTAAAGCATATCCAAGTTTAGGTCACCTAACAGAACGAACTCTGAAGATAGATGGGGGACATTTAATTCACATATGGTGTCCAGGGCACAACTGGGAGCTGAGGGTCTATAACAGGCAGCAACAGTGAGAGACATATTTCAGGAGAGATGGATTTTTTAAATTAGAAGCTCGAACTGTTTGGGCATAGACCTGGAAAGTATGACAGAACTTTGCAGGCTAACTCCTCCCCCTTTGGCAGTTCTATCTTGTCGGAAAATGTTGTAGTTGGGGATGGAAATCTCTGAATATTTGGTGGCCTTCCTAAACCAGGATTCAGACACGGCAAGGACATCAGGGTTGGCGGAGTGTGCTAAAGCAATGAGTAAAACAAACTTAGGGAGGAGGCTTCTGATGTTAACATGCATGAAACCAAGGCTTTTACGGTTACAGAAGTCAACAAATGAGCGCGCCTGGGGACACACAGGGCCTGGGTTAACCTCTATGTCACCCGAGGAACAGAGGAGGAATAGGATGAGGGTACGGCTAAAGGCTATCAAAACTGGTCGTCTAGTGCTTTTGGGGCAGAGAATAAAAGGAGCAGATTTCTGGGCGTGGTAGAATAGATTCAGGGCATAATGTACAGACAGGGGTATTTTAGGGTGCGGGTACAGTGGAGATAGACCTAGGCATTGAGTGACGATAAGAGAAGTTCCATCTCTGTAGGCAATACATACTAGTTTGAGAAACAGAGCACGAAGATGAGATATATTTGATTTTAATAAAAACAATAATGTTTCTTGATGTGTTTATCAGAGTTGACTTCACAATAAGCCGGATTTGAGTAACTTACATTGTCGTGCTGGAATTTGAAGCAACTGCCACGGCACAATCAATCAGAAATGGGCAGCTCATGGTGCGATACGTAGGCAAATTCGAGGAAGCATAATTGATTTCAACTGTCTTCATTTTAATGAGACTTTACTAACAACAAGAGGGCTTTGTGTTGGCGCCTATTTGTCGGCCAACTCCTCCACCCACCATGCCCTCCTCAAATAGCCTACTTCCGTGTCAGTGAAGGGCTGGTCAAATGACCAAATTGCCCTAATGGGTGGAATGTCATTACAAAAAAGAAATCTGAATTAAACATTTTATTATTAAACATGCTGAAAATCTGGTGTTCTATTTCAACAGTTTTGATATATTTCAGTCTTCTGATGTATATAAAGTGTAATATTGGGATGCAAACTCATAATGTAATACATTTAAACTCTGACATGGCACAGGTGTCTGCTTTTTTTAAGCCCATAACCATGTGTGTGAGGTGTATACTTTTGTTTCAAAGTAGAGGTGTTTAAGACTTCCAAGAAACACTGTGTGACCCTGATTTAGCCCGCTGCAGTAAAAGGTTGTTAAGTTAAAACCAGGACTCAAATTGAGGTGGTATGCCATAGGCCTACCTTTTATTCAAGTTAAATGGCAAAAGGCACAGGCCTACCCTAACTTAATATTTTGAAGAATTTAAAACAGGTCTGGTTATATAAAGTGATCTATAACAGTGCTTTGGTCCGTGATGCTTTATGCTAGAAACAAGTTGTAAAATATGTGACTCCGATGCATATGGGGATATCATTGTTTAGTTTCTTTGACATTCAGAAGCTGTGCTTCAAGCTTCTATAGCCGAGGAGACAAACAATAGACTTGGCTTGGGAAGTAATCTAATGCTGTCACTATCAATTGAAAAAGCTATTCACTTTCTGTGCAATAGAATATCTTTAAACCCAGACAGCTTTTAAGAAAACTTGTGACCTTCTCTCCTTGGGTTAAGCCAGGGATATCAAGGCACAAGGCGAGACCCAGATGCAGACACAGAAGGCAGATGTTTGGAGTTTTACAATGTTTAATAATCCAAAGGAATAGGCAAGAGAATGTCGTGGACAGGTAAAAAGGTAAAAACCAGATCAGAGTCCAGGAGGTACAGAGCGGCAGACAGGCTCGTGGTTAAAAAGTCCAGAAACAGGCAAGGGTCAAAACCGGGAGGACTAGAAAAAGATAGTAGCAAAAGGAATACGGAAAAAACACACTGGTTGACTTGACTAAACATACAAGACAAACTGGCACAGAGAGACAGGAAACACAAGGATAAATACACTGGGGAAAATAAGCAACACCTGGAGGGGGTGGAGACAATCACAGGAACAGATCAGGGCCCCTAGGGATGCCACCTGGCGTCCTACCTGGGTGCATACCTGGCTGACCGGGGTGTCGGCAGTGGAAATCGATGATGAGGGCCGGGTCCAAGATGTCTTTAGCAGGGACCTCGGTTGCCAACATCGTAGTTCTTCTCAGCAGGATTGAGACGATGGGACAGGAAGGCACAGGGATGAAGCTTCTGGTCCTGGGCAGACTCCAACATCTGAAGCATCCACTTCCACCACAAATTGATGCGAGGGGTCCGGATGGATGAGGATGGGTGCTGTTGTGATCCGATGCTTCAGGTCCACAAAATCTTTGTCGACAGCTGCAGACCATTTGAACGGTACCTTGGGAGAGGTGAGTGACGAGAGGGGGGCTGCTAGGATGCTGTAGTCCCGAATGAAACGACGGTAGTTTGCAAACCCAAGAAACCATTGCAACTGCACCCTGGACGTTGGTTGAGGAAAATCCACCACTGCTTACACCTTTCCAGGATCCATCTGAACATTGTCCTCAGCAATGACATATCCCAGAAAGGTGATTGTAGAGTGGTTGGTTCTCCAGGAGGCGCTGAAGGACCTGTCTGACACGAAGAACATCTTGTGCAGATCGGGAAAAAAACAAGGTGTCGTCAAAGTACACGAACAAACCGGTTTAGCATATCCCGAAGCACATCATTGACCAAAGCCTGGAAAACAGAGTCCAAATGGCATGACCTGGTACTCATAATGTCCACTGGCTGTGTTGAAGGCTGTCTTCCACTCATCCCCCTCGTGTATCCGAACCAGGTGGTAGGCATTTTGAAGGTCAAAATTGGAAAATATGGTGGCCCCCTGGAGAGGTTCAAACGCCGAGGAGAGGTAGGGGGGTAACGATTCTTGACAGTAATGTCATTAAGTCCCCGGTAGTCAATGCACGGACGCAGGGTCTTGTCCTTCTTCTCCACAAAGAAAAACCCTGTACTGGCAGGAGATGCAGACGGACGGCCCCAGTGGCCAGAGACTCCTCTATGTACTCTTCCATAGCTTTGGTCCGGACAGAGAATACAACCGACCCCAAGGTGGTGTAGTGCCTGGGAGAAAATCAATGGCACAATCATAAGGACGGGGTGGGGGAAGGGAAGTAGCACGTGCCTTACTGAACACTTCCAGGAGGGCATGGTATTCTGTGAGGATAGCAGAGACATCCACAGTCTTGCTAACATCCTGAGGAAGGCTGTGCTGCTTGAAGGCAGTGGGAATGGCAAAATGGGCTCCAAACTAGGATAGAGCTTGTGGTCCAATCAATCATAGAATTGTGCTTTTGAAGCCAGGAAAATCCCAAAACAACCAGAACATGGGGAGATGCCTAGAGGAGGAACTGTATTGTCTCACTGTGGTTACCAGAAACCCGTAATTGAATGGGCACAGTACTATGGGTGATTTCCCCTATAGAGTGGCCATCCAGTGCCCTAGCATCCATGGGCACAGAGAGAGGCTGAGTGTGAATACCAAGCTCTGAAGCTATTGTGGCATCCATAATATTTTCATTGAGCACTCCGAGAGACTTCGATTTATCTCCCCACAGCACAAGAGCAAAAAGGGGTGTGCGGGTGATGGGAATTAGGGAACTCCCAGTCTGACTCACCGGTTTCCTAATAAGGCAGGTAGCTATAAAATGTCCTGCCCCTCCACAGCACAGACAACAGTTATTATTCATCCTTCGTGAGTGTTCCCCAACTGATAACCCAGCTCTTCCCAACTGCATAGGCTCAGGAGTATCCAACTCACCCATTGTAGATTGCCGAGAGGGCTTGGGTGGCTTCAAATCCTCTCGGAAGAGCTGCCTTAGGAAACTTCCGGATTCCCTTGGGAGGTGAACGCGCCATAGCGGGTGCACAAGAGTGCCCGAGACCAGACCTCTCACTCTTGCGTTCCCTTAGGCGTCCATCAATGGTCAAGGCGATAAGAGTCGAGATCCATTGGCAATTACCGAGCAGTTAGCTCATCCTTTACCTCCTCAGATACGCTCAAAAATAAGCGAGCCCTGAGAAAGAAAGCCCCGGCAAGCAACAGGATTCCCTGAATATCGCTCCGGAGGAGGTAAGCGAGGTTCTTGGGACCCGGGATAGGCTATACAAACTCACCACAGATAGGGGGAAAATAACTGGGTGATTGGGTTTTTTCAAATCAAATCAAATTTTATTTGTCACATACACATGGTTAGCAGATGTTAATGCGAGTGTAGCGAAATGCTTGTGCTTCTAGTTCCGACCATGCAGTAGTATCTAACAAGTAATCTAACAAATTCACAACAACTACCTTATACACACAAGTGTAAAGGAATGAATACGAGTATGTACATATAAATATATGAATGAGCGATGGCTGACCGGCATAGGCAAGATTCAGTAGATGGTATAGAGTACAGTGTATACATTTGATATGAGTAATGTCGGATATGTAAACATCATAAACAAAATTGTTTAAAGTGGCTAGTGATACATTTGTTACATCCAATTTTCTCTTATTTAAAGTGGCTAGAGATGTAGGTCAGTATGTTGGCAGCAGCCACTCAATGTTAGTGATGGCTGTTTAACAGTCTGATGGCCTTGAGATAGAAGCTGTTTTTCAGTCTCTCGGTCCCAGCTTTGATGCACCTGTACTGACCTCGCCTTCTGGATGATAGCGGGGTGAACAGGCAGTGGCTCGGGTGGTTGTTGTCCTTGGTGATCTTTTTGGCCTTCCTTTGTCATCGGGTGGTGTAGGTGTCCTGGAGGGCAGGTAGTTTACCCCCGGTGGTGCGTTGTGCAGTCCTCACTACCCTCTGGAGAGCCTTACGGTTGTGGGCGGAGCAGTTGCCGTACCAGGCGGTGATACAGCTCGACAGGATGCTCTCGATTGTGCATCTGTAGAAGTTTGTGAGTGTTTTTGGTGACAAGACGAATTTCTTCAGCCTCCTGAGGTTGAAGAGGCACTGTTGCGCCTTCTTCACCACACTGTCTGTGTGGGTGGACCATTTAAGTTTGGCCGTGATATGTACGCCGAGGAACTTAACTTTCCACCTTCTCCACTACTGTCCCGTCGATGTGGATAGGGGGTGCTCCCTCTGCTGTTTCCTAAAGTCCACGATCATCTCCTTAGTTTTGTTTGACGTTGAGTGAGAGGTAATTTTCCTGACACCACACTCCGAGGTGCCTCACCTCCTCCCTGTAGGCAGTCTTGTCGTTGTTGGTAATCAAGCCTACCACTGTAGTGTCGTCAGCAAACTTGATGATTGAGTTGGAGGCGTGCTTGGCCAAGCAGTCATGGGTGAACAGGGAGTACAGGAGAGGGCTGAGAACACACCCTTGTGGGGCCCCAGTGTTGAGGATCAGCGGGGTGGGGATGTTGTTTCCTACCCTCACCACCTGGGGCCGTTCCGTCAGGAAGTCCAGGACCCAGTTGCACAGGGCTGGGTCGAGACCTAGGGTCTCGAGCTTAATGACGAGCTTGGAGGGTACTAAGGTGTTAAATGCTGAGCTGTAGTCGATGAACAGCATTCTTACATAGCTTTCCTCTCGTCCAGATGGGTTAGGGCAGTGTGCAGTGTGATTGCGATTGCGTCGTCTGTGGACCTATTGGGACGGTAAGCAAATTGGAGTGGGTCTAGGGTGTCTGGTAGGATGGAGGTGATATGATCCTTGACTAGTCTCTCAAAGCACTTCATGATGACAGAAGTGAGTGCTACGGGGTGATAGTCATTTAGCTCAGTTACCTTATCTTTCTTGGGAACAGGAACAATGTTGGCCCTCTTGAAGCATGTAGAAACAGCAGACTGGGATAAAGATTGATTAAATATGTCCGTAAACACACCAGCCAGCTGGTCTGCGCATGCTCTGAGGACACGGCGAGGGATGCCATCTGGGCCGGCAGCCTTGCGAGGGTTAACACCCTTAAATGTTTTACTCACGTTGGCTGCGGTGAAGGTGGGCTCGTAGGTTTTGGTAGCAGGCCGTGTCGGTGGTACTGTATTGTCCTCAAAGCGAGCAAAGAAGTTGTTTAGTTTGTCTGGGAGCAGGACATTTTTGTCCGCGACGGGGCTGGTTTTCTTTTTGTAGTCTGTGATTGACTGTAGAACCTCCCACATTCCTTGTGTCTGAGCCGTTGAATTGTGACTCTACTTTCTCTATACTGACGCTTAGCTTCTTTGATTGCCTTGCGGAGGGAATAGCTCCACCGGTTGCCTTACCCTGGTTAAAAGCAGTGGTTCGCGCTTTCAGTTTTGCGCGAATGCTGCCATCAATCCACGGTTTCTGGTTGGGGAAGGTTTTAATAGTTGCTATGGGTACAACATCATCGATACACTTGCTAATAAACTCGCTCACCAAATCAGCGTGGAATCAGATTGGTCGGACCAGCGTTGAACAGACCTGAGAACGGGCGTTTCGTGTTTTAGTTTCTGTCTGTAGGCTGGGAGCAACAAAATGTAGTTGTGGTCAGATTTTCCGAAAGGAGGGCGGAGTATGCATCACGGAATGGCCTTGTATGCATCACGGAAGTTAGAATAACAATGATCCAGGGTTTTCCCGGCCCGGGTCGCACATTCGATATGCTGATAAAATTTAGGGAGCCTTGTTTTCAGATTAGTCATGTTAAAATCCCCAGCAACAATAAATGCAGCCTCAGGATATGTGGTTTCCAGTTTACATAGAGTCCAATGAATTTCTTTCAGTGCCGTCGATGTGTCAGCTTGAGGGGGGATATATGTGACTGTGATTATAATCGAGGAGAATTATCTTGGTAGATAATGCGGTCGGCATTTGATTGTAAGGAATTCTATGTCAGGTGAACAAAAGGACTTGAGTTCCTGTATGTTGTTATGATCACACCACGACTCGTTAATCATAAGACACACACCCCTGCCCTTCTTCTTACCAGATAGATTTTTGTTTCTGTCGGTGCGATGCGTGAAGAAACCATGTGGATGTACCGACTCTGATAACGTGTCCTGAGTGAGCCATGTTTCCATGAAGCAGAGAACGTCACAGTCTCTGTCTCTCTGGAAGGCAATCCTTGCTCGGATTTAGTCTACCTTGTTGTCCAGAGACTGGACATTGGCAAGTAGTATACTCTAGAGTGGTGCGCGATGTGCCCGTCTACGGAGCCTGACCAGAAGACCGCCCCGTCTACCCCTTCTCCTCTGCCGCCGTTGTTTTGGGTCGCCGGCTGGGATCCAGTCTATTGTCCTAATTGGTGGACCAAACAGAGGATCCGCTTCAGGAAAGTCGTATTCCTGGTCGTAATGTTGGTAAGTTGACGTTGCTCTTATATCCAATAATTCCTCCCGGCTGTATGTAATAAAACTTAAGATTTCCCGGGGTAACAATGTAAGAAGTCCATTGTTACTTCGTCAGTGGAGGCAGGCAGGCAGCCTCTGAGCTAACTCCCTGATTTGCGCCATAATAGTCTTTAACACATGGCCATGGCGTTCCGTCAAGGACCTGAGCCCTTCCAAAAGGCCCTGTACCAACTCCTCATGTCTCCTAATGGTGGCTCCCTGCAGGGAGACAGCATGGCAGAGCTGGTCCAAGTCTGCTGGGTCTGTCATGGCCAGTTCGTACTATCAAGGCACAAGGCGAGACCCAGATGCATACACAGGAGGCAGATGGTTGGAGTCTTACAATGTTTAATAATCCAAAGGGATAGGCAAGAGAATGGTCGTGGACAGGCAAAAAAAGGTCAAACCCAGATCAGAGTCCAGGAGGTATAGAGTGGCAGACAGTACTGACATAGTGGATATTTTTGCCATGATTTCTGTCTTTCAAATGAATATTTTCTGTGATTTTATTGAGCAGAGAGTGAAGAAAAGGGAACATGAGGTAAGCTGCAGTGTATTGTATGGTACACAGCATATCAGCTACTTTTACAGTGTGGATTTTTCAGTGTAACATTTATATTGCTGATTCAGGAGTTCAATTAACAATCAGTGGTGTTAAATAACCCCAGTGTTGGTGTTAATAACCAGTGTTAAACCAAAACCACGCCCGTCATTATCATATCTCCCAGCATGCTCTTTTGCAGGTTGATTTACTGAATTGTTTGTCTTAATATCTGATATCATATACATTGATTGGTTGATTAGTCTTATGCTACACAAAAATAAATAAAAACATTCTAAACTATTCCAATCTGTTAGTAGTTGGACTTATTACACCCATTACTGAAATGGCTGTGCCAGTTTAGATGATTTAGGTAGTCTCATTCAGCAATTCTGGAGCTAATTCTAAATGCAGGTTGTGGGTGATTATAAATTCAAATTTTATGGATTTCAATAAGACTTACACATCACTTTGCAATTGAGAAAAATGTGACTTGCAGGCCTTTTTTATTATCAAAATGTGTTTTTTTGGGCAGAAATGCCTTCTGGAACATGTTAACTTTGATAGGCCATAATAATAAACTTGTATGCCATCTGTAAATACGATTCAAATTGTTAAATTACGAACACAGTTGGTTTAGCCACAGAAAAAGACAGGAACCTTACCGCTAGCCATTATTGGCTGAGATAATGAGTGGGCTGGACATGCCGAGAGAGGAGTTCAAATTGGTCTGCCATGTAGATTGCTTCTGTCTATAAAATGAGCTGGTCAGTATGTGTAGGTAATACTTTATAGCGCATCTTTTTTGAAAGATATCACGTAGTAGAACTGCATAATTGTTGCTCTCCACTTTCAGAGGACTGAGTTTTGAAATCAGTGGAATTAGAGTATGATAGCTAAGGAGATGGAGAACAATTCTGTCATTTGATTGCAAATATGCAGACGGAGTCGCAAAGAGAACACACAGAAGACTGTTGTATAAAACACCTGTGTCTGGATTACATCTTCAAACTAAGGGCAACCATGGGTGGGATCCATGACAGAGATGGAGAAGTGTCCATCCATGTATACGGGTAAGATAGTCTAGCTAGCTACATTTTCAGATATTACACGTTTCTAATTTTGTCAGAAAGTTATTTTAAATTTCCAGCTAAAGTGTACTGTTAGCTAGCTAGCTAACATTAGCTGGCTGACTTGCTAGCTAACGTAACGTGTATGACCTGTGTAGTTATATTATTCGTATCTCAGAGACATTTGCATTGCTAGTTATAGCCTAATGTTAGCTAGCTAACAATGAACCTGGTTGGTTAGCTACCTCCAGATTCATTCAGGGTAGTAACGTTATGAGTTGGGATTATGGTTCATTGTTTGGCTAGCTTGCTAGCTAAATGTCTAAACAAAAGACTCCACTAAGCAAGTAACCATTTCAATAGAATGTTCATGATGTCATTGCGACAGCTGTTGATAGACATAGCTGGTAAATTCGCTTTGGCTATCTACTCAGATTTCAGAGCACATTCTTGAGTGTGCCAAAGCACAGAATAACTGACGAATTTACGAACGCTCAACACCCATTGAATATGGACAGGTGTCAGTAAACGTTGGCAAAAAAGCGTAATTAAATTGTTGCAAGCAGCACAATTGCAGTCACCAATGCTCTGGACAACACAAAAACAACCTAACCAGCTCTGCTAGGGCAAGTAAAATGGTCAGTGTGCTGTTCTCTTATTTCTGTCTGGTAGTAGTTAGCAAGCTAGCCAACATTAGCCAGTTAGCTTGGGTGCTTGACTGCTGTTAGGTCAGAACGCTCGGAAATAACCCTACTCCTCATGCAGAGCGTCCAGTGTGCGCTCTGAACGCTACGAGAGCGAAATGCTCTGAATTTACGAACGGACAATCTGACATCGCTCTGAGATTACGAACCCCCAGAGCGCACTCTGAACACACTCTGGCACTCCAGATTAAATTTACGAAAACACCTGTAGTATCAGCCTTTAGTCTTGAAAGTGTTGGTTGTTTAGTACATGGCCTCACATGTGAATCCTTAAAGATATGGGTGGGGCTAAGGCTTAAGAGGGTGTGAACGATGCTGAATGGGTGTAGGCAAAGAAGATCTCTCCAGTAGATGCATCAAAACGTTCAAGGACCATTTCCTCAAAAGTTTAGCAACTTTCAAAGCATAATTTATTTTCCATAGTTCCTCAACAGTAGTGTGTGATATACAATTTTTGTAGCTCTGAGTTTCTACTTTTATCCAATGTAAAAAAAACACAATTTCAAAATGTTCTACATAAGACCACATTGAGCTGGTCGGTCACATATGGACTGTATAATGCTTGCTTACTAAAAGAAGAATGTGGCAATTTGTTCTGGAGTAGATCTTATGTTTATGTAACATAATGATAACACTTCATTTAGAGCTTTGGCAGTGTGCTTTTTTCACGCTCCCAACAACTTTGGTAACCAATGCCTCAGCTCAAGGACTGTATCAGCTTTAAGGATCTCTAATGGCTCTCCATGATGGAGAAAAGTGGCATAGCTGAAAACTGGTTTCTTGTTACAGCTGTGTTAGCTTTCCTTTTAGGATGAATTTATTAGGCAGTCTCCATCTTTGTAGAACATAAATAATAATTAGTAGCAGCTTAGCAAATGACCTATGTTAAAAAACTAGGTTGACAACTTGTGATCTGTCCTGATACTCCAAAGGGTCTTCCTTTCCTTGTCTCTTCCTGCACTGATCATAAATAATTGGGCAGTTAAGTTAGTGCCTTGGTAAATGTATGATATATATTTAATTCACCATTCCTGTATTTTAAGACCAATAGACCAGTGCACATGTGGGAAAGGAGACTCGGAGAGAATGTCATACACTGTTGTGATACTACAGGGCTATGTCCCACACTATGCTGTGAGTAGAGTTGGCACCACAGGTCTCAAGAGTGGTGTGGCAAAACATAAATTCTGGGACCCATAGATTTTCCTGATCTGGTAACCTAACCAAGTAAACCTCTGGACATTATACGGTATGACATGATTAGTCTGTTGTAAAAAGGTTTCATGTAGGCTATGATGGGACCAGAATGTTTCTAATCAGGTCACATGGTTTAAAACAAAATAATCCTGGAATGACTCCTGGCCTTGCGGAGGATGAAAACCCTGTCAAACTGTAGCAACCTTGTACTTGTTCATATGAATTGTATTTTAAAGAAGGACTGGGTGGGTTTCCTATACACTTACACAGAGAAAGCAACATGGTTGGACAATAAAACTCACAGGGCTGAGCTTGCTTTATGCAGGTTTGCATCGTTTAGTCCTGCCCTATGCAACTGTAGGCCTAATTACAAATTAACTTAGTCTATGTCTGCTATTGTGTTTATTGATTAATTCCAGTTAGTCATTTTGGATTTAAAAAGTCTAGGATTTATAAAGTATAGGTAGTCTAATCAGCCCAAGTTTCTCACAAACATTTTCTCCCAAACAAATGGGCTATAACTAAATACACAATGTTACCGCTTCTTTTTCCCTGACCAGAGCAACAGGGCGCATAGTAGGCAAGACTATGCAGCTGCTGTTGTTAGTAGCCAACAGTTGATAAGACTGAAATATAGTCTTGCATGTCAGATCGCTAATGTTTAGGTGTATGGCTGCTACATTTATGTAAGAGTTTTTGCTTGTGTCTATCGGGAGTGATGTGTTATCAGGCTTGCTAAATAAATAGCGGAGGAAAGTGGAGAGTGCACCTTGAGCTTTGTGCATTATGCCTGTCCTGCAAGACTTGTGGTGCCCATGAATCTGATTGGTCAAGACATGCAAAGAGCCTGCAGTAGCACTCTGATGTGAAGGACAGAGAAATTGTGTACGAGTTGACGAATCATGAGGCAAATCAAATAAGGAAAAACAGCACTTTGCCCCTCTTTTTAAAGCTTTGTATCAATATATTATATTAAACCAAATCAAAAGTGGTGTGAAGCTGCCACACTTGATTGAAAAGTGCTGTGGCAAATGCTGCCTCGCCACACATTTTACAGAAGCCCTGGCAGTGAGGCTATGTTGAACTAGTTGTGTGAACCTTTCTTAGGTTGCAGTTGCACCCCCAAAATGGCTTACTTTCCATGTGTTCTGAAAAAAAACTGCTTTGACTTTGGGCAGAGGAAGCATCATGACATAGATGATAGGATCTGGGTTTGTTTATACGCCATGATAGAGATATTAACCATTTATAAGAAGAACAGCAACCGACGACGCATGATGTCAAAAGCAATTTCAACCTAATCATTATTTCCCGGTCTCGATTTAAAGGCCAAACTAGGGAACCTTAATTTGTGGCATGGCCATGTAATGCACAGCGTGATTGTTATTCTTATTTTCAATTTGGAGGGAATAAAAAAAATAAAGCTGTTTAATGAATATCCCATATCAACGAATGTCACTTTCTCTTATTCCGTCATCCTTGAATAAATTGCATGCCAGTTGGAATTGTATTATTATGTTATGATTCAGGCTATGTAACAAGTGAAAAGCAATATCATCATTTATCACTATTCATTATTTGTGATAATGAGTGGGCCAGGCTATGCCTGAGATGTTCATTTCACAATGTAGAGCATCACATTTAGTTAATTTGCTCTCATTGCCTTTTACCAGTTATCTTCCTAATGGATCATGGGCGCCATGATTCACATCTCTCTACCTGAAATAGGAGAAATGGAAATTACGGAAAGTGTACCTGATTAGGATATGTAAAAACTAGCGGTTGGTGTAGATCCTCAATAACCACCTGTATGAATGCTTACCCTCTTTGGATCCTTAAGAAAGAAAATGACCTTTGTTAGTGGGGTTACATTGAATATTTTTATATGGACAGCAAAGTGACCTTCATTTGAATGAATTAATATACCGTCAGACCTTAGTTGGTGGAAATGTTTGAATTTCATTCTTAAAAGAGACTTTGTACAGCAGATTATTTTGGCTCTTTTTCTTTGCGAATCTGTACATCAACTTTACTGATTTACTTACATTTAAGATCTATATAAAGTTGTGCATGCACAATGTTAGATAGTAACTATGTTCAAGAATAACTCACAAAGGCTTTCTCTGCTAGTAAATGTCAAACTAAAACACAGACTAGACAAGGAAGTGCCCTTGACAAATGGCCCTGAATTGCATAGCTGTATTCCCTTATCTTTCCTGCGTATCATCTATCCACCCAACTTTTATTTGCCATACATCTTTCAATCATCCACCCATCATCGGTCTATCTAAGAAACCACAGTATTTATTAGGACATTTTATCTTTGTTAATGGTGGGGTACCATGCAGGTGCACATGTACAGTATACATTACACTCTGTATTGATTGTATAAAGTTAAAACTCCATGGTCCATTTGTCAAAATTATTATCATATTGTTGCCCACAAATGGTTTGTGGTAAAATGTAAACAAATTGTCAGATTTTTGCTGAATGATCTCAACAGTGGCTCACTTTTATAATGATGTTCACACCATAAACAGAAATATGCCAGGTTTGCATATTCTAACAGAGTAGATTACTTACTGTACGCTGCACAATAAAATTGTTATACTCAACAAAAACTCAGAATAAGTCTTTGGAGATTAAGTGAATGTGCCCTTGTCAAACTGACAATAAATATGATTAAAAACAGTACAAATGATAGAATTCAAAGTCATATGGTCAGTCAGTAAATACAGGCACATACGTAAACACATACATTAAATGCAAAAGTGTTTGTATATATTCCAAGTTCAATGCAGAGTGTTTTTGCTTTTCTTGATTCTCAGCCTTCTGAGAACTCTTTCTGAATGTTCCTACAATATAAAGGCTAGCCTTAATGAAACGATCACGTGATGAAGAAAGTGACCAGCCAAAAATGACACACATTTTAACTTAGTGGTTGTGAATGCGGGCTTTTGCATTTCTTCATTAGCTGCTGCCTTTCTTTTATCTTGTTTACACCTCCCTATTGAATGTCATTTTTTTCCCTAAAGTTATTGTCTGTTGAGACTTGGAGAGAACAACTCTTAGTTTCTTGCTGTGCAGCATGGTAGATGGAGGAGTGAAGGACAGCAATGAACTGGAAGTAATGAGCAGACAGAGCAGAGAGAGATAGAAGGAACGCTACTGCCATTCTCTGTGGTTACCATGGGATACCCATTACAGACTTTCATCTTTGGCTCTCTGACGCATCTTACATCTAAATGTTGACGGAATGCCAATTACTTTCTTTTTACCTTTCTCTTGGGCTTCAACTGGTGCTGAACCAGGCCTTTTCTGCGACATGTGATGCAATATAATTGAAGTAAAAATCTCTGCTAGTGGCATTCAGAAATGAATGGGGTATAGAGCTTGGTATAGACAGCAATTTTCCAATATGTCTGTTGAGGCCAATTCCTTTTGGATGGCAGCTTAAGACTGGTTCTGGGTAGTATAAATAAAGGTTTGGGTGACCTGGTGGGTCACAATAGATTTTCAAACGCTTTATAAATGTCACAATATGTTTATGTAAAAAATAAAGACATTTCTGTCGATTTTGGTGCTTCATTGAAACCATGTATTGGTAAATGGAGTGCATATTCTGATGAAACATCTTTCATGTTTACCTTTAACCATGTACACACAAGCTACATGAAAAATTCATTTCCACTCGAATGCAACCATTTTGAAATGTTGACCTCTATGTCACATGTTTCTTCATGGAAAGAAGCTGTCACGCTTTGATATCTCCATGTGAGCAGTGAAAAGAGGAGGAGGATGTGATAACCGTTATCAGACTCTTTCACTGGCTGCCTGAGCAGTGGGAATTAGGGTGATGAGATGCACTACATGACCAAAAGTATGTGGACACCAGCCTCCACTCGTCTGGGATGGCATCCCACTAGATGTTGAAACATTGCTGCAGGGACTGATGTTGGGCGATTAGCCCTGGCTCGCAGTCAGCGTTCCAATTCCTCCTAAAGGTGCTCAATGGGGTTGAGGTCAGAGCCCTGTGCAGGCCAGTCAAGTTCTTCCACACCTATCTCGACAAACCATTTCTGTATGGACCTCGCTTTGCGCACGGGGGCATTATCATGCTGAAACAGGAAAGGGCCTTCCCCAAACTGTAACAAAGTTGGAAGCACAGAATACTCTAGAATGTAATTGTATGCTGTCCCGTCCATGAAAAACAGCCCCAGACCATTATTCCACTGCACTTTACAGTTGGCTCTATGCATTCAGGCAGGTAGGGTTGTCCTGGCATCTGACAAACCCAGATTCGTCTGTCGGACTGCCATATAGTGAAGAGTGATTCATCACTCAAGAGAACGCACTTCCACTGCTCCAAAGTTCAATGGCGGCGAGCTTTACACCACTTCAGCCAACGCTTGACATTGCGCATGGTGATCTTAGGCTTGTGTACGGCTGCTCGGCCATGAAAACCAATATCATGAAGCCAACGAACAGTTATTGTGCTGACATTGCTTCCAGAGGAAGTTTGGAACTGGTAGTGAGTGTTGCAACCAAGAAGAGACTATTTTTACATGCTACGCGCTTCAGCGGTCCCGTTCTGTGAGCTTGTGAGGCCTACCACTTCGCCGCTGAGCTGTTGTTGCTCCTATATGTTTCCATTTCCCAATAACAGCACTTACAGTTGACCGGGAAAATTTTATGAACTGACTTGTTGGAAAGGTGGCATCCTATGACGGTGCCTTGTTGAAAGTCACTGAGCTCTTCAGTAAGGCCATTCTACTGCCAATGTTTGTATATGGAGATAACATGGCTGTGTGCTCGGGTCAGCAACGTGTGTGGCTGAAATAGCCGAATCCACAAATGTAAAGGTGTCCATATACTTTTGTATATGTATATTAGCTCCCATGTAGCCCTGGAGGCTGGGGAATCACAATAGAAAGGACCAGCACTGATTGGAGTGGCCCAGAGTCATATCTTAATACAGGCTGACAATCACGAGGTTAGTTAAGGTTATTGCAAGACAGCCACTCACACTGCAGATTTCGACATGCTTTTTTGGTTTGTATTGGAAGAATTATTCTGAAATCCCTCTGACATAAAAATATATGTTTTGCCACTTTTGCTGTGGACTCATCCTGCTGATTAATTTATCCTAGAATGTCTTATGCTGCATTTTGCACAAGAATTTGATTTGAAGGCTGACATCTCTTTTTAAATGTGTCTTGGAATAGCAGTCAGTATTGGCTGTAGACCCTAGGAGTAACAATAGATGGATTTTTTACACTCTAGTCTGCATTGGTGGACAGACTGCATGTCTACCTCTCCTTGTTAAACATCTACTCAACAAAGCATGTTAGTTGGACATTGGCATTGCATCTCCTTGGCCTTTTCAATAGGAGTGGGACCTATCGGCAAATAACTGAAGTACTAAAGTGATAGGATAGGGAGAGTATGTCCTTTTCACATAGATATTCAATGAATTTGAATATATTTTTTTAATAAACAAACCCTGATTTTGTGCTTGATTAATCTCAAAGGACAAGCTACTTAATGTCCTAAATCATCATGAATGCATACAATCTTGGTGTCCTTGCTGTTCTCCATACGTCCACACTATACAGTACATTTTATACTCAACAAGTGTAAATGTGGGTACATGCATACATACTTTATACATCTATGTCCTTTGGAACAAAAATATAAACACAACATGCAACAATTTCAAAGATTGTACTGAGTTACAGTTCATATAAGGTGATCAGTCAAATGACATAAATTCATTAGGGCCCTAATCTATGGATTTCACAGCGCGCGCACCTACAAACAATAACCCACAATGCAGGTGGGAAAAGGAACAACCTAAATAGGATTCCCAATTAGAGGCAACGACAACCAGCTGCCTCTAATTGGGAACCATACTCAAAAAAACACCATTGAAGTCTATAAGACAACCCTAGTCACGTCCTGGCCTAACCCCCATAGAGAAACTCAGAGGGCTCTCCATGGCCAGGACGTGACAGTTGGACATACTGCCAAATTCTCTAAAACAAGTTGGAGATGGCTTTTGGTAGAGAAATCAATATTACATTATCGGACAACAGCTCTGGTGGACATTCCTGCAGTCAGCATGCTAATTGCACGCTCCTTCAAAACTTGAGACATCTGTGGCATTGTGTTGTGTGACAAAACTGCAAATTTCAGTGTGGCCTTTTATTGTCCCCAGCACAAGGTGCAGCTGTGTAATGATCTTGCTGTTTAATCAGCTTCTTGATATGCCACACCTGTCAGGTGGATTATTTTGGCGAAGAAGAAATGCTCACTAACAGGGATGTAAACAAATTGGTGCACAACATTTGAGAGAAATAAGCTTTTTGTGCGAATGAAAAAACGCTGGAATATTTTATTTCAGCTCATGAAACATGGCACCAACGCTTTACATGTTGCGTTGATATTGTTGTTAAGTATATATTTTCGAATACTTTACAGTGTTCATTTTTCCAATCCACTACTGTGGGAACGAGTATCACTGTCAGTGCTGGCTTATGGCTGTGGTAGCCCACGGATGTCTGCCAAAATGATCTGTCGAGGGGAAAGATAACCGTCAGACTCCCGCCACAGTATACCCAGGCCTCCAAGGGGTCACCACGGAAACGTCCTCTTCTAAGCAGCCCTCTCTATATCCCAGCAGGCAAAACAGGAAGGCTGGTTTGGTTTTCAAGCTTCATGAACTTGTTAATGTTTTCCTGTAGCATCCATGTTCGATTGTTGTATTCCATCCCCATGATTGTTGTTGTGTCAGATGAGACTATTAGAGTGTATTTTCAGTCTGTACCTCTGTTTCATATAATTGTCCTCACTTTACAATAGATCAGAAACACAGACACACTAACACACATACACACATGCACTCACAGTCAACCCTGCTGTTTTATTATAGACTATTTAGTCCACTGCGTGACCAGTTCACTACTAACTTTATATTTGTAAATACAACTTTATATTTGTAAATACAGTGTAAATACAGTCCAATATTACTATGCATACTACCTCTCTTATTTCTTCTGTTACTTGTTATTTTTGACTTTACTCTTTTTATTGTTATTATTGATACTGACTAATGCACTGCATTGTTACAGGAGCTAGCTCATAAGCATTTCCCTGCACCTTTTATACCTGCTGTATACTGTGTATGTGATTAATAATATGTGATTTGATAAATAAATGATCTCCCTGAAAGACATATAATGTTTGAATGGGTAGCATTAGTCCTTTAACAGTAAGATGGCTTTTCATACTGTCACGTCTTTTGAAATACATGACATTGTCAGGGGCAAAAGCCTCTTTTGGATGACACAGTTCTGTCAGTTTGACGTCCATGTGAACGATGGGCTAACTGAAGTGGAGAGTGGTGGATGAGGTAGCAAGCAGTTTTACTGTCACTCAGTACGAACACACACCCAAGACACGTTTATCTTGTCGAAGTCGCCGTTATCGTCCATCAGGACTTTGGGGTACTTAGTAGGGCTCAGCTTTATCACTCCAAGCCATTTGGGTGGATTAGTGTCTGTTTGATAAGCTACATGGTTGGGGCTTATTTTTCCTTCCAAACAACATGGTCCTTGAATTTTATTTCTACCAAAGAACAAAACAGCTTTTTTCTGTGTTTGCCATTTTTAATATGAAATACTTGGTGTTGTGTTTCCTACATCATTCTCAAGTACATAAACTGTACAATAGGGACATCTTAAGGAGTGTGATTAGGTAAGCAGCTCTTTTCACCAGTGCTACAAGAGAAATAATACATTTTGAGCATCTTACATGTTTGAAATAAGACCCCTCAAGCAAGTTAAACCCTGAAGTCTAAAGCCTGTCCTTGGCAAGCACTTCAGATCTTTCCCAACGTTATGTACAGGGACGCTTTATTTTAAGAGCCTATACAAGGTCAGAGCTCACCAAATGTTCTTAATACATGCTCTTCACATGAAATGCTTATGGAGTGTTGCGCTTTGGTCTCGTACTGCTTTGCACTGTGATTTTTCTATCCAGAGTTATATGGAGAGAAGGGATTGAACAGTGAGAGAAAAGGGAAGACAGGGAAAGTCACCCGGGAGAAAGTACTAAGACAAGGTGTGGAAAAGAGTTAGAGATGGGGAGTAAAAGAGGAAAGGGGCAGAGAGAGAGGGGGAAAGAGGGAGGATGTGTTTGAGTATATTTACCATACAGCTGAGCCAAAGCACCATGGCTGAGTCTGAATGAATGGATGAAGGCGAGATGAGAGAGATTAAAGGCATGGGGAAGTCTGCATTCAGTCACTGCAGTGACCGCGGGTGCCCTCTCGCATGCTGATGAACTCCCATGAATGGCCCCATGGACTCTCCCCACTCCAATATCTACCAGGCCCCAACAGCTATGGCCTGTATGCAGCAAAGGACCACAAACAAATGGCAGTGTTTCTCTATAGAGAGACCAGGGTTCCCCAGGGTCAAAATAAGGTGGTGGAAAAAAGCGAACAACAACATTTCTCATGGAGGCGGGTTCAGTCATTGTTCTTATTGTCCCCTCTTTAATGGTGTTTGTAGTTGTATAGCTGTTTCTTAAAATGGAAATGTATGCTGGGTTGTTTGGTTGACCGAACTGCTGGGTCACTTAGTTGGACTGTTTTTTTAAAGAGCAAGGTTGGGTTGTTGATGCTGGGTTATTGGAGCTATATTATTGTGACATGACCCAGCGGGTCAGATCAGAAGACTGGAGGTGTAGTTTAATAGGGGCTTTTAGATTGTTCTTTTTAGCCACCCGTGAGAGTAAATATCCTTCTTGTTCATCTGTTCTGTTGTATAGTTATCACATGTTAAGGTTGAACATTGACATTATTATAGATTAAATTAGGCTTTCAGATGTGTTTCCTAAAAGTCTATCTGAAAGTCACACCCCTAATACGCCACTCCTGAAAATAACATAAGGATTATGTTAAAAAAGACCCAGCTGCTAGGTCAACCCAGCATGAAAGTAAAAAAAGCCTCTACCTTCATGCCCTTAGTGCTGTTGTCTGTGCCCAATAATGTTTGTACCCTGTTTTGTGCTGCTACCATGTTGTGGTGCTGCCATGTTGTGTTGCTACCATGCTGTGTTGTTGTCTTAGGTCTCTCTTTATGTACTGTTGTGTTGTCTCTCTTGTCGTGATGTGTGTTTTGTCCTATATTTTTATTTAATTTATTTGTATTTTTAATCCCAGCCGCCGTCCCCACAGGAGGCCATTTGCCTTTTGGTAGGCCGTCATTGTAAATAAGAATTTGTTCTTAACTGACTTGCCTAATTAAATAAAAAATGTTGTTTAGTTTAAACAAATGGTTAGCAGGGAGAGGCTATACGGACTCTCCTGGCCTGCAAATACGATGCTGTGATACAGCTAGTGAGTTAGAGAAGCACCTAGGTCGGCAGGCACCTCAATACAATACCGGTGCACTGGTCATTCACACTGGCTTTAGCGGCCTACGGCGTGGTTTATGTGTCCGGGAAAAAAAACGTAGCACCGATAATATGGGTAATATCTTTTTGAACTGCTAGAAACATGACATTTTCTGTGTAGTAATGGTGAAAACATTAATCTGCACTCAGTTTATTCTCTTTGGCTCTCAGAGGCTGTTATAGCAAGCCTATCATCACAACAATTATTATCTGGGTAATGTTTTTCTAGGTCACGCAGCAAGATATTTACGAGCAATTTAGAGCAGACCGAAATGACTTGTGTCAACTTGAACTAGCTAACTAGTTGAGCTATTAAAAGATGCAGTAATTCAACATTGGTTAGCAGTAAAGGTGCATATAAACTAGTCAAGGTACCTACCCAGCAGCTGCTGAAAATATTCTTCCACTTCACCGCCGCTTCAAGAAGATATTTACTAAAATAGTCTGAGCTTCATGTGTCTCACTCGACAGCATGAGGTTGGCACTTGAAAATTATAATTTGAATCTACAGTAGGCATAAGCTATTACTGTAAAGAACTACAGTATGTTAGTCATTTTTACTGTTTATAACAGTATTTTTCACCATTTTACCCATAACGTAGTTCAATCTACTGCATTAATGCTGTAAATCACATTTACAGTATTTTACTGTGAATTCTACAGTGTTTTAATGTTGAATTACACAAAAGTTGTATAGTGTAATACAATCATCAAGGCATGACTCACTCATTTCATTCATACCGACAAATAAAAAATACCGCATTATTCCTTGGAGTTTGCTACAGATTGTATGCCAGATAATGTGATATCCATTACTGGACGTTACAGGTTTGCCTGTACAAAAAGCCTCCATAGATTCTTCAACTAACCTGGTTTTGGCGATACTCGCTTTGTTCTCGATTCTGGAAAACAGTTATCTTATAAATGTCTGTGTTGGTTCTGGGTTATTGAAATATAACCCAGAGGGTCAGATCAGAAGACTGGAGGCATAGTTTAGTAGGGGCGTGGCTTTCAGATAGTATTTTTTTTGCTAACCATGAGAGTAAACGTCATTCCTGTTCATCTTGTCTGTTGTATAGTGGACAGTTGAATAAGGAGATTTACAGAATTGTATAATTTTCTTAAAATCTGGTAGAAATCCCATTGTTGGGATGTACCAAGGTGCTTACCTTTATTATAATTTGTAAAGATCATCCTAATATTGTAGAAGAATGTGAATTTAAATTATGTAATTTAACAGATGTTTGGGTAATCCCAACAACCCAACATGTTGAGTTATTCACACAACCCAACTGGCTGGGTCAAAATAACCCAGCATGTGTTCTGTCCAATATTTACCCAGCGCTGGGTTACCAAATAATCCAAATTGGGTTATTATTAACCTAGCATTTTTTAGAGTGGACTGCTTGGGTTTTATTGGTGAGCTGCACATTCACCTACAGAACTTCTGAACAAAGGTAACGTACAAAGATTTACAGACATGGGCATTCAGAAATGTGACCCGATTCAGGAAACTAGGTGTATGTCGCAAGTCACGACTTCACAGGAGAGCTGTTTGAACGTAAAAAATATTTTTTTATCTAAATGCGTTTTTTGGCAGAAATGCCTTCTCGAACATGTGATCTTTCATGTGCCTTAATTGTATACCATCTGTAAATAGAAATACAATTGTTAAATTACAAGCCTAGTTAGTTTAGCCACAGAAAAAAGCAGCAACCTTCCCGCTAGCCATGATTGGCTGAGATAATGAGTGGGGTGGACATGCCGAGAGATGAGTTTGGATTGGTCTGCCATATAGCACGCGTCTGTCTATTGGTGCTGGTCAGTATGTCTAGGTAATCGTGTCATACGCTGCTTTTTAGAAAATTGTATTGCGTAGTAAAACTGCATAAACCTAATGTCAAGTTAAAGTGCACTGTTAGCTAGCTAACTTTAGCTGGCTGGCTCGCTAGCTAACGTTATGTGTATGTTCTCCACTTTCTGGAGGACCGAGTATTGAAATCAGTGGAATTCGAGTATGATAGCTAAGGAGATGGAGAAAACACCAGTCTGGATTACATAGTCAAACTAAGGGCAACCATGCATGGCATCAGACAGGAGACGCGTCCAACCACTAACTTTAAACATCAGCTATCTGAGCAGCTAACCGATCGCTGCTGCTGTACATAGCCCATCTGTAAAAAGCCCATAGAATCTACCTACCTCATCCGCATATTGTTTTTATTTACTTATCTGCTCTTATGCACACCAGTACCTCTACTTGCACATCATCATCTGCACATCTATCACTCCAGTGTTAATTTGCTAAATTACCTCGCTACTATGGCCTATTTATTGTCTTACCTCCTCACGCCATTTGCACACACTGTATATATACTTTCTTTTTTTCTATTGTGTTATTGACTGTACGCTTGTTTATTCCATGTGTAACTCTATGTTGTTGTTTGTGTCGCACTGCTTTGCTTTTTTTTTTAGAACTTGTTCTCAACTAGCCTACCTGGTTAAATAAAGGTGAAACGTCACGAGTTGTGATTATGGTCCATTGTTTAGCTAGCTGCCTACGTGTCTTAACAAAGGATTCCATGCAAGTATCCATTTCAATAGAATGTCACTGCAACTGTTGATAGACATACTAGCTGGTAAATTCGCTCTGGCTATCTACTCCGATTTCAGACCACGGGTAAGATAGACTAGCTAGCTAAATTTTCAGATATTACACATTTCAAATTTTGACAGAAAGTAGTTTCATTTCAAGTGTGTACTGTTAGTTAGCTAGTTAACTTTAGCTGGCTGGCTCGCTAACTAACATTACGTCATGCGTTGGGATTCATTGTTTACCTAGCTAGCTATCTAGATACATTTCTTAACAAAAGACTCTCGCCATGGTGTGCCAGAGCGCAGAATAACTGATGCATTGTTGAGTATGTCCGGTGTCAGTAAACGTCGGCAACAAAGCGTAATTCAGTTGTTACCAGCAGCACAGTTACGGTCACCAACGCTCTGGATAACATGAAAACTGCCTAACCAGCTCTGAGTGGGCTGTTCTCTCATTATGTGTCTTGAAGTAGCTAACCAATGTTAGCCAGTTAGTTTGGGTGCTTGACTGTCGTTGTGAGGTCAGAGCTTTCGGAACAACCCTACTTATTAGCCAGAATATCCAGTGTGCGCTCTGAACGCAAAACGCTCTGAATTTACAAACCGACAATCTGACAGCACAGTTGCAGTCACCAAGGCTCTTGATAACATAACAGTTTAACCAGCTCTGCTAGGGCGAGTAATGTTCAGTGAGCTGTTCTCTCTCTTAATGTCTGGAAGTAGCTGGCAAGTTAGTACAGAATGCACAGATCAACCCTTAAAGAGCTGGGTGAGGCTAAGGCTTAAGAGGGTGTGAACAATGCTGAATGGGTGTAGAAAAAGAAGGGCTCTCCAATAGTAGTACCAAAACATTGAAAGACGGTTTTCTCAAAAGTGAGTTTACAAGTTGATCAACTTTGAAAGCAGAATTACTTTCACATTGCTTCCTCAAATACAATGTATTATATACCATTTTGTAGCTCTGAGTCTCTACTTTTACCCAATGTAAAAAACAGAAATTCAAATGTTGCTACATAAGACATAATCCAGGTGGTGAGTCACAGATGTATTATTGCACAAGGCTGCCAGGTCATTAGAGAAGTAACATTGGAAGAAAGTGAAAATTGAAATAACTATGAGAGATACTTGGTTGAGGTGAAAGGGAGAAGAGAGAGAACTCAAATCACCTTTTTGAAAATCTTTCAATAATCACTGAAGCGCTAGAGCAACTCAGCCACCCAAAATAGATTGATTGAAAGTACTTTCAGTTTTATGATGAGAACAGTTGCAGCAAGGTTCGTCCAGAGAACATTTTAGATTTTCTTTGGCAGCTCTGATAGAGGTGTAATATTTATTAGCCGTTGTAAATGTTGGGTGAATTATGATGAGTAACAAACTCTGCCTTGGATTAAGCAGAATGGTTGATGAGGCAAACAAAGACAACAGGAAGTTTATTTGTTGGGTTTTGGGATTTATATGATGTATGTATCACATTGTTACTGACATTGTGCACCGTTGTGGACATAGGCAGTAGTGAATGCAGCCTCTGACAAAAATTATTTAACATTGGACTTCTGATTGGCTATGAGATATGGGCAATTCCCAGTAACGGAATTATGCAGAGAGTCCGATTTTTCATTTTAAAATGTATACCAAATCAAAAGCATTGATTTGAAAAGTTTAACAAACCATATAACTATATTTACAAGGACTACTTTTAACAATTTCCATAGAACAGTTTACAAAACACATTTACAGGAAGAACTTTGTATCTGCACAATTTTTCCCATACATTTTTTGTTTTATTAACTGTGTAAATTGGAAAAGAAGCATCATTCTTGTTTGAAACAATCTGTTGAGTGTATTTGACCTAACAGAACAGCATTCAAATTAAATCCAGAATCGGCTTCCTATTTCGCAACAAAGCATCCTTCACTCATGCTGCCAAACATACCCTCGTAAAACTGACCATCCTACCGATCCTTGACTTCGGCGATGTCATTTATAAAATAGCCTCCAACACTCTACTCAACAAATTGGATGCAGTCTATCACAGTGCCATCCGTTTTGTCTCCAAATCCCCATATACTACCCACCACTGCGACCTGTACGCTCTCGTTGGCTGGCCCTCGCTTCATACTCGTCGCCAATCCCACTGGCTCCAGGTCATCTACAAGTCTCTGATAGGTAAAGCCACACCTTATCTCAGCTCACTGGTCACCATAGCAGCACCCACCCGCAGCACTCGCTCCAGCCGGTATATCTCACTGGTCACCCCAAAAGCCAATTCCTCCTTTGGCCGCCTTTCCTTCCAGTTCTCTGCTGCCAATGACTGGAACGAACTACAAAAATCACCGAAGCTGGAGACTCATATCTCCCTCACTAGCTTTAATCACCAGCTGTCAGTGCAGCTCACAGATCTCTGCACATAGTCCATCTGTAAACAGTCCATCCTACTACCTCATCCCCATACTGTATTTATTTATTTATTTACCTTGCTCCTTTGCACCCCAGTAACTTGCACATTTATCTTCTGCACATCTACCATCCCAGTGTTTAATTGCTATATTGTAATTACCTCGCCACCATGGCCTATTCGTTGCCCCACTACCCTTATCTTACCTCATTTGCACTCACTTTATATAGACTTATTTTTGTGTTTTTTACTGTATTATTGACTGTATGTCTGTGTATTCCATGTGTAACTCTTTGTTGTTGTATGTATCAAACTGCTGTGCTTTATCTTGGCCAGGTCGCAGTTGTAAATGAGAACTTGTTCTCAACTAGCCTACCTGGTCAAATAAAGGTAAATAAATAAAAAATGCAAACATATAGTGAATTTAACTACTTAGGGAGCAGTGGGGCGCTAGCTCTGATTCTTGGCAACATCACAGCGTTATCAGATTTCAAAAAGGCTTTACGGCGAAAGTACAACATTTGATTGTTTGAGGGTAGCACCTCTAATATTTATGCATTAGCATAAATCCATAACCAACCACGGGTCTCACAAAACGCATAAAATCGCTAATATAAAATCGCTTTGATGAACTTCTGCTGAGGGCTTCCCAAGTGTCCAACGAAGACAATCCATGCTTCTTTGGTTAGAAAAAGTAATTTATTATATCCATAAATCTCCGTTTGGTTGGCGCGTTATGATCATAAAATCCACCGTTGAGTCGCCCATTGAACCGTGAAGAGAACACGTTCAAATTATACCTATATGCTTTCTACAAACAAATCAAACATCATTTTTAATGTATCCTTAGGTATCCTTTTGGGAATATTTGCTGTAATATTTCAACTGGACGATAACGTGAACGATAGGAAAGGAAAATAAAGTGGTGCGCGTTCACAATCTCGCGTGCGTCAAACCTTGTTTACAAAAGTGGTCGCCTGACAATTTACTCTCCCTATCCGTTCTGGTCACTGCTAGAATTCCCTGTCTTTGACTGTTGACATCTAGTGGAAGCCATAGGTACTGCAGTCTCAGTCCTACATAAAGTTGTATGCAATAGGCACAATGGAGAAGATGCTCATTTACAAAAAAAACTGCAAATCTGAAAGGATTTTCCTCGGGTTTTCGCCTGCTATATCACTTCTGTTATACTCACATACATTATTTTAACACTCGTAGAAACTTCAGAGTGTTTCCTATCCAATAGTACTAATTATGTGCATATCCTATTTTCTGGGCCTGAGTGGCACACCAGACTCTCCAAAACCGTCACCTCGGGAGCCGCTCCCTAAGAAGTTAAAAACAAGGATGGGGAACTGTGCGGCTTGAGTGACAGGGGGCGAGGCTTGGTGTGTGTGGGAAGCAATCACAAGACACAAGGCTGAGTGGAGTTTGAAAAATTGCATGCTATATGAAACACAATCTTCAAAGAACACGCCGTCCCTCTCTGTAACTGCAGCAACAGAGATATGACATCGCTGGCCATTTTTAATTATGGTATGTAGAGCCCTCTGTGGTAACATCTGTAGATTGTGGACTGTGTAGCCATTTTAATTACTGCATATTTTGCCGTAGGTTAGCTGTTATTTAAACTGCGCAAAAGTGAAACCGATGCTTACTTCGACGGTTAAGTTTTGGAAATCATTCCGAGATTTTGGTTAAATTTAGGCAACAGGGTTCACCTGTTTAAGGTAAGGGTTAAGGTTTGGGATAGGGTACAAAAAAAAAAAAAAATATATATATATATATATATATATATGCCTAGCACTGAACCCACAATCCTCTGAGCCTTAGCTCACAGTTCAAACCTATCCTCGACCCCAGCCACAATGCCCTAGCCTACTAGATGGTATTAGGCACTCATGTTGCCGCTAGTGGACGGTAAGAATTACACACAATGCGGTAAACTCCATAATCCACTAGAGTCTGGCCTGGCAATATGGATCTCTTGCGATATGGTTATTACACATTACAAAAAAAATACTTTGTGTTTAACATTGTTTGTTGAGGTGCTCAGCAGGCATAGGACAGAAATAGACAGCAACAATGGAAAGCAGTTATTGCGCACCTGAAAAAGAGCCTATTGGATCAAAGCATGGAATGATAAAAATGACATACCTTTTCCCCAGTGTGCGGCCTCTTATTTTCAATTGCAACTTTTGAGAATGTTCTACCTCTGGAAAGCAAGCATGTGAAGCATGGTCAAATGGTCATTCACTTGAAAATAAATGTAAGCCATTACATTAGATCTAAACTGCTCATAATGCGACAGGGATTTTTGAGCAATATTGAATACAGTTACTCCCGAAGGCTTAATATCCATATCAAATTGAAGAAGATAATGGCCTTTGTGGTTTATGATTTAGTAGATTATCAAGGTAGAGTTAAAATGGGAGCAGTATTTTACTCAACTGTACCTCAGACCTAATAAGAGATTGCTAACCAATGGTTTCTTTGTCTCAATTTGAACAGCA
Organism: Hucho hucho; assembly: GCA_003317085.1. Classification (NCBI taxonomy): domain Eukaryota; kingdom Metazoa; phylum Chordata; class Actinopteri; order Salmoniformes; family Salmonidae; genus Hucho; species Hucho hucho. The sequence continues at coordinate 326,143 of QNTS01000461.1, forward strand.
AAATGACAAATCAACCTCTTTTTGCAGATAGGCATGCTGTGATACTAAATAAAATAATCTGCTGACATTTTTTTTTTTTCATTGTTGAAGGTTGTTTTTTTGGAAGCTTTGAAAAGGAGGAACAGTATGCAGCATAAAACAATTTTCATGGACAAGAATGCCAGTTTTCATTTGCAATCTATAAATCAATCCAAATGAGAATGAAAGCAAAACAAGGCAGGGAATGTACACATGCCCAGAAAGCGCCCGAGTAAGATGTCAATAATCATATTGATTATGTAGTTATACATTAGAGATTACAAATCCATATCCATCTTTAAGCATTTGATTGAAAATGTAATTTACCCAACAAAGTCACTGAGTGTACAAAACATTAGGAACACCTGCTCTTTCCATGACATAGACTGACCAGGTGAAAGCTATGATCCCTTATTGATGTCACTTGTTAAATCCACTTCAGTGTAGATGAAGGGGAAGAGACAGGTTAAAGAAGGATTTTTAAGCCTTGAGACAATTGAGACATGGATTGTGTATGTGTGCCATTCAGAGGGTGAATGGGCAAGAAAAATATTTAAGTGCCTTTGAACGGGGTATGGTAGTAGGTGCCAGGCGCACCGGTTTGAGTGTGTCAAGAACTGCAACAATGCTGGGTTTTTCACGCTCAACAGTTTGCCGTGTGTATCAAGATATGGTCCACCACTCAAAAAACATCAAACCAACTTAACACAACTGGGGGAAGCATTGGAGTCAACATGACTCGACAAAGTGAGGCTATTCTGAGGGAAAAAAGGGGGTGCAAGTCAAACTAGCCGTCATTAATGTGACAGGTCTATTTTATGGCAGCATAATGTATTTTTATGGAATACTTGGACCTTTGCTTTCTTTCCCTAAAGCAACATAAAAGGCATGGCCAATTCTAATGGGTTAATATTAATGGCTCGCTTGTCATGAGTGATGGGACTCCATCTACCTTGCAAGTGGCGGACGAGGTACATGTGTAGCACAGGTGATTGTTCCTCAGCCTCATGGATCACATGCCCCGGGGCATTTCTAACAGTATATGGTAGTGTGACAATGGATTGTAACCTTCACTGTTTCCTATAGAGTGCCCCAGGGCTATGGAATAGCTCAAGAGGCCATTGGTTGTTCATGGACAGTGTAGATGATAGTGATTTGTGTTATAGCTACCAGAGGTTGGGGAGTAGTGGACTACATGTACAGTGCCTTCAGTGAATTATTCACACCCTTTGATTTACAGCCTGAATTTAAAATGGATTACATTTAGACTTTTTGTCACAGGCCTACACACATCATTCCCCATAATGTCAAAGTGGAATTATGTTTTTACAAATTAATAAAAAATGAAAAGCTAAAATGTCTTCTGTCAACAACCCCTTTGATATGGCAAGCCTAAATAAGTTCAGGAGTAAAAATGTGCTTAAGTCAAATAATAAATTGCATCATTTCACTGTGTGTGCAATAATATTATTTAACATGATTTTTGAATGACTACCTCATCTCTGTACTCCACACATACAATTATATGTAAGGTCCCTCAGTTGAGCAGTGAATTTCAAACACAGATTGAACCACCAAGACCATGGAGGTTTTTCAATGCCGCACAACAAAGGGCACCTATTGGTAGATAAAAAAGCATTCAGTGAATATCTTTTTGAGCATGGTAAGGTTATTAATTACACGTTGGTTGGTGTATCAATAAACTCTCACTACAATGATACAGGCATCCTTCCTACCTCAGTGGCCGGAGAGGAAGGAAACCGCTCAGGGATTTCACCATGAGGCCAATGGTGACTTTAAAACAGTTACAGAGTTTAATGGCTGTGATAGGAGAAAACAGAGGATGGATTAACAACATTGTAGTAACCTAAATGACAGAGTAAAAAGGAAGCCTGTACAAAATAAAAAAATATTCTAAAACATGCATGCTGTTTGCAATAAGGCACTAAAGTAAAACTGCTAAAATGTGGCAAAGAAATTAACTTCATGTCCTGTAAACGAAGTGTTATGTTTGGGACAAATCCAACACAACACATCACTGAGTACCACTCTTCAAATTTTCAAACATGGTGGTGGCTGCATCATGTGATGGGTATGCTTGTCTTTTGCGAAGACTACAGAGTTTTTTAGGATAGAAAGAAACAGAATAGAGCTAAGCACAGGCAAAATCCCAGAGGAAAACCTGGTTCAGTCTGTTTTCCATCAGACACTGGGAGACAAATTCAACTTTCAGCAGGACAATAACCTAAAACACAAAGCCAAATATACACTGGAGTTGCTTACCAGGATGACATTGAATGTTCCTGAGTGGCCTAGTTACAGTTTTGACTTAAATTGGCTTGAAAATCTATGGCAAGACTTGAAAATGGATGTCTAGCAATGATCAGAGCTCTTAGAGACTTTCTCAGAAAGACTCCCAGCTGTAATTGCTGCTAAAGGGGATTCTGACATGTATTGACTCAGGGGTGTGAATACTTATGTGAATGAGATATCTGTATTTCATTTTCAATAAATTTGCAAAATGTCTATAAACATGTTTTCACTTTGCAATTATTATTTAATCCATATTTAATCCGTAAACACAACATGCAACAATATCAATGATTTTACGGAGTTACAGTTCATATAAGAAAATCAGTCAATTGAAATCAATTTATTAGGCCCTAATCTATGGATTTCACATGACTGGCAGGTGTGCAGCCATGGGTGGGCCTGGGAGGGCATAGGCCAACCCACTGGGGAGCCAGGTCCAGCCAATCACAATGAATTTTTCCCCACAAAAAGGCTTTATTGCAGACAGAACTAGTCCTCGGTTTCATCTGCTATCCGGGTGCTGATCTCAGACGTTCTCGCAGGTAAAGAAGCCGGATGTGGAGGTCCTGGTTTAGCGTGGTTACATGTCGTCTCCGGTTGTGAGGCAAGTTGGACGTACTGCCAAATTCTTGAAAACAACATTGGAGGCAGTTTATGGCAGAGAAATTAATGAAATGCCCTGTCAACAGCTCTGGTGGACATTCCTGCAGTCAGCATGCCAATTGCACACACCCTCAAAACTTGAGACATCTGTGGCATTGAGTTGTGTGACAAAACTGCACATTTTAGTGTGGCCTTTTATTGTCCCCAGCACAAGGTGCACCTGTGTAATGATCATGTTGTTTAATCATCTTCTTGATATGCCACACCTGTCAGGTGGATTATCTTGGCAAATGAGAAATACTCACTAACAGGGATGTAAACAGCTTTTTGTGTGTTTATTTTTCAGTTTATGAAACATGGGACCAATACTTTCCAAGTTGCATTCATATTTTTGTTCAGTATATATTTTTCTTAAGGGTAGCTTTAGTGTAGCTTAACTTCTTTCATTGTGAAGTAATTGGTAGCTTGGTAAGCTATACTTTCAGAGTAGCTTCCCCAACACTGATAGCTATCGTATTGAGTATTGGTCTAAATACCAGTGAATCTACATATTCAGGTACTTGGATCTATATGCAATGTAACGGATCTAATGAATATGGCACATACAGTACACTGTAAAAAGTTAATTGTTCTGCTAACAATTTCAAGTGTAAGTAGTAAGTAGTTCTGATTTGTAATTTGCAGTGGTGGTATATCAATGTTTAGCATTGTTATATTTATTTGGTGATAACCTTAGCAGGCATTGTTAAGCATATTTCTCATTCCTCTAACAATAACTGGTGGTAGAACTGTAAGAATTTTAGAGTGATACATTAGCCTCTGTCATTAAGAGTGGTGCACATGACCTTGCTGCTGTTGGGAATGGCTCGTCTCATTATTGAACGTCAATTTGTCCAAACATTTTTATATCTGTTCACAATGAGCAATTACACCTAATAGCGCAATAAACTGCTTAATACTATTTTAGAAATATACTTTTATTTCTTCAAACGTACATACAACATTGTGCACCACGTAAAACTATTAAGTATTCATAACTTCAAAAAAATAATACCTCAATATCAGCACAACAAAATCTGGTGTTTTTCACCCAAATATCAATGTGTATGACTACTACTTTGTGATTTTAAGTAAAGACATAAAACATAATAGAATCAAGTAAGAGCAACGTATTAATAAATGTTACATTGACTTTAAAATATTAAATAATCATAACTTGTAAAAACTCAATAATTTAGATTAGCAGAACACAAATAAAAAATAAACATTTCCTCAATAACCTAATATTTGTTAACAGTACTCAAAACATTAAGTAATAAATCTTTTTGACATAGTACCTTTGTAGATGTTTGAGTAGCACTACTCAATTTCTTTAATGAGTTAGGCATTTACTTTTTACAGTGTACTAACAGGTGTGGAACAAGTCAAAATACAATGTCTTGGAACTGCGTTATATGGAAATATTTGTTTGGAAGGCCAATTCCAATGTATTTACAGTGCATTTGGAAAGTATTCAGACCTCTTGACTTTTTCCACATTTTGTTACGTTACAGCCTTATTCTAAAATTGCTTAAAATAAAATTTCCTCAGCAGTCTACACACAGTACCCCGTAATGACAAAGTGAAAACAGGTTTTTAGATTTTTTGCAAATGTATTAAAAATAGAAAACAGAAATACTTTATTTACATAAGTATTCAGACCCTTTGCTATGACACTTGAATTTGAAGTCAGATACATCCTGTTTCCATTGATCATCCTTGAGCTATTTCTACAACTTGATTGGAGTCCACCCGTGGTAAATTCAATTGATTGGACATGATTTGGAAAGGCACGCACCTGTCTATATAAGGTCCCACATTTGACAGTGCATGTCAGAGCAAAAACCAAGCATGAGGTCGAAGGAGTTGGCCTTAGAGCTCTGAGGAAGGGTACCAAGAAATGCTTGCAGAATTGAAGGTTCCCACGAACACAGCGGCCTCCATCCCATCATTCTTAAATGGAAGAAGCTTGGAACCACCAAGACTTTTCCTAGAGCTTGCTGCCTGGACAAACTGAGCAATTGAGGGGAGAAGGGCCTTGGTCAGGGAGGTGACCAAGAACCTATGGTCACTCTGACAGAGATGGGATAACCTTCCAGAAAGACAGTCATATTTGCAGCACTCCACCAATCAATACTTTATCATAGAGTGGCCAGATGGAAGCCACTCCTCAGTAAAAGGCACATAATAGCCCGCTTGGAGTTTGCCAAAAGGCACCTTAACCTCTCAGGGATCATTGGGGCGCTAGCGACCCACTCCCGACACCACCAGGTAAAATGTAAAGCGCCAAATTCAAAATCCCAAAGTTGAATTATTAAAAATCCACCAATATACAAGTGTTTCATACTCATCAAAAGCTCTGTTTCTTGGCAATATCACAGCGTTGTCAGATTTCAAAAAGGCTTTACGGCGAAAGCACTACATTTGATTGTTTGAGGGCATCACCTCACATACTTTTCACATAGCCATGAATTCATTAGCCAGCGTGGCACACACATAACACATTTCACAGCAAAAACAAATCAATTACCTGTTGAAGAACTTCTGCTGAGGTCATCCTAAGTGTCCAACGAAGACAATCCATGGTTCTTTTGTTAGAAAAAGTCATGTATTATATCCATAAATCTCCATTTGGTTCACGCGTCATAGTCAGAAACGACAGCCTCCACTAGTCCATTGAAACGTGGCGCGAACTCGTTCATCTTATACCTATAAACTTGTCCAAGAACAATCAAACATCATTTTAAATGTATCCTTAGGAACACTTTTACGTATATTTACTATAATAAATCAACCGGAATATAAACTGAGCTCTACAGACCGAGGGAAACACAGTGCGCGCTTGGCGAGAGCGCGCGCCCAGTCCTACAGAGTTCCAAAGAGGCACTTCCTGATTCTCTCTTCTTCTCTGTTCTAACTCATCTGAACAGCATGAAACCACTTTCTAGAGACAAAGGACATCCAGAGGAAGCGATAGGTACTGCATTCATATGCCCTTTTATGGGCATTTTCATGAGGGAGGGGTTCCAAATGAGGCACTCTNTACAAAATTCAGAGTGTTTCCTATCCAATGGTACCAAATATGTGCATATCCTATTTTCTGGGCCTGAATGGGAGGCATTTTACTTTGGGCACGCCAGGCTCTCCAAAACGGTCAAGTTGTGCAGTGATCCCTAAGAAGTTAAGGACTCTCAGTCCACGAGAAACAGGATTCTCTGGTATGATTAAACCAAGATTGAACTCTTTGGCCTGAATGCCAAGCGTCACGTCTGGAGGAAACCTGGCACCATCCTTACAGTGAAGCATCATAATGTGGGGATGTTTTTTCAGCGTCAGGGACAGGGAGACTAGTCACGATTGAGGCAAAGATCAACGGAGCAAAGCTGAGAGATCCTTGATGAAAACCTTCTCCAGATCGCTCAGTACCTCGGACTGGGGCGAATGTTCACCTTCCAATGGGACAACGACCCTAAGCACACAGCCAAGACAACGCAGAAGTGACTTCGGGACAAGTCTCTGAAAGTCCTTGAGCAGCCCAGCCAGAGCCCGGACTTGAACTCGATCTAACATCTCTGGAGAGACCTGAAAATAACTGCGCAGCAACGCTCCCCATCCAACCTGACAGAGTTTGAGAGGATCTGTTTTAAACTGTTTTTGCTTTGTTATTGTGGGGTATTGTGTGTAGATTTATTAGGGACTAAACTAATTTAATCCATTTTAGAATAAGATCTGTAACATAACAAAATGTGGAAAAATGTAAGGGGTCTAAATCATTTCTGAATTCACTGTATATGTAGATCAGCACTTGCTTTGTGGATACTGGCCCACGTGCTTTTCTCCCTCCTTTTTTTAACTGGGAAACCTGTGAGAGACTTGAACATTTCTCTCTGTACCTTTGAATCACTATCCTAGACAGCCCACTATTACTCTGAATGTGTCTCTGCAGTAAACTTAATTAACTCCCCCGAACCTCTACACTGTGACTTGGGGCCAGATTAAATTACCACACCACGGTGCTTGCAAATTATAATCACTGACTCTGAGAACCCACTCAGTCCCTATGGAGAATGCCCCAGGGCCAGTCCACTCACACAGGTTAATGTCCAATCAGGAGATGGGTCAAAAGGTCCCAGGACTTAGATACATCAACATCTCTGCTGTCTAGTCAAACAACTGGCCCACCTCATCCATGCACTGAGGAAGGGAAATTAAACAGTCTGAAATATGACTGGGATGTATAAGTGGATATCTAGGGAATCCTCTATCGGCAATGTTATCACGTGTGATGTTGTCAGAATTGGTATTAGCCTATAGGAGGTGAGGGGAAAGGTAATTGGAAAGGACCCTTGTTATTAGTTATGATTGGTGGTGAATGATTGATTGGTTAATGTTCTAGCTTTGCTATATGTATCCATTTAATGCAACCTTTCACTTAAATATTTCTACACTGGAAATATTTTTCTTGAAATGGTAATTCCGCCATGTGGAATAGACTTCACTTCCACTTGTTATCTCTCTCTTACATAATTTCCTTTCACTCTTCCTGTCTTTAGGTCAGTTGGCAGCGGGTACGTGTGAGATAGTTACTCTAGACCGGGACAGCAGTCAGCCACGGCGGACCATAGCACGACAGACGGCGAGGTGTGCCTGCAAAAAGGGTCAGATTGCAGGCACCACGAGAGCCAGACCGGCTTGTGTAGACGGTAAGCGCCAGGATCCACCTCCATCCTTCACTTTCAGAGAGAACCCCCGAAGCATGGGGGTTGAGGGGCTTAAAGACCTTTCCTCAAGGGCCTCTTGGGCCACCACCCCCTGTGCATCTAAGACCATTTCTGATATTGTGGATTACTCCGTTATCTCTGTTAAGGTGGTTTAGGCATCTCGTATGGGAATGGAGTGTTGCATTGCATTTCATCACCTGCTGTCCTTGTCCTGGGTGCCATCTGGGGAGAATTGTAAAGCAGCTGCTGGATGCACATCGAATTGCCTCTCTCTGTGGGGTTGCATTGTGCTTATATTACTTTTTGTGCTTCAGCGGGTACACTTGGATATTTTATCAAGTTGAAATACCTTCTCTCCCTTTGCACAATACTAACAAAGACTATTGACAAAAGCCCTCATGAATCAAAAAGCCCTCATGGATCAAAAAAGGCTGTATCCTTTCTTTAATGTTGCATGGCACCAGAGCGATTATTTTAGGCACCCTCAACTTTGTTTTGGCATTTTGTGAATGCTGTGACCTGTTTTTCCGGCTTTACTGTTGACAACTTGCCTTTGACACTCTTCCTGCTGCAGTTGTTGCTATGATACCCATGTACCTGAGTGAAGCACATAACACAACATCCGAATAACAGGTTTAACACCTGAGGTTGTCATTGCGTTTAAAAAGATGTTGGCAGTACATATTGGGTGACCTTTACTTACCTAGAGCATGGCACATCTTTGCAGGCTTGGTATTATGTCAGGTTGTATTTTAGCTCGGCCACTCACTTTTCTTTTGTTGTTTGTTCCAGAACAAAACATTGGTGAGCCATAGAGCAGGGTTTACTCTATCAGTGGAAAAGCAAATGAGATTTCAGTTATTTTTAATCTTCCCTTCAGTTCTCAAGGTCCTCAGGCTGCAGTACCAAATGCTACAAATGTCTCTTTCCTCTATTCCCATTCCACAGAGGTCACATTTCAAACAGGATAATCCATATATCCATCACAGCTTAACTCCTCTGCTTCAGCCAAACTGCAAGGATGTGGGCCAAAATATCACATAAATCAGCAAAATCAGTAATCTTTCATGCAGTGTTGTCTTTTGCTCATAATGAGTTGGATCATACTTAGAAAGGCTCAATCAGAGAGGAGATTGCTTCTGCCTTTGTGGAAATGTTGCCATGTAATGGTTTCACCTGTGACTTGATCTCATTGAAAGACCCTCAAGGTCTTTTTTAATCACATAAGGAACAGCTGCTATTTGCAGTCGCAAATTACTCTCAAATAAATAATGAGTGAAACATTCCTTCAGTGTATGAGTTCAGAAGGAAATAGAGAATTCAACAGAATCAACAAAAAGCAGTAGTTGGTATACACTCTTGGTAATAAAGGTACGCTTAGGGTATAGTATTGTTCCCTGGGGTACAAAAATATGAAAATACTGTTGTGACGTGACTATCATTAAATCAGCTAACTATGTTTAATTGTTACTCTATTAAATTAATCATGTAACAATTAACTCATTAGGAATTTGGGGCACCACGGAAGAAGTTGTTTAATGAGTTACCATCTCCCGAATTAAACTTGAAGATATATTGATATAAATGATATATTGATAACAGGCACTTATTAATCATTACCTCATATCAGCCTCATTCTGAACTTTGCAGACTTCTTGAATCCGCAAGAACCCCATTCTTTCTGATTATTCAGTTCTTCACAAATGTATTTAATTATTTATTTACTAACTAACTAAATAATAACACAGAATGCACATACACACATACATGAGACAAAAGTCCCTAGTGGACTGACAAGATGTGACAGCTTGTTACTCATATGGAGAGGTAAGGGTCGATAAAGAGAGGGAGAGGCAAAGAGAGTCAAACTTATTGTACATTTAGGAACTACCCTCAAAGTAATGATAATACCTTGCTCACGAACCGCCGCCCGTTTGGGTAATAAATGCGAAGGGGCTGGATCGGTGAAAGGCTCTGGTTGTCCATCAGAGGTCACAACGTCCTTCTTAGTTTTTCCAGCTTGTAGTGGATGTTTCTTCAGATGCACCAATGATTGTCTGAGATGGGATCTTCTCCTTCCTTTCTCGGGTAGATAGTCAAGTTCTAGATCCCTTTACATGCACAGCTGTAGACTGTCAAATGTAGACTGTCAAATGGTCTTTATCTTCTTCACTTGTGTTGAGAGTTTCAGAGTTTATAACCATTTCAACGTGTGGCCAACGCTCCACGCTTTTCTGATCTGATAGGTGAGATTATCTTCTCACCTCATGTTGAGTCTTTGGTTGAAACTCATTCGTAATATTCAGCTCATGCTGTCCGTCTGCTGGACTCACCATTTCAAACGTGTCGACTACCTTCTCACGTTTTCTGGTTTGTATGTAAATTTCGTTACCAAGGCTTTTATCCTCGGGTAAAAGGGGGGCGCTCCATCACACCGACACAATGTCTGCGCTCACTTGGGCGTGGTTACCGACTGGGCAAAAGTTATGAAAAACTATTATCTCATTTAGAAGACTAAAATCACACTTCTATCTTAACCTGTTTGGGATCGGTGGACTGCTAGCAGAGCGCCAAATTCAAAATAAAAAATCGTAATATTAAATATTCATGGAAATACAAGTGTTTTACAGCATTCAAAACATTTAAATCTTGGTAATCTAACTGCGTTGTTAGATTTCAAAAAGGCTTTACGGCGAAAGCATAGCATTCAACTATCTGAGGACAGCGCCCCACAACAACATATTATTCAAACCAGCACAGGCGTTACAAAATTAATAATAGCAATAAAATAAATCACTTACTTTTGAAAATCTTCCTCTGTTTTCAATCACAGGGGTCTCAGCTACAACATGAATGGTCGTTTTGTTTGATAAAGTCCTTATTTATATCCCAAAAACGCTGTTTAGTTGGTGCCATTGAATTCAATAATCCACTTGTTCATTATGCAGACAAAAGAGTCCAAAAAGTTACCGGTAAAGTTCATCCAAACAAGTCAAACGACATTTCTAATTAATATTAATATATATTTAAATATACAATAATATTTCATACGGAGAGAACTATGTTCAATAAGAAAGGAAAAGAACGAAGAGCGCGCCCTCAATCACACGCGCCAAAACAGTACTTTTGCCACGGTGCTACTTTTGGAACAGTTCTTGTTTGTTTTTCAAAAAACAAGCCTGAAACCTTGAAGAAAGACAGTTGACATCTAGTGGAAGCCATAGGAACTGCAATCTGGGAGCTATTTTCCTATACAGTCAATACCGAGCTATTAGAAAGACCAGGGACCTAAAAAACAAAACAATTCTGGATGGTTTTTCCTCGGGTTTTCGCCTGCCATATCAGTTTTGTTATACTCACAGACATTATTTTAACAGTTCTAGAAACTTCAGAGTGTTTTCTATCCAATACTACCAATTGTATGCATAGCTTCTGGACCTGAGTAACAGGCAGTTTACTTTGGGCATGTCAGACAGGCGGAAATTCAGGAAACTGCCCCCTAGCCCTAACAAGTTTTAACCAAAATACTCTCATACTTAATCACAACATTTAGATGTAAACTTGACAAATAGAAGTTCCGAGTTACAGTTATTTTGTTACACCATCCTTAATGACATTACAAAATAATAAACAATATCACATGATTATTTAGATCCCCACTGACCATTCCAAACATTCAGATTTCAGAAATAATGTTCCAATGTTCACTTTTTTGAGAAAACGGTTTTGGCGACAAGTCTCTCTCTACACACAGCACAGGTCTGGCTATCTGTCAGCCATTTGCCAAGCTGATCTAGCACCTTTTGATCCTCACCAAGGAGAGTCATGACAATACACATAATGATCTCACATGGTACAGTTCATTACCTTTTAGGGTACATAAAGAGTATAACAGTACATTTGTGGAAGCAATATTTTGAATATAAAAGTAAAATAATCACTCTCACTCAAAAAAAGGGATAAGGTTTCAAATCAATAATCTAAGTTTATTGGTGATGTACACAAATTTGCAGATGTTATGACAGGTGGAGCAAAATGCTTATGTTTTTAGCTCCAACAGTGCAGGGATATCTACCAATACAATAACAATACACACATAATCAACCAAAAGAGAAATAACAGAACGAGCAATATCAGAACGAGAAATGTCAGAACGAGTTCTGGGCGTTGCTATAATCATGATTTGGTCAAACAGTAAAAGTGCATTATCCTCAGGATTCCTTTAACTTCTTAGGGAGCGGCTGCATAGGTGATGGTTTTTGGAGAGTCTGGCGTGCCCAAAGTAAAATGCCTGCCACTCAGGCCCAGAAAATAGGATATGCACATAATTAGTACTATTGGATAGGAAACACTCTGAAGTTTCTAAGAGTGTTAAAATAATGTATGTGAGTATAACAGAACTGATATAGCAGGCGAAAACCAGAGGAAAATCCATCTGGATTTGCAATTTTTTTTGTAGATGACCTTCTTCTCCATTGTGCCTATTCATTTGTATTTTACCTAGGACTGAGACTGCAGTACCCATGGCTTCCACTAGATGTCAACAGTCTTTATACAAAGACTGGGAGTTCTAGGAGTAAGCAAAACGGATAGGAAGAATGGATTGCAGTACCTAGATTGCAGTACCTATCCGTTCTGCTTACTCCAATCACTCCCAGTCTTTGTATATAGACTGTTGACATCTAGTGGAAGCCATAGGTACTGCAATCCAGGAGCTGGATTGCCTTGAAGTCAATGGGGAGAGTGTCAAACAGAGCAAAGGTCACCAAAAACTGCATTTCCGGATGGATTTTCCTCAGGTTTTCGCCTGCTATGTCAGTTCTGTTATACTCACATACATTATGTTAACACTTTTAGAAACTTCAGAGTGTTTCCTATCCAATAGTACTAATTATGTGCATATCCTATTTTCTGAGCCTGAGTGGCAGGCATTTTACTTTGGGCACGCCAGACTCTCCAAAACCGTCACCTCTGCTGCCACTCCCTAAGATGTTAAATTAACCTATTTGAGCTAGGTTTGGATGAAAAACGTGCCCAAAGTAAACTGCCTGTTATTCAGGCCCAGAAGTTAGTATCTTTGGATAGAAAACACTCTGAAGTTTCTAAAACGGTTAAAATAATGTCTGTGAGTATAACAGAACTGATATGGCAGGCGACAACCCGAGCAAAATCCTTAGTCTTTAGAAAAAGGTTTCAAGCTTTTATCTTGAAACACCATGGAGTAAGGGAAGTTCTTCCTGAGGTCACGTCAAGTGTACTGTTATGGATTTTGCGTGTAACAGTCAGCGTGCTCTCAGCTCTTTCTCTCTTCTATTCATCAGGCTATATTCCGTCTGAAATATTATCGTTTATATTCATTTTAGGGTATCTGAGTATTGATTAGAAATGCTGTTTGACTTGTTTCGACAAACTTTACCGGTACTTTTGGGATATTGTTTGGGATATTGCATGAATGAACACCTTTGGGCAGGTGGATTACTGAACAAAATGCGCCAACCAAACGGAGCTTTATGGATATAAAGAGGGACTTTATCAAACAAAAGGACCTTTTATTGTGTAACCGGGATGCTTGGGTATGCCATCAGATGAAGATCTTCAAAGGTAAGTGATCTATTTCATGCTATTTTTGAGTTTTGTGACACCTCTGCTGGTTATGTTATTATGCTAATTGGATATGTGTGTGGGGCGCTGTCCTCAGACAATCAAATGTTCTGCTTTCGCCGTAAAGCCTTTTTGAAATCTGACAACACTGTTAGATTTACAGGATTCTAAGCTTTTGAATGGTGTGCAACACTTGTATTTTCATGAATGTTTGAAATGAGTATTTCTGTAATTTGAATTTGGCGCTCTGCAATTTCACCGGATATTGTAGATGTGGGACGTGACCGTCCCACGTAACGCAAATAAGATAACAGTCATTGTTGTAAAAAAACCCAAGTGTTGGTGTTAATAACCAGTGTTAAAGTAAAACCATGCCCGTCATTATCATATTTCCCAGCATGCTCTTTTGTGGGTCCATGCTCTTTTGTGGGTAGATTTTTTAAAATTGTTTGTTTGAATATGTATGGTTTTGCATGTACATTGATTAATTAATCTTATGCTAATCAAATATAAATAACATATATTTTTTTTAACAAATCCACCTGTTACTGAAATGGTTGTATCCGTTTATATGGAATAAGTAGTCTCATGTCATCATTTTTCCAACCTGGCAGTCATTTTGAATGCAGGATGCGGTTGACAAAAAAAGACAATTGTTGCATATCCAAACTCTGGTTGATTACAATAGGAATTGCACAAGTTTGCAAGCCATCGTAAATTGCAGGCCTAATAGACATGAGTTTCAGGGCACTGATTTAGAGTAAAATAGTGATGGGTCGTTCGAGAACTGGCTCTAAGAGCCAGCTCTTGTAGGTGAACGTTGGGAGCTGGCTCGCATATCAGACAAGCCGAATCTGTTTATTCATATAATTTAAAATATATATTTTTATAATCAAAATATTTTAATGAATAGAATTAACTAAATCAAGGAACAAAAAAATATATGAAATAATATAGGCCTAAATGCTCAAGCGCACACACATTTGTTCTGACTGTCTGCTCAGACTAACAGCCTCACCTGTTGTTCCTGTCATTCAGACACGCAGTGCCAACCAATGAACTAAAGATGCGTGAGGGAGGGCCGAGCCAACTCACTCACTTAGCAGCCGAGGAGAGAGAGGAAGGACAGCTGTGAAAACAACAGCTGGAAAATGAGTCGGAAGCACAGTAGCATTTGGATGCATTTTAATAATGTAGACAATGTTAGAGCACAGTGTAGAATTTGCCAAAACAAAATCTCATATATAGCCGGTTCTACGCACAACCTACACCGGCATATGCGAACTGTGCACCCAACTGTGAAGCTAGCTGTATCAGAGCTTCGAGAAACTAGCGGGCCTCCTAGTGATAGTGCTGGAGCTATCCACTCAGCCAAGTAGGCCTACTCCGTGACCCACAGCAACACAGTCTTCTATGGACCAGTTTATGCCAAAGTCTATGTCTGTAGCAAAACAAGGCCAAATTGATATTGCATTGGCTAAAATGATTGCCACCAATTTCAAGCCATTTTCGACAGTGGAGGACAGAGGTTTTAGAAATTATAGCAATAATCTAAGTCCAATGTACACAATTCCAAGCAGGAAAACCCTTTCAAAATCACTTATTCCACAACTGTACGAGAGCACACAGGCTTCAGTGCGGGAAAGAGTCCAAAAAGCTACTGCAGTTTGCCTTACCACTGACTGCTGGACATCAAGGGCAACCACTTCTTACATGTCGGTTACATGTCACTTCATTGAAGATTTTTCGATGTCTAGCTGTCTTCTGGACTGCTTTCAGTTCAGCGAAAAACACACCTCAGAGAACTTGACAGAGGAACTGTTGAGAGTGGCCAGAGAATGGCAAGTAGATGGAAAAGTGGTCTGTTGTGTTAGCGACAATGCAGCTAACCTAACCAAAGCCATGAACATTTTTAAATGGACCCATCATCCATGTCTTGCCCACACAATCAACCTGATTGTAAAAAGATGCTCTGAAGGTGATGAAGCCCACTGTGGACAAAGTGAAAGCGGCTGTGGAATACTTCCACAGGAGCACAGTAGGTGCTGAAAAACTAAAGTCTACACAACGCCAGATGGGGATGCCTGAGCTGAGGCCTAAACAAGACTGCATTACAAGGTGGAATTCAACATTTTATATGTTGAAGCCGTTTCTTGAGTCAAAGGATGCCATCATCTCTACCCTGGCCATTGTCAATGCACCTGTTGATGCTCTGACCCAAGAGGAATCGGAGGTAACCACAGGACATGTGGTGAAGTTGATGGACACCCTATGTTCATTAATGGACAGAAAGTTCCACAGAATTTAATATAATCATCTGCTATCAGAAACCGCTGCACTTGACCCAGGGTTTAAGAAGTTAGCCTTCAGTGATGCCAGAGTGATTGATGAGGCTCTTCAAAGACCTCAGCAGCAGGGAGGGACAGCCCCAGCAGTGAGCTGGCTCAGGCACCAGGGCAACAGGAAGAAGAGGGATCAGATGGAGCAGAAGCACCAGCAGTAGTGCCACAAACGTCTGCTGTTTGGATGCTATTTGCCGAGAGAGCAACTGGGGATTCAGCACGAAGGAATCCCTCAGCAGATGCCGTAATGGAGGTCCGATTCTATTTGGAGGAGCCCTGCAGATCCTATGAGCTGGTGGAAGAATAAGGCCTCTGTCTACCCACGGCTTACTAAAGTCATGACAGGGAGACTCTGCATAGTGGCCACATCCGTTCCCTCTTAGAGGGTCTTCTCGAAAATGGGACAAATAATTACTGGGAAAGAAACCGCATCAGCCTCTCGAAAGTGAGGCAGCTTGCATTTCTGAATCTCTCATAAAAGCAAAATATGGTCAGCATTGCTGTGTGCTGCTGGTTATAACATGGCAATAAAGAAGAGAGAGAAAAGAGGGACCATTTTAATGTTTTAAGTGGGATGCTGCAGTTTTGCACATTGTTATCTATTTTTCTTTGATATGGTGTAATATTCTATTATTATGTTCAGATTGTATTCATTTTGAATGGTTAGAATTATATGCACTTT
Source organism: Hucho hucho (assembly GCA_003317085.1). NCBI lineage: Eukaryota > Metazoa > Chordata > Actinopteri > Salmoniformes > Salmonidae > Hucho > Hucho hucho. Next base: position 342,462 of record QNTS01000461.1, read on the forward strand.
GTTAATATACATCAAAAAGTTATACTTTAAATGCAAATGTTTAATAGCGTTCTTTTTCATATCAAACCAATGCATTTTTAAATACATTGGGGTTAAGGTAGAGTATGATTTAATTTAATAATTTAATTAGAATTATTTTAACACCAATCATAGTCAAACTATCGCAAACTGTTTGACTTGAAAAAATAAAAATCATATTTTTTTTTAAGGAGCCGTTTGGGAGCCAAATCAGCCGGCTCTTTTTGTTGAGCTGAGCCAAAGGAGCCTGCATAACACCCGAGCCAAAGGAGCCTGCATAACACCCGTCACTAAAGTAAAATTAGGCCCTCATTAAATAACTGTACTGTGTTTACCAAATTAATGATAACATATTTACTTACAATCTCACTTGTTGAAGGATAGAGGGCAGAAAAAATTAACTGCAACAATCAAATCTCTGTCACTATCAAATGCAGTCATGGATGGTAACTCTACACTTCACCAGAAAGGGCAGGCACTCTGGGAAATATGCAAATATGGCTTACACTAAGCAGTGTGTTAATTTAAAGATCATGAATAGTCAAAATCATGTTTTTCATGAAATTGGATGATATTTGAAGGAAACCAGATCAAATTATGAGGACTTGACTGTTGCTTCTACATTGATGAGGTTTGATCATAAAGTTACTGGTCCCGCTCCCATGTCAAACAATTGGAATCATTATTAAGGGGACAAGGTGACATCACCTAAACTCTCATTTTAATACACCAACGGTAACATGATATTCTATTACCAAATTTAAATATGTACCACCTTGTAACCAACATCGGAGAAGGCATGTTTGCAGAGGGGAGTGGTTTATACAGGTAGATAGCTACTCTACTGGTGCCAAAATGTGACTAGTGTATCAGCAAATATAATTTAAAGTTTACCCTATTCATCTATGGTAAAGATACTTACACTGAGTGTACAAAACACTAGGAACATCTGCTCTTTCCATGACATAGGCTGACCAGGTGAATCCAGGTGAAAGCTATAAACCCTTTATTGATGTCGCCTGTTAAATCCACTTCAATCAGTGTATGTGAAGGAGAGGAGACAGGTTAAATAATGCTTTTTAAGCCTTGAGACAATTGAGAATGCGTGCCATTCAGAGGGTGAAGGATTTAAGCTCCTTTGACTGGGGTATGGTAATAGGTGCCAGGCACACCGGTTTGAGTGTGTCAAGAACTGCAATGCTGCTGGATTTTTCACGCTCAACAGTTTCCCATGTGTATCAATAATGGTACTCAACCCAAAGGACATCCAGGCAGCGTGACACAACTGTGGGAAGCATTGGAGTCAACATGGTCCAGTATCTCTGTGGAACGCTTTTGACACCTTGTAGAGTTCATGCCCCAATGAATTGAGGCTGTTCTGGATGCAACTCAATATTTGGAAGGTGTTCCTAAGGGTTTGAACACTCAGTGTATATGTTTCCCCTTTCATCTGTGTCTGGTGTTAGCTAGTTACTGACTAGCTAGGTCTTCAGCCAGCATGGAACAAAATGGGGGAAGGGTCATTCAAAACGCCGACGCAATTTTCAGGTCAACACATCCATCAGTGACATTCCAAAACTGGAGATGTATATATATTTTTTAAATGATATAATTGTTTAGATTTTTATGTTGTTTGAGTTTCTTTGTGTATCACCAAATTCATTTGAGATGATTTTCTGCATCACTGTTATCTGCATCCAAGTTGCTTGACATAGGTGTTTCAAGAGCTGTCAGTCAAGTCGAGCTTATGCATATAAGCTTCCCAAACACTCGGCCTGTCTTTTCAAACTTCCTGGTAGTTACTCATGAGAGAAAAAGTACTTTTCAGAATGACTCTTCAGGACCTTTAACACTAAAAAGTGTGGACCCATATAGACATTGGACCAGTATTACAGTACATTTATCACTGTAAGTTTTGATTTAACCCTGGATAATTTGCTGTGCAATTTCTCTGCTAAACCAATGAGCATAGATGCAACAAAAAAAAAGTAATGCACAGTGATATACTCCAACATCTGTTTATAAGAATCCCCACCATATTTTATTTACAGGCAAAATGTCATATTGAATAAAGCGTTAAAAACTGAACACCAATTGAGCATTAAGATGATTGAACCTTGAGCATCAATAGCAGTGAATAGCAGAGCATCTTTGGCTTTCAAGGCCAGCGTTTCAACGACGTCGTCCCCACAGTGACCGTACGTACATATCCCAGCCAGATGCCATGGATTACATGCAACATCTGCACCGAGCTAAAGCTTAGAGCTGCCACTTTCAAGGAGCGGGACACTACTCCGGACGCTTTTAAGAAATCCTGCTATGCCCTCAGACGAACCATCAAACTGCAAAGCGTCAATACAGGACTAAGATTGAATCCAACTACACCGGCGCTGACGGTTGTCGGATGTGGCAGGGCTTGCAAACTATTACATACTACGAAGGTAAACCAAAGTGAGCTGCCCAGTGGCACAAGCCTACCAGATGGTCTAAATTCCCTTCATGCTCTTTTCGAGGCAAGCAACACTGAAGCATGCATGAGAGCACCAGCTGTTTTGGACGACTGTGTGATCACGCTCTCCGTAGCTGATGTGATCAAGACCTTTAAATAGGTCAACATTCACAAGGCCGCAGGGCCAGACGGATTAACAGGACATGTACTCAGAGCATGCGCGGACCAACTGGCAAGTGTCTTCACTAACATTTTCAACTTCTTCCTGACCGAGTCTGTAGTACCTACATGTTTCAAGCAGGACCACCATAGTCCCTGTGCCCAAGAAAGCGAAGGTAACATGCCTAAATGACTACCGCCCCGTAGCACTCACATCGGTAGCCATGAAGTGCTTTGAAAGGCAGGTCATGGCTCACATCAACACCATCATCCCGGAAACCCCACATCAACACCATCATCCCGGAAACCCTAGACCCACCCCAACTCACATACCTCCCCAGCAGATCCACAGATGACACAAACTCAATCGCACTCCACACTGACCTTTTCCACCTGGACAAAAGGAACACCTATGTGAGAGTCCTGTTCATTGACTACAGCTCAGCGTTCAACACCATAGTGCCCACAAAGCGCATCACTATGCTAAGGACCCTGGGACTAAACTCCTCCCTCTGCAATTGGATCCTGGACTTTCTGACGGACCGCCCCCAGGTGGTAAGAATAGGCAACAACACATCAGCCATGCTGATCCTCAACACTGGGGCCCCTCAGGGGTGCGTGTTTAGTCCCCTCCTGTACTCCCTGTTCAACCGTTGACTGCATGGCCAAGCACGACTCCAACACCATAATTTAGTTTGCTGATGACACAATGGTGGTAGGCCGACAACGATGAGATAGCCTATAGGGAGGAGGTCAGAGACCTAGCAGTGTGGTGCCAGGACAACAACCTTTCCCTCAATGTGCGCAAAACAAAGGAGATTATCGTAACTACAAGACAGGGAGGGCCAAACACACCCCCATTCACATCGATTGGGCTGTAATGGAGTGTGTCGAGAGTTTCAAGTTCCTTGGTGTCCAACAAACTATCATGGTCTAAACACACCAACAGAGTCTTGAATAGGGCTCGACAACGCCTTTTCCCCCTCAGGAGACTGAAAAGATTTGGCATGGGTCCCCAGATCTTCAAAAAGTTCTACAGCTGCACCATCAATAGCATCCTGACCGGTTGCATCACCGCCTGGTATGGCAACTGCTCAGTATCCAACCGTAATGCGCTACAGAGGGCAGTGCGTACAGCCCAGTACATCACTGGGGCCAAGCTTCCTGCCATCCAGGACCTACAGTATATACTAGGCGGTGACAAGATTTTGGGCCTTCCTCTGACAAAGACTCCAGTCACCCAAGTCATAGACTGTTCTCTCTGCTACCGCACGGCAAGCGATACCGGAGCACCAAATCTAGGTCCAAAAGACTCCTTAACAGCTTCTAGCCCCAAGCCATAAGACTGCTGAACAATTAATCAAATGGCCACCCGGACTGTTTGCATTGACAACCCCACCTTTGTTTTTACACTGTTGCTACTCGCTGTACATAGTCACTTTACCCCTACCTACATGTACAAATGACTTGGACTAACCTGTACCCTCACAGATTTATTTATTTATTTTTATTTTACCTTTATTTAACTAGGCAAGTCAGTTAAGAACAAATTCTTATTTTCAATGACGGTCTAGGAACAGTGGGTTAACTGCCTGTTCAGGGGCAGAACGACAGATTTTTACCTTGTCAGCTCGGGGATTCGACCTTGCAACCTTCTGGTTACAAGTCCAACGCCAAATACAACAGGTGTAGACCTTACCGTGAAATGCTTACTTACAAGCTCTTAAACAACAATGCAGTTTTATGAAAATAGAGTTGTTAAATAAACTAAAGTGAAAAATAAATAATATAATAAAAGTAACACAAGTCCAACGCTCTAACCACTAGGCTAGCTGCCACCCCGGACATTGACTCGATATAGCCTCATTATTGTTATTTTGTGTTAATTTTTTAAATATGATTTATTTTTCACTTTAGTTTATTTAGCAACTCTATTTTCACAAAACTGCATTGTTGGTTAAGAGCTTGTAAGTAAGCATTTCACGGTAAGGTCTACACCTGTTGAATTTGGCGCAAGTGACAAATACAAATTTATTTGATTTTATTACAACACTACACATGCTTGTGCATTGGAAAAGATTACACACATGCACACTTGTATTGCTGTCATTTTGACATGTTTTTTCAATTAATTTAGCAATCTTCAGAGATGATCTTTAGAAGTGCTTAAAATGTCCCATGGAGAGAGCATGTTGACTCTTTGGAGCAGTAAGATAATGGTCTGATAGCACTGCACACAAGGCAGGATTTGAGGATTTTATCTCTCTATTAAAAATAAGCTAAGGTCTTAGTCCTTTCATGTGATTATGTTTAGACAATATGATGGGACTCCCTACAGTTTCTAGTCATTTGGAATATGGAATGATGTTGTTTGTTAGGCCATTAGCAATATCACAGAGATGGTATTTTTCAGAAAAAGCCTAGTGTATAGCTAAAGGATGTTTACATATGGGACTCATTCAGCAGGCACTCTGCTGGAACACAAGTAGCCACATTTGTCCTATCATGACCTGCCTTTTGATTCTCTTTTGATAATTTTCTATATTATTGTAATGTAGTGGACTTATGAAATGTATTTAGTGTTGTTGTTTAGTGAAGGTTCTGGGGAAACTATTTTCTTGAATATCTCACTTTTACTGTTGCCTGTATTCAATCAATTAAAGACACATACATCATTGTGTCCCAGGGAGGGAGTTGACACTTGATTGAAAAACTGACAGTCCCTTGTCATGGCCTATTCAGTTCTGATGGCAAACCTGTCTGCAAAGTCACACAACAAGACTGTTTCAACCAGCTGTGTAACTGGGAAGTTGTTGCCTGTACTTTTGTCTGTACAGCCTACAATTATTCTCGTTTGTTATCGGAAAATTATGTCCCAAAATACGTTGGAATATTAGGTGAGCAGACCTTCGTCCTTGGGAATGTTCGCTAATGCAGAAGTAAAGAATGATGTACTCTCACAGTCCCCTTAACGCATGAGGACATACATCATTATCCCACACAACATCCATCTGGTCTGGGGCCATATAAAAAAGTGCACATCCTTTCCTTCTGTCACTCCAGGCAATTTTCATAAGAAGGTGTTCATGGCATATACGGAGTGGGTGGGGCTCACAAAATGTGTTTCATTACCGCAACGACAAGCCCATAAGGAGAAAACAGTGAGGGGTGGAAAAAAGACAAATGATTATAGATGATATCTACAAGCAGAAAGGATAAATGATGTGTGAATAAATATGTACTGTAGCATCATGGCAGATTATTTCCCCCGTGACCCCCTTTCCCAGAGAGACTTCTCAATTGATCCAATCAATCAGCACAGACTCATGAGTTAAGCGCTATAAACAGACGCCAAAATGTTCCCTATTATCATAACACAGATGAGCTTAGCTTCTTTGCATGGGTAACAGAAATTACAGACAAACAAATGGCATAAATACAAATCAATCATTCAAAAGGTATTTTATTAAAGGATTTATTCAGTGTTGCAAACTATGTATGCCAATTAAGTGTACACACAGTACCTAGTGAAAGTCTGCACACCCCTTACAGAGTCTACATTTTGCTGCCTTACAATTTAATCTAAAAAGGGATTTCATTGGATTTGTTTTTATAAAGGTCTACACATCCTGCTCCACATTTTCAAAGTGAAATACAATTGTAGAAAATTGTCCAAATTAATCAAATAAAATAAAAGATTTCATGCTTGCATATGTCTTCACACCCCAGAGTTAATACTTGGTGGAAGCACTTTTGGCACCTATTACATCTGTGAATGATTTAAAGATTTTTAAGTTAAGATTCTACCAGCTTTACACCAATCTTACGGTAACATATATACTTTGTTTTTGTAAAAATGTCTCAAACTCAGTAAATTTGTTTGGGAATCATTGATGGACAGCAATATTCAAACCTTGTCTTTGATTTTCAAGCAAAATTAAGTCATGACTGAGACTGGACCACTCGGTATCACTCAACACCGCTTGGAAAGCCATTCTGGTGTGTCTTTTAGCATTAGAATGTGTTTAAGTAATACTGGAAGACAACATTGCAAAGAAATAAACTGTATAACAGAACTGATATAGCAGGCGAAAACCCGAGGAAAATCCATCCGGATTTGCAGTTTTTTTTGTACATGACCTTCTTCTCCAGGCTGCCTATTCATTTCTATTTTAACTAGGACTGAGACTGCAATACCTATGGCTTCCACTAGATGTCAACAGTCTTTATACAGAGTCTGGAAGCTCTAGCACTAAGCAGAACAGATAGGAAGAGGAAGTAGTCAGGGGACCACTTTTGTCAACAATGTTTGACGGGCGCGAGATTGTGAGCGCGCCCCACTTTATTTTCCTTTCCTATTGTTCACGTTATCGTCCGGTTGAAATATTACAGTAAATATACATAAAAGGATACCTAAGGATACATAAAAAATTATGTTTGATTTGTTTGTAGAAAGTTTATAGGTATATTTGAACAAGTTCTCTTCACGATTCAATGGGCGACTCAACGGTGGATTTTCTGATCATAACGCGCCAACCAAACTGAGATTTATGGATATAATAAATGACTTTTTCTAACAAAAGAACCATTGGATGTCTTCGTTGGACACTTGGGAAGCCCTCAGCAGAAGTTCTTCGAAAGGTAAGGGATTTTATATTAGCGATTTTATGCGTTTTGTGAGACCCGTGCTGGTTATGGATTTATGCTAATGCATAAAATATGAGAGGGGCTATCCTCAAACAATCAAATGTTGTGCTTTCGCCGTAAAGCCTTTTTGAAATCTGACAACGCTGTGATATTGCCAAGAATCAGAGCTTTTGATGACTATGCAACACATGTATATTGATGAATGTTTAATAAGCGCCCCACTGCTCCCTAAGTAGTTAATGAACCATAAACAATTAATGAACATGCACCTGTGGAACGGTCGTTAAGGCACTAACAGCTTACAGATGGTAGGAAATTAAGGTCACAGTTATGAAAACTTAGGACACTAAAGAGGCCTTTCTACTGACTCTGAAAAACACCAAAAGAAAGATGCCCAGGGTCCCTGCTCATCTGCGCGAACGTGCCTTAGGCATGCTGCAAGGAGGCATGAGGACTGCAAATGAGGCCAGGGCAATAAATTGCAATGTCCGTACTGTGAGACTCCTAAGACAGCGCTACAGGGAGACAGGATGGACAGCTGATCGTCCTTGCAGTGGCAGACCGCGTGTAACAACACCTGCACTGGATCGGTACATCCGAAACATCACACCTCCGGGACAGGTACAGGATGGCAACAACAACTGCCCGAGTTACACCAGGAACGCACAATCCCTCCATCAGTGCTCAGACTGTCCGCAATAGGCTGAGAGAGGCTGAACTGAGGGCTTGTAGGCCTGTTGTAAGGCAGGTCCTCACCAGACATTACCGGCAACAACGTTGCCTATGGGCACAAACCCACCGTCACTGGACCAGACAGGACTAGCAAAAAGTGCTCTTCACTGACGAGTCGGGGTTTTGTCTCACCAGGGGTGATGGTCAGATTCGCGTTTATCATCGAAAGAATGAGCGTTACACCGAGGCCTGTACTCTGGAGCGGTATCGATTTGGAGGTGGAGGATCCGTCATGGTCTGGGGCGGTCTGTCACAGCATCATCGGACTGAGCTTGTTGTCATTGCAGGCAACCTCAACACTGTGCGTTACAGGGAAGACATCCTCCTCCCTCATGTGGTACCCTTCCTTCAGGCTCATCCTGACATGACCCTCCAGCATGACAATTCCACCAGTCATACTGCTCGTTCTGTGTGTGATTTCCTGCAAGACAGGAATTTCAGTGTTCTGCCATGGCCAGTGAAGAGCCCAGATTTCAATCCCATTGAGCACGTCTGGGACCTGTTGGATCGGAGGGTGAGGGCTAGGGCCATTCCCCCCAGAAATGTCCGGGAACTTGCAGGTGCCTTGGTGGAAGAGTGGGGTAACATCTCACACAAGACCTGGCAAATCTAGTACAGTCCATGAGGAGGAGATGTACTGAAGTACTTAATGCAGCTGGTGGCCACACCAGATACTGACTGTTACTTTTGATTTTGACCCCCCCTTTGTTCAGGGACACATTATTCCATTTCTGGTCGTCACATGTCAGTGGAACTTGTTCAGTTTATGTCTCAGTTGTTTAATCTTGTTATGTTCATACAAATATTTACACATGTTAAGTTTGCTGAAAATAAACGCAGTTGACAGTGAGAGGACATTTCTTTTTTTGCTGAGTTTATATGTGAAAACAGGCATTTCTATGTTTTGTAGAAAAACATTTAATTAAAAAGTTATACTCAATGACATCAAAAGTTTAAACATTTAAAAAATTAAAACATTGATTTTCAAACACTATGAGATTCGTGGTGAGGTGATTAGCAAGGAAAATACCCTCCCTCTTGCTAGAAATACATTGCAGGTTTTGAAAATCATAGTTTTTCTTACTTTTATTCCTACCATGTAGGAGAGAAAAGTGAGAAGCAGTTATTTCTACTTACCTTTTTAAATACAGATTATAGAAATTAGCCATTTTCACATATGTAGACACTGGTTTGGTTCTGGAGAGAAGGAATATGAGGTTGAAAAGTGGCGGAGTTGCCCTTTAAAGGCTTCCCGTCTGTTTGGAGCAGCTTATGCCATTTCCAATCGTTTGTGGAAGGGAACCCGCTCAGAGACGGTCAAGCGTTTTTATTAGATGGGGTTCAGCGCTAAGCAGACAGACTTCATATAGTAGGACCGGACTGTTGCTGTCATAACCTTTGCTATTGATTCGAGCTGATTTGTTTATAATGTCAAGTACAACACCCGGGCAGTCAGTGCTCACAGATGTTAGCTCTCTGACTTTCTGAGCTATGAACTGTACAGTGTAACTGATGGTTAGCCATGCCAGTTTGTCATTAGTTCTACTGACATTTTCATAAATTGCTAATATTCTCTGCATTTGAATAAACTATAGTACACAAATAGCATATGCTGTATTATGTAGTAGTATGTACCGCCATAGTGTTGTTCTCTATCTATTATCAACTGCATTTACTGAGGGAAACCTGCTAACGAGACAGAAACAATGAGACTATAAAGGAAACAGACTTGTGAAGTTGCACTAACCAAAGCTCTCCCAAAGTGTGTTGCAGTATCAACGAGAGTTTGATTCATCTTTTTGTTTGTTTTCTTGTGTCCGTGTCTCTGAGGAAAGCCCACAGGCGTAGGCCCTTTGCTTTCCATGCAAATGAACACAATACAGACAGCAACGCAAGGCTGTGTAGCGCTTACCAAAAGTATTTATCTAAATATATAAATAATCTCTCGTCCAATGCAACACAAAGCCCTTCTCATTTATCGTCACAATAAATCTTGTCGGCAGGTCTCTGCATCGGTCATCAGTCATTGCCTACCTTAACTGGGTCAAGACCGCCAAAGCTCCAGAGACCGTTTCTCCCTCTTTGTCTGCAGAACATTGGCGGAACACAGCTGGGACCGGGCCATCGCTCAGGCCTAATAGGGACCACAGAATGCAGGAGGAATTCAGGGGAATGTGGTGGGGCCGTTTGGAGAAAAGAGGGTCTCACTGCACCTTTAGTGCAATTCAACTGTGCAATGAATGGTATTTTTTCATGTGAACATCTTTTAAATGGCACAATGTAATTTGTGTCACAAGAGGATTTTCTTTGTGAATAGTTTTTCTCTATAATGGTAAACTATGTATAGTAGACGTTTTATCTTAGCTACCTGCCCACCACATTTGCCACATACTTCAGGTGCCTTTAAGATAAGGAAGACCCGATGCCTTCTTCAGAGCTTGAAGTCAGTCAGTGCATCATGCTGCAGAGCAAAGATCCCTTTGAGAGCCTTGTGCTTGTAGTATACATAAAAGCATGTCCATAAGCAGCAACACCATGAAAGCTTGCTCTTTAGGATCTAGCTGCAAGGCTTACGATAAAAGCCGCTGCGAGAACTAGCAAAGACAAGCGACTGAATTATCAAGGGAGGCGTGTGGCGCACTCACTTAGGGAAGGTGTCCTGGGATGAGGGAGGATAGAGACGTAGCTCCAGATATACCCAGGGAAAGGAACAATGACCCTACAAGAGCTCACAAAGAAATATTACCTCTATTCTGCCGAGTTTAATACACTCTTTGCTTGGACATAACACGACAAACAGCCTTTTATTTATTGGATCTGCGATTAATCTTACAGGGAAAACAGGTAACTGCTGTGTTCTCTCTTACCCTATTTTTTAAACCTTTTGCCCCTGACACTTCTCTTTACACGTTTAAATAACAATACTCATACATATTACAGAGTTTATAAGGGTATGTTTTTAAAGAGGGAAATTCTGTACATTCTCCATGAAACTCAAACATTTCCCCATACTTACCCAAGAGGGGATAGTGGGGTATGTTGAGCTATTTTTTTCATTAACAATTACTGCGTCAAAGGAAATATAGTATTCTTTCTAACAAATATGTCTATATTCAGTTGAAGTCGGAAGTTTACATACACCTTAGCCAAATACATTTAAACTCAGTTTTTCACAATTCCTGACATTTAATCCTAGTAAAAATTCCCTGTCTTAGGTCAGTTAGGATCACCACTTTATTTTAAGAATGTGAAATGTCAGAATAATAGTAGAGAGAATGATTTATTTCAGCTTTAATTTCTTTCATCACATTCTCAGTGGGTCAGAAGTTTACATACACTCAATTAGTATTTGGTAGCATTGCCTTTAAATTGTTTAACTTGGGTCAAACATTTCGGGTAGCCTTCCACAAGCTTCCCACAATAAGTTGGGTGAATTTTTACCCATTCGTCCTGACAGAGCTGGTGTAACTGAGTCAGGTTTGTAGGCCTCCTTGCTCGCACACGCTTTTTCAGTTCTGCCCACAAATTTTCTATAAGATTGAGGTCAGGGCTTTGTGATGGCCACTCCAATACCTTGACTTTGTTGTCCTTAAGCCATTTTGCTACAACTTTGGAAGTATGCTTGGGGTCATTGTCAATTTGGAAGACCATTTGCGACCAAGCTTTAACTTCCTGACTGATGTCTTGAGATGTTGCTTCAATATATCCACATAATTTTCCTTCCTCATGATGCCATCTATTAAGTTTACCAGTCCCTCCTGCAGCAAAGCACCCCCACAACATGATGCTGCCACCCCCGTGCTTCACTGTTGCTTGCAAGCCTCCCCCTTTTTCCTCCAAACATAACGATGGTCATTATGGCCAAACAATTCTATTTTTGTTTCATCAGACCGGAGGACATTTCTCCAAAAAGTAGGATCTTTGTCTCCATGTGCATTTGCAAACCATAGTCTGGCTTTTTTATGGCGGTTCTTTGCTGTGTGGCCTTCCAGGTTATGTCGATATAGGACTCGTTTTACTGTGGATAGCTCACTTTGAGCCTTTGCCTATAAAAAACTATTTATACCAGGACACTGGATGTAGTACCTACTGATTCCACTAGATGTCAGCAGTGTATAGGCAAAGTTTCATGGAAATCGTAACTAATGCGTTCTATTGAGAGAAGTTGTAGCCGAGGGACCTCTTTTTCAGTTGCACGTTTTTGAACGCACATTTTGCTGAGCGGTCCACTTTATTTGACTTATATAACGTTTAGGTGACCATCCAAGTGAAAGATTATCACTTTTATTCATAAAAGATAAGCTAAGGAAGCATTTTAAATCGTTTTTGTTTTGTTGAGGGAAAGTTTATAGGTATAGTTGAACGCGTTCTCGTCACATTGGATTTTCTGAACACAAAGCGCCAACCAAAAGGAGATTTAAGGATATAATAAATTACTTTTTCTAACCAAATACCCATGGATTGTCTTCGTTGGACACTTAGGAAGCCCTCTGCAGACGTTCTACAAAAGGTAAGGCACAGGTTTTCCCTGTGAAATGCATTTTCTATCGACCGCGCTGGCTAAAGATTTCATGGTTATGGAAAATATGTGAGGTTCTAGCCTCAAACAATCAAATGTAGTGCTTTCGCCGTAAAGCCTTTTTGAAATCCGACAACGCTATGATATTGCCAAGAAGCAGAGCTTTTGATGAGTATGGAACACTTGTATATTGGTGCATTTTTAATAATTCAATTTTGGAATTTTGTCTTGCATTTCACCTGGTAGTGTCGGGAGTGGGT